>VWZK01003777.1:26442-263989 GCA_013396935.1 Baryphthengus martii | reverse complement strand
GTGCCCAGGTGGCCAAGAAGGCCAATGGCATCCTGTCCTGTATCGGAAATGGTGTGACCAGCAGGAGTAGAGAGGTGATTGTGCCCCTGTACTCAGCACTTGTGAGACCGCACCTTGAGTACTGTGTCCAGTTTTGGTCACCACAGTATAAGAAGGACATTGAGGTGCTGGAGCGGGTACAGAGAAGGACAGCGAGGCTGGTGAGAGGTCTAGAAAACGTGCCTTATGAAGAGAGGCTGAGGGAACTGGGGTTGTTTAGTCTGGAGAAGAGGAGGCTGAGAGGAGACCTCATTGCTCTCTACAACTACCTAAAAGGAGGTTGTAGCGAGGCTGGTGCTGGTCTCTTTTCCCAAATTACTAATGATAGGACGAGAGGAAATGGCCTCAAGTTGTGCCAGGGGAGGTTTAGATTGGATATTAGGAAGAAATTCTTCCCTGAGAGAGTGGTTAGGCCCTGGAACAGGCTGCCCAGGGAGGTGGTGGAGTCACCATCCCTGGAGATGTTTAAGAGACAAGTAGATGTGGCTATGGTCTAGTGGTTAGGGATGCTGGGATGAAGGTTGGACTACATGATCCTAGAGGTCCTTTCCAACTACAGTGATTCTATGCATTGCTCTCTATTTCAATGGCTTTATAAAAATTACAAGAGTTTAGGTACAAAATTAATTTGCTGAACTGAAGCAAACTGATCTAAAGCTAACTGAAATCATCCACAAGCTTCATGCAAACGATGCTGAAATTCATCCTTTTGCAAAACGAAGTGCAGGTAGAGGACAGAAGGATGGATGTGGTGCATACTACAGACTATATACATATGATGAAGATAGAAAAAAACCAATAAAACCAAAGAACTATAGAACTTATTTCACAGGCTATGCTATTTCACATGGAATATTTTTAAAAGAACAGAGGAATGTTGAAACAACTCACTGGATAAAAAGATACTTTGTCCCAAGGGCAAGTACAGTAGTGATCGATTACATTTTGAATTACAGGACCAAAATTAACTAACTTGATGGAAAGCACCATATTGCAATAAAAGATATCACATACAGATGAACAGGATTTGAGAATGCTATTTATTTGAAACAGCAGGTATAATATACTGCACCTCTATACCTCCTGATGGAATATTTCTAAATGGGCTATCCGTATTTTGCAGCATTACTGTGCTTTGATTTATGGAGCCAAAGTAAATTATACATTTCACCAATAAAAATTCCTTGCAGAGGCAGCTTTTTTCCAGTTCATTTTAAAGCAAATATGAAGAGAAACACATACAGAGACTTTTTTTAACAAATACTGCCACGTGAAATGTATGATACAGGTATGAAAATATGTTTGTATATGTGTACAAGGGTATTTTCTGTACTGAAACAATTTTTGACACAGGAAAGGTGGGAAATCACTTTGCATATATGCAGACAGCACAAACAGCACTTCCTGTCTAAAGGGTGGAAACAGTCAATGAAAATAATTTACTGGTTTGTTTTACAAGTGAGAGAAATCTCCTCCATTTGTGTCATAGAGTAATTCTGTGTTAGTGTGCTGTGAGAGGGCACAATAGTAAGAGGTATCGATGGGACAGCTGCCTGGCAACTGAGAGCAGACTGTCGGCAGCTGATAGATATAATGTAATCAAATCATGCATTACATGGCATGGAAAGATCACAAAACTTGATACATTGATGGTATTTGCATTGTTAACATACGAGTTTTATCACGTTTAGCTTTGATTTTATCTCCAGTGCTGCCAGTTAGCCAGCGAATAGAGAAGTAGAATGGTCACTAACACATTAAGTTTAGGCAGCTGCCATTCCCCGTGCTTAGGGATATTCACAGGATCCAGTTTCAACCACCTAACTTAGCTATCTGTGGGCTGGAACCCATCTCACCTAAAGCTGGATGTGTAAAAGCCAGATGTCTCAACTTCCCAGAGAACTGTAGCTTCAATTGGGGCAGGGGCGGGGAGGTGTGTCCCAGCCATATGCAGATTCTGCAGACATCAATCTTAGTGAAATAATTTTTTGATATGCTCAGTATAACACAAAGAGGGCTGCATCCTTACTCACATTAGTCCTTTGTTGTTAGGCATACGAAGTAAACCCTACCAATTTGACTGGGATAAAAGTAGATTATATTGCACAGATGATTCTATGTTGGTTGTAGGAATGAAAGGAATAGACAAAAACCTTTCATGCTAAAAATAAGTAGAAGCATTGGATAATTCAGCTCAACCAAAAACCACCCAAGTCTAACAGAAACCATCAAATCTTCTCCTCGCAGATTCTGGTGGAAAAGTTGGGCAAAACGTTTAGGGAACTAGATCTCAATGGAAGTTCAAATTTATTTATTTTCACTGTGACAATTCAGATATTTTCAGTGGGCATTTGAAACCTTCTGGGAAACTGCTTGAGGCTGAGAGATCAAAAATATCTCTCTTAGCAGATGGCCCTTCCAAGCTATTTGTTCGCTACTTAGAGGAGCACAGTTTCACCAGGACTGTAACATCAGTACCACAACATTTCTTTTGTTTTGCACACATACATACTTTCTCACCTCCTTATTGGTAGTTGGATGTAATTATCATAGTCATTCTAAGCATCTCTCTCCCTGAATAACATTCATCTCATACTGCAGCATCCCCCTCATCATTCAATCCCCTGGCATTCTCTGCTTCACTTCTTCCTACTTCTTATCTCAGCTCCCGTTCCTGGAACATGCTTGCACTGACAAATCAACTTTTGATGACACCAGAAAGGGCAACGTCACATTTTTCTTATTCACACCTCATCCATTGCCACATGAAAACTCCCCGTATAAAGACTCATAGTCAACCTGGAATTACTTTCTACATTTCTCGGTAAAACCACAGTTCATATTTACAACAGCCAACGGTATTTACTACCTGGAAGGGGGAAGAGAGAAGACGAAATTGTTCAGGAGCACTGAATAAACCAAGTGAACAAACAACATGATAATGCTTCTGTAAGATTTTTCTCTACCTTCTTGTGATTTCTATTCAGTTTTGCCACTTGAATAGCATGCATACTTAAGTAGATCATAATTCCTATTAGGTATAATACAGTAGTATCGTTGCTCTGGTGTGAAATCTCAGACTCAATCCTTTATTTGCTGCCACACAAAAGAATAATCTATTTTCTCCTCTTCCGCATCAAGCAGGGCCACCTTCCTTTGAGAAACTCTCTGCAGAATCGGTCCCTCTCCTTCCTTCCCAAGCTGGAAGGTTTCAAAATCTGCCAGCTGGGACCCTCATCACCTGTGCTTATTGGTCTTCCCACAGAAGGTCAGCTACCATGCTAGAACCTTAAAAAGACCATATGTCCTGTCATTAGGAGGATTTTCTTCCACATTTATCACTGTACTGTTGAATCAGTTTTCACTGCAATAAAGCATGGATTATTTAACAGTCATCTGCAATATGTTTTCAGTGACATTTATTATAACTCACTTCTGCTGTAAAAGACTCTGCCATACATGGGTCATGAAGCAGAATTGCTGAACTTATCAATTCACTCTGAAATAGTTTGCTACAATACTTATTTCTTTTCTGGGAATAAGGAAAAAAAAGAATGAGTAAAGTTTCTTTGGCAATGATAAGTAACCCCATGATGTTCTCTGAGTCATGAGTGCAAGTGGTATTAAATGCAGACTGTTAGCAGGAAGGTGAACATACTAACAAATCATCTTGGGGACTGGGCACCACTGACAAGCACTGGAATGCCTTGTGGTAAATACATCCCTTCTGAATGTATCGTCATCAGTGGGTTTATTCTAGGTCTGGATCATGTCACCATAACTTTGCAATGGTTTTCAAGAGCTTATAAAAGATATGAGAAAATTAAATGAAGGCAGTAAATAACAATAAAATACTTTACATTTCCAAAGCACTTTGATCCTAAAGCTCACAAGGAAGCCAATTATAATCATATTTAGGCATGAAAGAGTGTCTAATAACACCTAGTAAGATTTTCCAAAATTCCTAATACAGATACCAGCTTCCTAGTAAAAGATGTGTACGTACCATTAGGTACGTATACATCTGCATCTTAATACATCTAAATATCTTTTGAGAAAAACAATACAAGTAGATAGGTGTTCCACTACATTTAAGCTGCCATGTAGGTTTCAGGTTAATAGAAACCTTAAAATGCTATTTTTCAAAGGCCCCATTGACATAGCAAACCAAAAATGAAATGTAAGCTTTAAATATTCGATTTCCTGAAGCTGTCTGTTAAAATAAAAGCCATTTAAAATTCCCCCTACAAGATTTTAACCAAATCACCATACTTTCTAAATTTTCTCTATAAATGCAGAGATGCAAAGAAGCATCCCCAGAAAGCATTCTATGTTACATCCACAAGCTTCAAAAATTCAGTGCTTCTCGTCGCCTGCTCTTAAGAAACTGCTCTTCATATTCCTCAGTATATTTCCCATTGTCCTTGATGTATTTGTTCCTCTGTCTAGCTCCACTAGTGGAGTCCCTGCCAGCTTTGAGCAACCCCCCAGTGCTCTACAATGTTCTCTGCAACACTGCCATCCTTGGGAGTAGTGTCTATCTCAATTTAATACTATTTAGTGATTTATAGATCTCATAGCTAGAGTGAATTCTGAATTGCTGCTATGCTAAACTTCCCTTGGACTGCAGCCTGGATCCACCTCCATGTTCTTGTAACTGAAAATGCCAGCACCACTGTTGAATTGCCATTCCCCATTCTGTCAAACTGTCAGTATTGGCAACTTGTCATAATTGCTTTCTTTAACTGTATTCTTTTCTTTACTGCTACTTGACCGAAACTCCTCATCTCATTCTTTAATCTAGTGCTCCTTAATGCCTATGATACTGTCTTTCAAAACGTATTTTCTAATGATCTCTCTTCTCATCTAGAGTCTTTATACAATCACCTTTTTTCCTGAAGACATCAAACCATAGCTGTGAATTCCAGACCAACCACTGTGCTGAGAGCTTTGAAGCTGAATAAAACACACCTCAGATCAAGATTGTTTTTAAATAGAAAGGGACTGAGATGATTAAAGTGGATAAGGAAGATATGAAAAACACTGTATTAAGCTAGCCTTTGTTATTTAGTATTTCCTAGGGACCCACACTACACATAGCAAGGACTTGCTACTGAGTGCGGAAATGAGCCGTGGCAAGTTTTCAACGTGCTTTGTTATGCTTTAGTAGTTAAACACATTAAGCTATAAAAATGTAATGATACTCATAAAAACTTGACACTCCTTAGTAAAGTCAGGGTCGCTCGAAGCTGCCTCTGCTCCAGCACAACCCTGCTGAGCCACTTTACTAGCTCTCTGATTCCCAGCTCTGGGACATGGTGGCACCGCGGCTGCTTTCAGCTCTTCTGGAAGGAGCCTGACCCACCAAAAACACGAAGTAGAGGCTTAGAGCTCTGTTTGTCTACAAATTTTACTGCCAGCTGCAGCCCCTTCCAGTTTGAGAACACATTGCTTCACTGCTTTGCAGCTGTCTCACTGAGCAGAACCAGAGGTTAGACCTTGGTGGAGTCAGAAGTCTCCTATGAAATCTTTGCTCATCTCACTTGGACTACTTTATCTGATCATGCTTGTTTCTCTAGTGGGGCTCTGGGAGATACTAAGATGCTAGCAACGAAGGTCTAGAAGGTCTGTTCAAACCTACGCAAGTCATGCAACATCACCTTAGCATCATAGAATCATAAAGGTTGGAAAGGACCTTAAGATCATCAAGTCCAACCTAAAGCCCCACACTGCCTAACACTAAAGCATCTCCTGAAGGGCCATATCCAGATCAGAATACCATCTAATGGTATACTGAGCTGCAGAGTTCAGATATGTCGTCTTTTTTTTACAATATTTCCTCAAGAGAAGAAGCGTGAATGAAGAAATTACATTATTTCTCTGCATATGTAAGTTTCTTATTTGTTTGGAGTATATATACAAAAAACTCCACAACAAACCAAACCAAACCAAAAGCCAATACATATGGTCTTTTATTCCTGTACAAGAAAGTGCACTATGCCTTGGAAATACACATCTTGTATTTCTAGCAAAAGCTAGTGAGGGTTTCAGCAGCCCTTTGTTATGCAGAGTTCTTTCTACTGTTTCAAACAGCCCTGAAGACACCTCCATCTCCTGAAACCCCCTGAAGGTGATATGCTGCCAAAGAACTGCAGCTGAATGCTTTATTGAACTGATTTGGAACCAACCGGGCAAGTCAGATATCCACCTGATGAGAAGGTGTCAAGAAAGTGTCCATGAGAGCATCACTAACAATCCACAATTACTTATCTAATAGTTAAAATCAGGTACTTCATTTACTGAGGAACCGCTGATTAATTTAGAAGTTTTGAGATCACTTCTTTTCATGCAAGCCATGGGCACCTGCACTTCGGAATTCTTCAAAAGAAGCTCATGATGACAGATAAAGAATTGAAATCAGATTTAACTTTTTATTGATCTGCATAGTTGCCAAGATCTTTCTTAAACCAAGATGCTGATAACTCTGCAACAGAATATACAGATCTTACTGAAGATCTAGAGTTTACAAAATATTTAGCGTGGTTCTGTTGGGCACAATCACACCGCACATTTGGTACCTACACTTGCTACTGCCACCATCTTACTTGCCACCATCAAAATAGGAATTTACTGTGTAGATTCACTTATTTTTGTGAAGCTTTGTCGAGTTCCCTGCTACATATCACCACATCGTTCTATAAATACAAGGCTGAGTAGGACTCATTTTTTTCCATTTGCAAATGACAGATTGAAAATAGAGCTGGGAAGAACATCAGAAGGTCATCCATTCCATTCTCCTGTCCCACAGCAGGTTCAATTCCTCCTAACCATTCATCACAGATGTTTGCCTTTCATTTCCATAAAAAACTCCAGCCCCTAAGAGTATCTATCTCTTCTAGTGCTTCAGGGTCTTTCAGTAAGAAAGTTCTGTTAGCCTTCTCAGTGATGGGAAATTTAGCAGATTTGACATTCTTTTGAATATAATAAAACTAGGAATATGGGACCAAAAAAAAATATATACCCAATGATGACCATTATTAGTGCACACAAGTAGTTTCAACCTAGCTTTTCCTTCTAAAAAACAAATAGTAATTTCAAGTAAAACAACTTACACCCTGTATTTCTTATTTTCTGACAATTAGGCATGAAAAAGAAACAATTACTGGTTTTATGTCTATATGCATTGGGAATGTAGAGTTTATGTCTACCTGAGAGTCAGTATAATAGCTTTACTATATTCTAATCACAAGCATATTTCTGAATTTTCCTGTCTTACTCATCCCCACCAGGAATGCAGTAGAGCTGGCCCAGGGCATTCAGGTTAGCTTGCAGACACTTACCAGTGCTGGTGCATAAAGTGGAAATAGCTATTAGATGTGGAAATCACAAAATCACAGAATGTTAGGGGTTAGAAGGGACCTCGAAAGATCATCGAGTCCAACCTCCCTGCCAGAGCAGGAATCTAGAGTAGATCACGCAGGAACGTGTCCAGACGGGTTTGGAATGTCTCCAGAGAAGGAGACTCCACAATCTCTCTGGGCAGCCTGTTCCAGTGCTCTGTCACCCTCACTGTGAAAAAAAGTTCTTCCTTACATTTACTTGGAACCTCCTATGCTCAAGTTTGCACCCATTGCCCCTTGTCCTATCATTGGGCATCATTGAGAATGTCCATCCTTCTGGCACTTGCCCTTTACATATTTATAAACATTAATGAGATCATCCCTCAGTCTCCTCCAAGCTAAGGAGACCCAGTTCCCTCTGCCTCTCCTCAAAAGGTAGATGTTCCACTCCCTTAATCACCTTTGTGGCTCTGCGCTGGACTCTTTCAAGCAGTTCTCTGTCCTTCTTTAAGTGAGGGGCTCAGAACTGGACACAATATTCCAGATGCGGCCTCACCAAGGCAGAGTAGAGGGAGAGAAGAACCTCTCTCGACCTACTAACCACACCCCTTCTAATCCACCCCAGGATGCCATTGGCCTTCTTGGCTACAAGGGCACACTGTTGGCTCATGGTCATCCTGCTGTTTGCCAGGATCCCCAGGTCCCTTTCCCCTGTGCTGCTTTCCAACAGGTCAGTCCCCAACCTATACTGGTACCTGGGGTTGTTCTTTCCCAGATGCAAGATTCTACACTTGCCCTTGTTGAACTTCATTAAACTTCTCCCCGGCCAACTCTCCAGCGTGTCGACGTCTCGCTGCATGGCAGCAGATCCTTCTCGTGTGTCAGCCACCCCTCCTAGCTTTGTGTCATCATTAGCATATAAAAATAAATGAATGTACAATGCCATAATGGGTGCATAAAGAGATTGCCATGCCATGAGATCAGTGGTCCTTTTAATGCAATACTGACTAACCCATCAATTACTGATGGCAGAATTGTTAGTATTTGTTTATTGCTGTTTTTCCACTGACATGCTGACAATCTAAAAGGTTGTATTAGAACAACTTTTCAGAGCAGAAATTTTTTGGAGTCACATGTAATTATATCTCTAACTACTGAAAAATTCTGGTGTTAGCTTCATGATTCTTCTGCTCCAATATTTATCTACAAGCTTTTTTCATTATTTTGCTATAAAGCAAGTCCAAGTGAGCCTTATAGAATTTCTGGCATTTCTTCTTACCGCTCTGCATAGAGTTTGGGAGAAAGAGCTGGGAAAGTGTCCATATTGTGTCATTTTTATAGATGATGGGTGGTTTTTGAATTCATAAAACAAATATGCCAAGAATAGGCCTTAGTTTACTTACCTCTATGTACATCCATGATAAATAGGGGTGGAGGGCAATGAAATTTGCAACTGAAAATATCAGAGATAAGATGCCACAAGATGCCAAGAACTAGCACAATACCTCATTTAGAATCATGCTCCTATTTTTCCCCGCCCAATCACTTCAATCCAGTTTGTTTAACTGGGATCTTCCTAATAGTTTGAGAGTTACATAATGTTAATGAAGAGTTAGTGTGAGATTGAAGAACAAAGCATTTTATTTCAAAGCTTAATTTTTCAATTTACAGGGAATGAGAATTTTGGTGGAGTTTCAAATGATGATTTCTGTGGTTGCTAGTCTGGCATGATCCCTTTCTGAACAAACTGAGATCAATCATAGCAAGAATTTAACAACTGAAAGAGCCAAATTCATCTTGGGTGCAACTCCAAAGTTAATGTAATGATGCTACATTTTGGCCCACAGCTTAGTACAACAGAAAACCAGAAAACACCCCCTTAGTATTCTTTTACAACAAGCGAAATACCCATGTGGATCCAAACTACACAGCAGTGATCTGTGGAGACAGTTTATACACAAAGTGTGAATTCCATTTACCACCAGGGATTCTGACTACAGAAATCAGAAGAAAAACTCCACTTGGAGCTCTGGTCACCTTCTGTGTTGGTTGTTGTATTTTTTAAGCACATTGAATACAATATGGGATGATAACCTGAATGACTCTTTCAAATGAGACAGCTAAATGGTGAAATCTTCAGGAAAACTAGTTTTCTGCACGCACCCATTCATGCACATTTCTACTGAAGGCTGGAAGACAGAAAGAGGTGAGGGATGTTGGTACTTCCCTTCAAACATGCTGAATCTGAGAAAATGAGAAAGAGACAAATGGATTGAGGAAATATGGAAAAAGAGATATATATGGAGAAATAAATTCTGCTGAATTGCTGAAATGCCTAAACCAGAAGGTAAGTGCTTGAAAAGAAAAGGAAACAAGAGAAGAGGCTTCACGGATTCAGAAGCAAGGCAGAGAGAGGCAATAGCTCTCATGAGACCAACAAGTATGACTGGGAAATTCAGAAAAACTTCTAGCCTCTCTGTGTTACTTATCTAAAACAAAATATTACTTCTCCCCTCGAATCTTGCCTTGATTCTGACCATCATGGCAAATACATGATTACCACTGATTCAATGCAAAGCCACAACAGGATCCTGTATTCCTAAAAGCACTCTGATCTACTAGAAAAAAAAATCCAAAGCAGGTATGGAACCATGGTTAAAATAACATCTATGTACATTTAGCCTTTTGCCTGGAACTACACATTTCCTGTAGAAGTTAAATCTGAAAAAAAAAAGCTTGGAAAAACTGTCAAAACCTATCAATCTCTTCGCTTTCATCTATCCTGAAACAGTCACCTTCACATTCAGAACACCTGCTCAGGGAAAGAATACATCTCCAAGTACGTATTTTGCAGTATTTGCAGGGTTGTAGGACAGATGTCAGCATGTATCTAGACAGCAACAACAGTGAGACCACACACTCATGTCTCTGATGGTGACAAAAAGAGCACGTGCTCCAGAAAGATGACAAATAGACCTAGGCAAGAAAATGCTACTGCATCTCATACAGAGTATGAGAAGCTAAAGATGCAATATAGATTTAGTGTATTTGGGTCAAACACAGATGCTTGATAAGTTTTTACAGAGAGGAAACGCATATCTCCCATATTTATTATTAAATTTCTTTTTGCTAGTATAAATTATCATCCTTTCCATTAATAGAGCTACAGAATTTTTAGAAACTAAAGTTCTCCAGGAGATCATTTCCTTCTTTGCCCTATCCCAGGGCAGGATCAGCTCTGCTTAAATATCTGCAGCATCTTCCATCCAATGGTACTTACTACAATCTGAACTTAAACCAACATCCAATTACATCTAAGGAAGAGACACTGCTGGTCTACATCAAGCTTTAGCACTTTCACAGTTGCCTTTATTCATTACTGCAATGTTGCCCCTTCTGGGAAAAACATGAGAACCACTTATTCTTTAGAAACCATACTGCAGTTCAAAGAGAAAAAGAGCTGTAACCTAATCTGCAGGATTCCAAAACCAAACCCCAACAATTCTGAAATAAAAATAAAGTTTAAATCTAAAATTTTAATGAAAATACAATTCTTGTTTTGAATTCTTAATCACTTGCAATGAAGAAAGCATGGATCCTTAACATAGCTCAGGGAAGAGCTGTGAGCACCCAGCGTACTTCCCTGGGCTGGGTTCTCCCACAAGCCCTATGCAGGAAGCCAGCCAGAACTATCAGAAGACTATGGATACGCAGACTGCAAATACCGACAGAGCAGCTCGCTTGAAAAATGCTACAGGATCGTAAGTAATGCCAACTGTCACCCTAAGGACATGACAGCGTCGCACCGGCAGAGAGTAATGGGTCAGCCTTGCCTTAGGGGCACGCTTGCCACCTACCGGTCAGTAGCTGCTCACCACGCTTCGAAAACACCTCCCCAATATTTGTCTAAGCTAGTTCACCATGTGCAGAAACTTTTCTGTGCTATCAGCACTATACATCCTCCTCTCGTCTGCAGCATTACTCAGACCAAGAAAATCCTGGAGAGATCCCAATCCAATTTGAAAGAAGATCTTTGCAAAGCCAGCTGTGGTCATGGATGGTTCCCAGCTGCTGCTGCCTTTCCCTCACCCTCTTTCCGCAGCCTTCAAATTCCACTTGTAAACAGGAGTCCGCAATGCGTATTACAGCTGGCCATCTTAGTCCTGATGCAGAGTACAGAATGGTACACTGCAGTCTCACCAAGCCTGTCCAACCCATCTCCCAGTCGTTATCCTGAAAAGCACTGGTGTTTACACCGGGCACTGCTGCTCAGCAGGTATCAATCTCGCCTGTTAAGTGCACCAGGCTGAGCTCTGAACTTGTATTGAGCACTGACCTCAGTAGGAGCCTTTGCTGCCTAGGAAACAAACTGAGTAAAAGGACAGGGAATTCAAAGCCTTATAGGTTGCTGGCTGGAACTTAAACACTGGTGCCTAGGGCTGCTTGAAATATTTCCTTAAAATTGCTTTTGAACAGGAAATTGGATTTAAACACTACCCCCTTCCCCCCACCCCTTTCCTCCCTAAAGCTGTCTAAAGGTTTGATTGCCCCGTGCTCTCATTCTCCTGCACGGTTATCTCCTCTCCCACAGAAGGAAAGGCTATGCATCCCAGGAAGCACAATGGTCAGGCAATTGCAATGCATCTTCTCACAGTAAGGAGACCTCTCTCAAACAGTGCCAGCAGCTACTGCAGTTCAGGTGAGTTCCAAAGCAGCATTACCAATCTGGATGAACTGGGTTTTCAACAAATATGACTTACCACTGGAATTTCCACTGGAAATGATTGCTTCCCTTTCTTAATGGGAAAAAAATATCTAACTCTTTTTCTTCCTAAATGACTGTATGTGGTGGCGCATAGGTCACTGAGAGATTAAAGTGCCTGCTGTAAAAAAAAAAAAAAAAAAAAAAAAAAAAAAAAAAAACCANAAAAAAAAAAAAAAAAAAAAACAAACCATGGTCTTAATTTCATGCCAGAACCCAGCAGTATCACAGAGTTACTACTTCTGTTACTACTGGCTGACATCTTTGCACTTAGTAACCAATGTATGGAGAAAATCCTCCAGTAGAGGCTGGCAGCTTCTGAGTAGCAACAGAATGAGAGATGCTTGCCTGGTAACTGTCTATGCCATCCTCATTCCAAACATAAATGGTGGACCTCAAGGTAGTAACACAATTCTCTGGCTCCAAATAGACACACTTGTCATAAACACAGGTTCTGAAAGTCTTCAAATATGGAAGAATAAATTCTGAACTCTCAGTGAGGTAAAACTGGAAAAGCAATAGATACTCATGACATTTTCATTACTGACGGGGATGGGGGGTTAATATGCCAATACTTGTTACATATCAATTGTGTAAAGAGAAACTAAAGTTAAATCCAGCCTTGCAAAACACAAATTCTAAGGCCGAACAGTGCATGAGCCATCACATGCCAGTGAAACTAATGGAAGAAAAAGGTGGTCTCCACCTCACACAACCACTCCCTTAGAGTGAAATTCATCTTCTGCACATCTCAGCCAGCTGACACTGACTTCTTTTATTGCAAATTAAAAGTAACAGGCACCCCTAGAGTACAGACTATATGATCTGCTTGGGACAACTGCAGTAGGGTGAGTCAAATTATGCTAAATTGAACTGAATCTGTGTAGCTTGGTTCCTAGTTCCTTAATTTCTGTAATTAAGCACCACTGACAGTGTCACAGGATGCAAATAAAGGAAATTCTTGCTTCTTAGCAAGATGGACAAATAAATTTTTATTGCCAATATGAAGGATGAGGAGCCTGCCAGGGAGGAAGGCTACTCTTGCCACAGATTGGAGTAGGAGAAAGTGTGGATCCAGAAGGGAAACCGAACCTGAGAGGTTGTTCTGGAGCTGATGAGATGGACCGTGACAGTGAGCGTTGCTTCTCAAGACGAAAAGCTTTCCCTGCCAACAACAGGCACTGTCTGATAAGTCCAAACTCTTCCCTCAACATTAAGAGTCTTCCGGGGCTCTGGATCAGCTCTGAGCCATCTGATTGCTCTAACACCTAAACACCACTGTGACTCTCCACTTCATTTTGGATATTAACACCGTTTCACTCTTTTTCGGGAAAACTGAACAAAACACAAGAGTCTTTTTCCTGACCATATATCTTGTCACACCATGTGATTTTGGATGGAATATGAAAAGGGTCTATAGAGTTTTGCCATCAGTTTCTATGAGAACCTGCAGACTACTGCATTTCATTCAGTTAATTTCTAATTAATAAGTTACAGACTTAAGAAATGGTCTTGTATGGTCCTAGTTAATTGTGTAGCATTACACATAGCAAGGTATTTTTGTGAGTGAAAAATGAATGAGCTGTCCTACAATAAGTAGTAACCAGAAATCTGGACTGAAGCCCAAAATCAGTAGTGATTTATGTTTCATTAACTTCCCTGGAGTTTTAACCTTCATCGTCCCTGCTATTGACTTTACTATTAAAAATAGTCAGGAAAATTATTTTAATGTGTGTAGATCTAACCCTAAAGGGAGTTAATGGACTATTTTACAGTAGAACAAAAAGAACAGATACTGCTCCTGTTGCCCTATATCCCCTCTTATATATTTCCTATGTTTTTCCTACATTATGTTCAACAACAAAACATAAGCACAGGTCACAATAGTTCCTTTGTATAGATGTGCCTGATTCCATAAAACATTATTTGGATTTGGGGCTTTGTTGGTTTGTTGTTTGGTTGTGAGTTTTTTATTGTTTTGTTGGGGTTTTTTTGGTGTTTGTTTGGGATTTTTTTTAATATATATAAGCTGTTATTAAGGGTGTGTAACACATTTATATCACAACAACTTCAGCAGGAAGCTTAGACCTGCAGTTTAAAATTTGAATGCATTGTTCTAACTATAGGGAGACTTCCTCCAAGTCCTGGCTTGCAAAGCTGCGATTTGAGCTATTTAAGAAGAAGAAAGACTCTACTTGGCAAGAACTTTAATTAGCAGAAATTTCCACGCTAGGAATATTATTCTGCATGAGCAGAAATTGCATAGCTCTTGCCTCTAGATGCCTTAGAGATGCCATTGATTTGCCATATTCAGAACAGAGGAATTATGTGACCCAGTGCTAATTTGAATTCCTTTACCAAACACATTTTTATTTCATCATCTCAGCTGCATAAAAGAGTCAAAGTACCAGAGCTTTAAAGACTTTGAATTCCTGCTGTTCTGCAATAAAATAAGGCAAGAAATATTAGCCATCCCTGGTTGATTCTTTAATTCTTTTCCAACAATGTCAAAGTATCAGTGTCCTACAGGTTTTAGTGCAGGTTAAAGACTGATACAAAGTGTATGCCTGAATAGAAGTTTTGAGTGAGTTAAGGAGAGAGAGAACATTTTAATAGGACATTGGTCCAAAATAGCCCAGCTTGTTCCTACCTCCTGCTGCCTCTTCCTCCTTTTCACAGGACCTTGATTGTATAGAAACAGTACAGACAAAAACCATAAACAACAAAAGGTTCGCTCACACCCCCAGTGGAGGTCATGAGCATGCTACCATGGAGAAAGAAAAAAAAAAAAAAGCATCAAAGGATGGTTTGGTTTATTTATAAGCAAAGATTAATTAATAGGAGGTTTGATACTTTAGCAAAGTATATTTGGGCAAATTTGTATTTGCAAATTGTTCATTTCATACATCCAAGAGACACAGTACAATGTGGCCTGGTGCTAATTTTAAAAATGAATCAAATCTTTCTTTACCATAATCCAAAAACTACAAACTTGTGGTTCAGAGGCTTTCAATGGTATCTGCTCAGATTTGACGCTCCAAGGTTAAAAATCACAAAAGAGTTGTTATACACAGCAACAGTAGTTTTTTCCAACAATTTTTCAATTATTGCATTGTACACTCTCCAAGAAAAGTAACTGTCTTGGCTACTGGAGGACAAGCTTTAAAAAAGGAGGCAGAATGAACAAATTCCCTGAAAATATACCACTCTCTTTATAGGTTGTCTCTAAAACCGCTATTCATTCTAGCAGCATTTATACCCACTAGGTGCCTATAAACTATGATTCAGAACTACCTGTGTCACATGATGAATAAGCGCAACATGCACCATTCACTTTTAAATCAACCCCCTCCGACCTAAGCCATGTAAATCCTTCAGAAATTCACGCCCGCATTCTCCTCCAGATCACACAGAGAACTAGCCCAATGGCGAAAGTTTACCCATGGACAGCCCCTTTAACCCCTACTATTTAAGTATCTGCTTGGAATTATCCGTGACCCTTGTTGCACTCTTGGCTACTTCACACTAAGTCTTCCACAGCGTGGACCCACCGCGGACTTCTCTCTTTTCGCCGGGGTCCTTGAAACAAGCCTTGAAAGTTGCCTTTCCCAGGCAGCACTGTCAGCTCTACCGATCCAAAGAGAAAAAAAATGCTTCCACTTCACTCTGCACGTACATGCGCACCCTTTCCTTCTGCTGTCCCTGATATCTACCCACTCTCCCGTCCTCTCCCACTGCCTGCCTCACTGCTTCTTATCTATTTGCTTCTATCTTTCAGAAATTATTTTCGTGCCCACCCATCCACCCCGCGCTGGCGCAGGCAGCCAAGGTGCCGTCCTGCCGCAGCGCTCGCTGCCGCCGCGGCGGCGGTGACATGTGTCTCCAATCAGCGGCTATGCGCTAATTAATTTAGATCCTTTCCCCACTACGCTTTAAAGCGCGGGGAAGCCCCACGTTGGAGGAATGTAGCGTCCNGGCAGCCAGCCCGCCTGCCCCGTCCAGCCGCCGCCCGCTCAAGACTCGACCTCCCCCGGCCGCGACCCCCGCGGGAGCTCTTCGCCGTCCCCTGCGCTGGGCATCATCGCTCAGGACATGGTTGCTGTCCACATGCTTAAGCTCTACGAGAAGTACAACCGGGAAGGGAGCCGGCCCGGTGACGGCAACACGGTCCGCAGCTTCAAAGCCAGGCCGGGTAAGATGGGCCGGGCGCGGGGAACGCCACCGGAGCCGCCTCGCTCCTCTTTTGCTTAAAAGTGACGGGTTTGCGCCGAGTTCGTCGTTGACTGCGAGGGGTGTCGCTCTGGGTGAATACTGGGGAGAGCCTTGTTAAGCACACGGACGCGGGGTCGCCCCTCCGCTCTGCGGACGGCTGCCCACTGCCCCCGGCTCCCTTCCGTCCCGCGAGAGTATCTGAAACAAGGTATCTCCCCTCAGAAAGCCTGCGTCGACGTGAACGCAAAAAAACACCGGCAAAAAGAAGCGCTGCTCCCAGCGCACGTCGCGCTCGGGCTCCCTTTCAGGGATACTTGGAGCACAGAACTAGTGGCGAGCGCAGGTCCTCTCCTGCGACTCTCCTGGCAGGGTGGCGGGCTCCTGCGCGCAGAGTGCCGCCTGCGGGGCCGCCCGCCTCCAACTGCTCCCCGGCTCCGACCGGCTGCGCTGCCCAAACCGGAGAAGATAGATGTCTGACCTCCCTTTCCCCAGCTCTACTTGGCTTGATTATGAGGGTGGGCGAGCATATATATAGACTGTGTCAAAACTACATTTGCATTACTCCAGTCTCACTTCAAAATAATAAAGAGGAGGTTCGCATAGTTAAAATACTCTTTGATTTGCCAAGGAAAACCAAACTATCTTTTCTGGAAAATATTTTCTTTCTTTGGTTAACTCTTACTGACTATAACTAAGAACTTAGGTGTTAAAATAAAAAATAGATCAGTTTCTAGAACATAATTTTTGTTATATTGCCAGAAATACTCATTTTTTATAGTCACATCTGATACATAAATTTAAAAAAAAAAATTGTTTTTTTTGAGTTTGAGTCTATTTTGCCTACATTTAAGTCTCACATAGAATACAATGCAGCACACAGCATTTTAGGGAACGGTTGCTATAATACTGCGCAATAATTCATATTCTTTAGTGCACCCCAAATTAGTTTCAATCCTATGTCAAATATAACCCTAAAAAGTAATCACATTCAAGGAGGAGAAGAATCCCACAGCAGGGTAAGTGGCTAATGAAAGTGTTTAGAAATCAGGTTGTAAAGCAATAGCAGACACATGGGACAGAAATAGTTGTCATGCTTTGTATCATCAGGTAGCAGCTGCTAACTAATAGGGGTTAGGAAGGCACCTCCACTGTGCATAGTTATTCCATGACCTCCTGCTATCACTTATTTTTCTGTGAACTGAGCAGCTGATACCGGCTGCTACTCAAGCAAGGCCCTGGACCAAAACAGTGATTTGGGAAGAATGCAAAAAAATTGCACTATATTCTTTTGTTACTCTAGATAAGTGGTTTAAATTCCGTTTTCAAACACTAAAATAGCAGCATTTTCTACTCCCAGACAGATTGTACTAACCAATTACAAATCAGTATTATTTTGCTCATCTGTCAGGTCATGAAACCAAGGCAGAGATGTCTGGAAGTAACTTGTCTTTCCATGTAATGGAAAAAAAAGGACACCTATGTCCAAAAGTCCTGCCTCCTGTGTCCCACCTGTGTACCTTCTCTACGGGATCCCATCTCTGCCCAGTAACATGGCATAAAAGCAGAGGCTCCTCTGCAGTGTTCGGTTGTCAAGACAATAGACTGTATTGCTTTGATATTCATGAACCGAGTGATGAGCGGTCTGAAATGAACCACAGAACGACACAAGATGAGAGAGGGAAGAACCTTATCTGGCAGTATGTTTTTCTTTATCTTCTCCAAGAAATTCTAGTGTTTTCTACTGAAAGAAGAAATTGGCATGTTTTTATAACAAGACATGTGGAATGTCTGTTCTTTATAAAATATGGATGATAATTCTAATCCTATTGAGATAAGCAAAACAGATTACACCTACAATAATTTCCTTTCATTATCTCAAGCAATGAACTTTGTTTTTAAATGCATCCCTTTCAAAAACTCTGTAGTCTTCTGTTCCTGTGCCGCACCTTAAAGCTGTTTGTTAGGGGACACTTGAGCATCGGCGTTAATTACGGGTGTCAAGATGGGGGCTTCAGAGGTTCAAAATGTCAGTCTAGACTTAGTTTGTCCTTTGTCATCTACATTCTTGAGGTCTCCTCAACTACACAGTTGTACTGTCATCCCACATATCCCTTACAGGATATAGATGGTGTTGACTGGCTTATTGAGTATGTAATATTTCTCTATATGAAATGTGAGGCGCTTGCTGTATGTATATATGCACGTGGTATTTGCACATGTTCCAAAATTCAACTTCTCCATGTTCCTCCAGCAGTACCTATCACTTCAGGAAGAGGGCTTCATAAACATCTGATAACCTCCTTTCAGCCCACCTCTATGTGTGTTCACAAGAATTCAGTATTTCCCCAATAAGGAGCTGAGAGATAACAATGAACTACTTCCTCAGGTTCATTTTTGCCCTAGGTGCTTTCCAGTTTTCAGGGAACTTTGTAGCTTTAGAAAATAGCACCAACTGATTGAAGTGGTTTGTAACCAACCGTGAAATATTAAATTGTTGTCCAACTTCACCCCAGTTGCTGAGACTGGGGGGAATCGGTCTTCATGACAGCAGTCTCTTGCCTAAGACTTGAAACTTCCCCATAAATTGACTCTTGCAGCTCAGGCTCATTCCTTGAACACCTCCACCCTCTGTGCTAAACAAAGCAAAGGCTCTTGTGAATTGTAGAAACCAATATTTTTAATTTTTTTTTTAAATTAAGCCTATATCATAATGCCTATGTGCAAGAAACCCAAATCGAGATTATTTAGGGAACTATAATTCTGGCCTTTAGAACTTCTCTTTAACATAATTTCATAGCTTAAAATATTCTAAATTTTCACTATTTCCTTTTCACAAATGTGTTGTCAAAAATACCATATAAGGATGGTTTGCTAATCTTCTCCTATGCGGATTACGTACTAAAGGCTAGTATGTTCTCTCCTTGGCCACTTGACTTTTTTTTCTCTACTCTTGAGAGTATCCTCTACAAATCTTGTCTATATTCCCAACTTGAAGGTATCTTCAGTGATCAGAGGTAGATACAATCAGTAAAATATTCGTAACTTTAATGCATACAGCTAGTACAGTTCAACTTAGAGTAGACTTAGAAAATGTAGCAATGCTTGGTTAACAGGTTGGTAAAAGCCTGAACAATTTGATGCAGCATGGTAAATATGACTATGCTCTATCCAAAACTCAAGTCTCTTCAATTTCTAAAAAGCCTGTACTTCCTGGCTTCTGGCTTTTCAGTAGCTGCAGAATCAGAGATTTTTATTCTGTTCTACAAAGACTTTTTTACTTTTGAAGAGTTTGTTTCACTCTAGAATGCAGAATTAATTTTATGAATTAAAACTCCCTTTCTCTGAGCTACCATTACAAGTTACCTTCCCACCTGAAAGCGTGGGACTCTGGTGTTTGAAATGCCTTTATCCGAGTAATGCCTATGCTTCAGTCATACCTATCAAACTGATGGTGCTAGGAGCATTCTACTGATAAAGTAAAATATTAAACATTTCAACTGTACACAGCTCAGGTGGAGAGAGACAGTGGATAAACTTCTTTTTCTAAAAAAAATATGCCTTCTGAAATGAACAATCATTAATAACAGCCTGGTGTTCTAAAGGAAGTACTAGGATTATTCTCTTCCTTGGTCTGAAAAATAGGCTAGAAGCCTTGTGAAATTACTCTGCTCTAAAGGCTTGGATAGAATCGAAATTCACAGTATGAGCACCTGTGCATAAGACTGGTGTTGAGTACAAGTTTATTGATAGGAATCCTGTCCTGAACTGATAGAAACAAATAGGTTCTCATCACAGAATCCTGTTTCTGTTAGTTTCTCTGCCACCTTTGAAACCATTATGTGGACATCAGTACAAGCTGGTCCACTTCAGTGCATCAGGAAAAAAATATAGATGGTGTAGACAGAAATTGCATACTTGAACATTTATACTTCCAGGCTGTCTCTGTGGACCTGGGATTAATGAATACCCCAACCTGCTGTGGTTTAGTCCAAATCATGGTTCATGCATCATGAACTGGATGGAAGGCAGCAAACACCAGTTTAGTGAGATGTAGCACTCTTAAGTTCCACCTTTCAAAAGAAACTGTGCTTAAAAGAAAGAACATTCTGACAGGTGGCAGTTAACAGTACTGGATTTCTGTTGTTGCCAAAATTTCTGTGGCTCATCATCCAGAGTGCACTGAAAAAGAAACTTAAGAGGTTTTGGGAAGACTTGGCTGCTTGGTTTGTTGAGGGTTTTGGTTTTTTTTCATTTGGTTTTGTGGGTTTTTTCTTCCTACTGCCAGAAAATTTCCAGGTATGTCAAAAAGGGCTGCCAGAGGGTTTGCCTACTTGGGCTAACTAAAGATGCAAACTTTGTAGTCTTTTGATGCATTCTAAGTGCAGTTTGAGATTGGGAGAACAGAAATCACTTCTTGATTCTTCCACCACTTTCCTGTATACTCTTGAGCTAGTAAAAAAAAAAAAAAAAAAAAAAAAAAGCAAAAGAAAACTTCCCACAATGATAGATTGTGAAAGCACGGTCTTTTGATTCTGGGATTACATTTTAACACTAAGAGAGGTTTCTACTGTCTAAATAAGCATGATATCGACAGCAGTTTGTGTAAAATTGCTCATCTGCTTTGAGAGGAGAGTAGAGGTGTAACCCTAGCAACTAGCTAAAAAGAAACTATATCAAATAGAGTTTGAATTGTGAGAGTCAACTTCTACTCAACATTAATTGTCACTAATTTAAAGCAGATTGAAACACAAGTCTTACACACCGAGTAGGTGTCACACTACTTTAAACAAAACTCCAACATGATGGATACTGGAAAGGAGGATTGCTTAGAAGAGTAATGGTGCTCAAAATGTGTGACACTGCTTGCTTCCAGCCCCTTGACTAAATGTTTCTTGTGTACTCCTCACAGATCATGAACTTCATATGCTGTTGCCCACAGAGTTAACACCCAGAGACCTTTAAGGAATCTTTGCAGTCAGCTTTTGATTTGACCATCTTGAATATTAACTGTAAAGCTGGTTTTCAGCTAGTATATGGAGTAAGGTATCATTCGACTTCTGCCATGGGCAAACTTGATAGCTTCTCTGAGCTTGACTGTTACAAATGAAACAGATGCAAGGATTGCTTTCCTTGCCTGCTTGGAACAAAAGGCAGTCTGAAACTGAAAATCTTTCGGAAGAGTTGTATTTCTCATTTATACAAAAGGTGCCCAATGTGTAGACAGTCCCAATGTTGTTATAATATTGTTATTAAATACTGTTACGGTTTTTCCTCCTCTTAGTCACCATAGTTTTAAGTAGAAGTGACAGACTCACTATACTAACTGATTTGAAGTGGGTAAGTGAAAAGCAAACTTTGTTAATCCACTTCTGTAGGAATAAAGGTTTGAGTACCATTTTTAGCCTCTGATATTTATCCCTATCTTCCTTACTTTCTTGCAGAATTCTTGGCCCAGAAGCATTTGTACTGCTTCAATCTGACATCTATGCAGGATTCAGAGATGATCCTCGCTGCCACTTTTCATTTCTATGCTGACAAACGCCTTCGGCACCGGGAAGTGTTTTGTAAGCGCTCCAAGAACTCATCCTGTCGCCTCCTTCACCTGCCTCCGATCCTGCAGCTCAACCTCGTTTTCCAGAGCATTCACCAGAATTCTGTCTATGGGCTAGTGAAAGGGAACATCACCGTGTTTCTTCAAAGGCGAGGGGCTTGGCATGCGAAGGACATTTCACACATCATAAAAGAATTGAAACAGGCTGGGGAGTTCATTCTCTGCGCTGAGCTTGATTCTGGGGAGAAGAACCAGGGCTTTCCCGAACAGGTTGCCAATCATTTACCTTATATACTAGTTTATGCCAATGATCTTGCAATCTCTGAACCTAACAGCGTGGCAGTCACCCTACAGCGTTATGATCCATTCCCTTCCAATGAAGGGGACCCAAATCTATCCCCTAATGCTTCTACTGATACTCGAGTGAGAAGGGATACATATCTCTCTAGCTCTATTCAGAACAATGAGCTGCCAGAAGTAGATTATAACAACAATAAATACAACAAAAATGACATATGGGAGAATGCCTACAAGTCCTTGAAACCAAAAGCCTCACGCAAAGACCGAAGGAGAAAAGGGCAAGAAAACACAGGAACACTTACAAAGTCTCAGGTGCTAAATTTTGATGAGAAAACAATGAAGAAGGCAAGGCGAAAACAATGGAACGAGCCACGGATTTGTTCAAGAAGATACATGAAAGTTGACTTTGCTGATATTGGCTGGAATGAATGGATCATATCTCCCAAATCATTTGATGCCTACTACTGTGCAGGAGCATGTGAATTTCCAATGCCCAAGGTATTCTGACTTTCTGTTGTTGTTACCTTGCAAACAGTACATCTACTGTCCTGCCAATTCCACTACTTTCATTCGGTTTTCCTTTGGATTTTCACCCTTTTCACTGTGTTCTGTTGCCTTGTTCAGCCTAAATAATTTAAGCAACATCATTTCCATCTACTTATTCACCAGAGCACAAAAAGATTCCAAGTTATCTTTAAATGTAATCTGATGAATAAGAAAAATGTCTCAGGTTTATCTTACAATTTCTCATCTTATATCTCGAGACTCTACCATAAAGACTCATGCAGCTTATTAAAATACAGTTACACACACTACATCATCAAAATATTATATGCTAATGACAAAACCAGCTACTGTATCAGAGTGTTTCTGAATTCCACTGGTAATACTTTAGGAGAAAAATGCAGAGTAGTGACACTGAGGTATTTTTAACTTTAAGAAACTGCTTGTTATTTTGAAAATAAGAATGCTGGTTAACCAGATATTTGTGTCTCAAAATTCTCTGGTGCTTTTTTAAAATTTGCAAAGTTCTTAAAATTAAGATAATCCTGCTGGAACAAAAAATCTGATTTACTTTATGCCATATAGCTGTCCGTTACACTCTAAAGCTAGCATATTGAGTTCCCCCTACAGAAGCAGTGTGAAATTTGCTAATAGAGAGTCAAACACGAAATCCTGCTCCAACGGAATCTCAATTTAACTCACACTCACTCACTTGATCTATGGCAAGACATAGACATTTTGGCAATCCTATGCAGCATGAGAATTACTAGCGTTTTATAGGGCTTTCAGTTAATGGGGGAGGGGAGGTTTTGAAGCACTGCATAACCTGCATGTTTAGAAAATGAAATTATTTTGAAATTCTACCTAAAAATTACTTCATTATTTATTCTACTGACATTTTTGCATGTGGTCCCTCGGCACATAAATAATGGATAGCATTTTACAGTAGAGAATTTCAAAGCTCTGAGATGGATATCTGCCCTACTTTACATACAGAGAGATTGATGTATGTTTGTCTTGAAGTAAGTAGTATGACTTCAGGAACAGTAGATATGCAGGCTAGTTTAAGCCCAGGAACAGTAGAAATCCAGACATTGCGGTAGCGAGTAAAAATCTGACCACATGTTCCTGTGTAGCTGGCTGATGCTGAACAAAGTATATAGAAATTGATATACGGTCTGGTAAAAATTAGAGCTTGCACAGGTTCACATACAACTTCACATTTTTGTTATGGTGTAAAGAGATCAGATAACACAATCACCATTTAATTTATCCAAAACAAAACACAGCCTGTGAATATCGGTCTTCTGCCATAGACCCAGAGTCTAATGCGCCATTCATACATACCAAGGAATAAAGAAAAAGATGATGCATTTAACACGTCTGGCTTCTTGTGAACAAAACAGCTTGACACAAAAGCTGACAGAACCAAAAAGAAGTGGACCCATTTCTAGCTAGAATAGTTAAATAAGTTTATATTGATGACTTACTTCATGGCTTGTCTAGATATATTATTTGCTATATAATAAAGATTTCCTTGTAAATCAAAACCACTTACTTTAGTTCCCATTTTGATACTTGTTTTCTAGATAAATTTATGTGGCTGCACTAGCATCTTGGTGCCAAAAACCCCAAAGCAAACAAACAAACAGAGAAGTTTAAAATTAAATCAAAGACACATAGATTTGGAGATTTTTGGTTTGACACACTCTTTGTTTTGGTTTGATTTGGAAGAGGTCTACTTTCTGTTAGCTTTGTATTTTTAAGAGGGGAAAAATAGAGGCAGATTCACAGCTGTAACTTTGTTTAATGACTCATGTCATTTAATGTTCATTCAAATGAATGAAGCTTCAGGTCAGAGCACAAGAACTGCTAAATATTATGGAGGGAGAAATAGCTTTTGTCCTTACATACATACCCCAAGTCAGAGAAGTATGCATTATGATCTTGGCACTCCTAAACCAACTTTATGACAATCCATGAAGACTTGGTCTATCCAGTAAACACACGATGGACAGCAGGTACCTTATTTCCAAGATTCTTTTAGAACTGTGAGATAGAATTATATACCTGGCATGTTAAGAATCATCACATTGTACAGTTATTTTTTTAAAAGGTATTGGTACATCACTCTGTCGATACATCTACTTTAATAACTGCAATTCTTGATCTGGATACAAAACAGCTCTGGTACAAATCATAGCAAGTTCACCTCCCTTACTGCTGAAGTTCTTATTCCCTGAACAGGGAGGGGCAAGACTAGCTTATAAGGGCTGGTTGCACTGCTGCATTTGCCAAATAAATGCTAGTGCTATGTGTGGTAAAAGTAGATGAGAACAAACCCTTTCTCTGGTCTACAGTAATTAGAATGTTCTTGATTTCATCCTTGTAAGTGTATTAGTTCATGAGTTTCATTTAGGAAGTAGAATTCAAATCTGAAAACAAAACTTTCCTGAACGTAAGAAGTATTGCTTATTAAGATATAGTGGGTGGAGTGTTTTTTCAGGGGCAAATCCATGATAAAATAGACTTTAAAAGGGGCCTAAGACAGGAGGAATAGGAGTGCCTAAAGTAATTCAAACCTGGTATTCAATTGCCTTTTGGCTATATCACTATCCTTCTGTTTTCTGAGGCCCAACATGTTCCTGAGCTAGGATTGTCCTAGAGGTTAAGCAGGAACACAACCTGGCCTCCTGTATATAACTCAGTAGCCAGCATTTAAAACATTAGTACTTTTTCAGTGCCATCACTACTGGGCATTCAAACCACTACTTCAAGCTTTCCACTTTAGCACAACAGTGCAAAGGCTAATGTGAAGCCTTGCCCATCATCACTGAACACTTGTGCCAGGTTTCCAGAAGGGCTGGAAAATTTGGAGCCTGGCTGGATGTGGGATGGGTGTGCTATCTGGCTCTGCTGTGGATGTTGAGCTCAGGCAGCCAGATTCTGTACAGAGTAATAGTCCACAATAAGCATTTTTCTCTATAAGCATTTTTGTGCATTGTGTATACGCTTGTAGGCATTAGAAACCTCATCAGTGCTGTGGTCTTGGCAGACAGCTGCTCCTGCTAGACTTTGCTCACATCTAAATGTTCCTTGCAGATACAGGGGCCTGCACAGCTGGAGAAGATCCTAGCAGGATCTTCTGCAGATTCACACTCAGGAATCCTGTAAGTCAGCAGTGACGGCTGTCCGCTGCACGGGTCAACGAAGTCTGTTTCTGTAGCACTTTAAGGTCTGTTACTGTTTCAAATAACCATATGAAACAATAAAGGTGCTAGGAACACTTCAGAAGGTTTTTTCATAAAAGGTTAAAGTAAGAACTTGATTCTAGACGCTCTAGGTGTTGTGGGTTTTTTAATTTCTAAACTCTGTAGTTGCTTAAACACACGAAAGCTGCTTCTGTCTCTCTCCAGCTGTCCAGATCTGCTGACATGGTCAAGGAGGATAGAAGCTTGTTTGTACTTCACATAGGAGCAGTGAGACTAACTCAGTGCTGCTTGTCTGTGGACAGCTTTGAAATCTAAAGCTTAAGCATGGCATAAGAGAGCAAGCTGTTGCTAATTAATTACACCACTATATGCTAATTACAGAAAGGCACTTTCCAGGATTGGTCACTTGTTGGGACTTGGCTATAGGGATTCTGTCTTGAAGCCATGAAGGATCAAGGACGGATTTCACAGTTCCTCCTTTTAATTGCTCAAATGAGGCCACTTTAGTTAAGTAACATGTGAAAACCTTAGTAGCAATTAAGGTTTGGATCTGATTTGCTGATATGTTACACTTAAAGCAAATGTTATCAAAACCAAATTATCCTAAAAAATAGCTAGTTTATTATATCCATGGACTACATAACTGTTCAAGTTGAAATGAAAAATCATATTTTGCATATACTCAATTATTATTTGAAAAATAGAGAAGATATGGGAGACATTAATTCATCTCACTTGAAGTATCTGCTCCCACGTGGAGGTGTGCAAAATCCCTATTTGTTGTCCCATATACATCATTTTCCACCTGATATGCAGCTATGTACTGGCAGTGATGAAAGACTTCATGTGTGGCATATAACCAGATCTGTGCAGAAAACCTGTGAAACTGTAGTAAAAAAGGCTGATATGACTAACACTGAAGCTTCAGCCTCAGCCTCAGTTCTGGGTGGCATGCCTTACTTTTGCCTCATGTAACTGGAGCACATGCATTCCATGTCCCACTGAGGCAATGACGAAGAAAGGCTGTCACTCTGTCACCAGTAAACCTGGGCTGGACTGCACGTACCGTACGTACCTCAAACAACAGAAGTGGTGAAAACTATTTAGTACTATTCAGTTGCTCAGACTACAAAGGTCAAGTACAGCTTTTGAATAAAGGCCATGAAAAAAGAAAAAAGTGACATTTAACTACTAAATAGTATACTGTTTTATTGGGTTTGGGTGAGCTGGAGTTAATGTTCCCCAGAGCAGCTCTTATGGTTCTGTGCTTTGTATTGGGAGGCAGATGAGACGCCGGTGTTGTGGCTGCTGCCGAGCAGCGCTTGCACAGCACCAAGGCTGGCTTTCCAACATCTTCCCCCTGCCCCGCCCAGTGAGATGGGGTGGGCAAGATCTTGGGAGGGAACACAGTCAGGACAGCTGACCCAAACTGACCAAAGAGATATTCCACACCGTGTGACATCAGCTCAAGTATAAAAGGGAGAGAAAGGAGGAGGGGTTTGGGTGATCTGTTTGTGAAGACACTTGTCCTCCAAGCAATTGCTATGCATACCAGAGCCCTGCTTCCTAGGAAAGGCCAGACATCACCTGCTGGTGGGAAGTAGAGAATAAGATCTTGTTTTGCTTCGCTTTGTGTGCACACGGCTTGCTTTTTGCTTTTTTTCCTATTAAATCACCTTTATTGCACTCCACGGGCTCTTCCCATCTTATTCTCTCCCCCCTTATCATGCTCAGGGAAGTAGCGGGGAGTGATAGAGAGACTTGGTGGGTACCTGGCACTCAGCCAAGGTCAACCCACCACAACTATTTACCTACATTAACTTTTTCTCTTATTCTCACTGCTGTTACGCCTAATGCCTGCCTCCTCAAATATTTTTCCTTGTGTTGTTCAGTGCATCCAAATATCAATAGCAGAAATAAAACTGTGGCTTAGTACCCTGAACCATATAAAGCTACAACAGTAGCTACAACAACCACATAAAGCTGCAACAGTATATAGATGGAAACCTCACTTCATACGTTTCCTGCCCTCCCAGCCTTTTGTTTTCTTCTCCCATTTCGAGGCGAGCTCAGGAGAAGGCAGCAGAGGGAAGCAGAAAAAGACTATAGGTAGGAAGTACCTGTTTGTCACCAAGCTATGATCAGAAAAGGCTGTCAGGTTGTTTGACTATTCTAGACTAACTCCCCCCAGTGGCCACTACTTCTGGAACACTGTTCTTTTAAATTACTCCGACAAAAAGTAGCTAATTCCAGGTTAGCATATATGAGGAGAAACACTACTGGAACATAGGGATAGTTATTTTGGAAACACTTACATTAGCCAATTTTCCAAGTCAGACAAGAGGTTAAGAAAACAAAACAGAACATCTTATGAATGAGAAGTGTGCCCTGCCTTCCTCCTTCTCTACTAAATGCCTGCCCTCAGAATCTAGTAGATGTAATCAGGGGCAGTCTTTCTTCAGACTGGCTCTTGGCTGTGCCACCAGTGCCCTCCTCTGGTATTTTTGAAGGCAGCATAAGGAAAACACAAAGTACCTGTGGGATATACCCTGCGCAGGAAAGCTGGAAGGGGGAGGACTGACTATGCTGCACGGCCCTGTGACTCAATCACAAATAAGCACTATTTTTGAGGAACAAAAAACCATAATTACTGTCATTTTCCAAGTCCAGCTGGGAAAGTGACTGCTCATAAATGAAGGGGTAACTATTTCCTTCTCTGTTCCAGATTGTCCGTCCGTCAAATCATGCTACAATCCAGAGCATCGTAAAAGCCGTAGGAATCATTCCCGGCATCCCAGAACCCTGCTGTGTTCCTGACAAAATGAGCTCACTCAGTGTCCTGTTCTTAGATGAGAACAAAAATGTTGTTTTAAAGGTATACCCCAACATGTCGGTTGAAACTTGCGCTTGCCGATAATTTCATACAAACATCTCTTCAACAAGACCCACGCATCCTGCCTGACTACACTGGGAAAAAGCTGTAAATGGGAAATGAATCCACTTGTGCTAATGAATGAAATCAAGCCCACAATTCCTCTACAGAAAGCGTGCGGAGAGACTAAAACCACACACGTACCCACCTGGAAAGATACGTCTTACTGTCATCATCTGTCTTTCACCTTCGTCTTCCAGGAATCCAGTACTTTTACAAATATCTTCCTAACCCACCCAGCCAAGACACCTGGTGCTTAGTGAGAAATTCAACTGTAAAGTTTTCCATTATCAAAGGACTAAAATACATCTTTTATATGCTATTTTTTGACTATTTTATCTCTTCTCTTAACCAGGAAGATGGGAAGTGAACTTGCGAAGACAGGCTTGTTTTAGAATATCACTTTTGTACACAAATCAAAATTTTTTTTGCCTAAAATACTCATACTCTTAATCTGCATATTTATACTGGAAAATGCTGTAATAAAGGGCTCTAAAATTTATATTTTCTTCAGGATGCAAATATAGTGCACTGCATAAGCTTTCATATAAACAGTATGTTAATACAGCCATTTTTGGTTACTCTTCTCTAATACATCATTTGTTTTACAAAAGACATGTAATATCCTACACTTCTGGTTTGCTGCATAATTTCAGGTTGTTACATATATTCTCTGAGTAACACATGCTACATAGTAATATTTTGAAATACTAAAAATAAAATAACCAAGATTTATATTTTTGTAAATTATACTTTATATCCTCTAGATTGTTACAGGCTTTTAACAAAAGCTAATAAATTAAAGGTATAGTAGTATCTAAAAATAGTTGAATTGTCTTCTATAAATGCACTCTGTTATATTCTGTTAATTAGATGGAAACATGTAAATACATGTTAAGCTTGTCATAATGCACCTCAATAGATTAAAGACAGAAGGGAATACTATCATCATCCAGACCGACCTCCTGCATAGCACAGATCAAAGAATCTTGCTCAGTAGTTTCTGCATTATGGACCTTCTATTTTAAGCTTGGGAATATCTTTGAAGAATATGCATACATTTGACTCTAAAGATTTCATATGATAGAATATCTCTACTGGATTACAAGCAGTTTTTCCAAAAGTTAGTGCTCATTGTTCATATGCAGTGGCTTAATCCTAGTCTGAATTTGCTGAGCTTTAGCTTCAATTCACCAGATCTTACTATAACCTATTTTATTAGATCCCTTTTATCTATTACCCAAAATACTTTCACTGTGTATTTTTAGCATATAAAGCAGGGTCAAATTACATTTTGGCTAAGATTGAAATAGATACTTCAGTTTCTTATTCTAAGCCTCAAAACAGCTTCTCACAGCTCTTTCCTCAAAACTTTCCAGAACTTTCATTAACTGTCTTTTCCAACAATGAACATCAAAAAGCGACACAATATTTGGCAGTGGTTCCATTAGAAATCTTTATAGAGATAAAGTCTCTGCATCCCTCTAACTCCTGTACAATCCTCTGTTGATACATTTACAGTAGCCTTCATAACTGCAGCACTCCCTTAAGAGTGTTCCATCACTGTGCCTTACAGCTCTCTTTCCCAGTGTCCCTGCGTGGCAGGAGACACTTGCCACATACTCCATTTTCACCTACCTGCTGTACAATAGCATAGGCAGAGCAGGAGCAGAACGAACTTCTAAAGTCTGTGAGGTAGTACAGAGTGCAAGATGTGGAGCATTTCCTCCTCAAGATAACAGTCTAACCTTCTGCTCTATCTTATCCTATTAAGACTTGTATTGCTTAGGGGAAGGAGATTACACACGCTATCTTCTGATGAATGACTATCTGGAAGGCTCCTACCCTGATAAGGTGCTAGGTTACTTCTGCCACCAGTATTTCATACTCATTTGGAGCAGATTCTCAGACAATAGAGGTGTGTAAATGTGGTACTTCCTGCTAACCTACATAAAAACAAGATTCAGCGTCTCTGCAAGGTTAGTCTCACAGCAGTTTTTGCTAGTTCCTCCTAAACAGCTCTTAATAAGAAGTAGATAGTTATAAGGCACACTGTAGTGATTGTGACTATGACTTCCAAAAAATCATGGATACAGCTAGGCCTTTCTTCTTCTCCCAAAGTACTACAGTGACTACACTGGAACTACTGGTACAAGCCTTTGTATTTTGTTGCTGCTAAAAATCTCCCTTAAAAATGTAGGGTTTGTGTCTTAAAAAATCATGAGAAACTCACCTATAAAGTAATGCTAATGCATAAAGAAAAATAAAAAAGTTCTCAGAAGTTCATCACTTATTCCTGCAGAACTGCCATAAGCATAAAGCTTTTCAAAGTATCTTAAGTCATTGTCATTTCTGTCCTCTATGAAAATCTACCCTTTTCTGTAGGTCTATTCTTGCTCCCATTTAGCACCAGCTTTGAAGAGCAGGATATATTAGCCTAGTGTGTTTATGTTCTCATCTATTGTAATTTATTTTCCTTGAGGAATCTCTCCTGTATCTTGCATTAATCCTTGGGTAAAAACTTTCTTTCCAAGATGTGCCGATTGGAAAGAGATACCATCATACGATCTGCTATAAAGGCTATAGGACATAAGGCAAAACACTACTCCTGTACTCTTCAGGATATCTACAAAACCCTGAAAGATTTAATCTGCATTTAAACATTCGTTGGCAAAACTATGTTATTTAGGATGAGCAAAACAAAATTATACCTGTAAGCTGCATAGCTCTCAAGGCACGCCCTTACTACACAAGCAATACAATTCTCTTCTTAGTAAAGACTATTTCATTCAGCGTTTAGCTGTACAGGTCGATTCTCTAATGAGGACAAGGTCTTAAACCACTGTTTTTTCAGTAGTTTACGCTACTGCTTCCTAGGTTTTTGTTATTTGGATGTCTATGTAATCTTCCTCTAGAAAAGGAAACTTTGCCTTTAAAATGACACAAATGCAGGCAGCTGCTGCTAGAAGATACCGATACCCTTACTCTCTTCATTCCAACTGATCTTGACTTCTACAAATAATCTATAAACCATTCCACTCAATCTTTAAATTTCTAAAGAAAGTCACTATCGATAAACACTTAAAATAGCAGGTCAAGATAATTTCACTAACTAATCCTAAAAGAACTGAAAATATCTTAACATGGGATGATTAAAGATAGATAAAACAGGAAAACAGCTGATACTAGCCAGCAAAGTGTTAAGGACTTGTTTCCCTAAAACAAACCCAATTTCATTCTTTGAGGTCACAGTTTAATTGACAGAGGAGACAGCAACAGCTGGAATGTACCTAGGTTTTTGTGGAGTATTTCAATTTACTTGCACAAGGCTGCATATTTAAAAGAAATAACTGGACAATATTAATATATTTGTTTATCACATGAATCAACAACTGTTTCACTGCCAAATCCCAAAGAGCAGCTTTCAAAAGGAATTGCCACTGAATGAAACTGTTCATTGTAAAGCTTCTGCAAAGCTGACACTTGGCCTGACACCATTTGACATCTTTATATATAAACTGGAAGTCTGTATACAACACTCACGCCACACCCCCCACGAGCATTTGCAGAAAAGAGTGTTCAGCAGAAAAGTATTTATATAGGTCACTTGATCTAGCTGTACTTCACGTAATCAAAATTCATTTTAAGGTAGACAGGTGCAGAACTTAGCACCCAGGCACAAGGAATGGAGGCTGCTCCTACTGAGTAAAAGCCTGCATCCCTGAAAGCCATAACTTAATTTTTGTGGATAACATGGATTTATGGCACAGTGTGACCACCCTGGATGATGCTCTGTAAAGAGAGCTAGTGAAAGCTTTGAAAAGCTACACACTGTAGTAGTGAACCACATAAGGAGAGGAGATTTTATTTCTGCCATTAGAAAACTAAGTACAGCCCCAGCGTTCACCTTTTCAAACAGATATTCAAATTCACAGATTCACAGATTCACAGAATGGTAGGGGTTGGAAGAGACCTCTGAAATTCTGAAAATTCTGAAACTCTGAAATTCTGAAAACTCTGAAACTCTGAAATTCTGAAAGAGACATGAAAAAGAACCAAAAACTGTTAGTGAAAATGTCTTATAACATGTGACTAAAAAGAACAATGTTTATTTTATCAGAAAGCAAACTGAGATGTAACTTGATAACATTGCACAAGTTCTTTGACAGAGAGAAAATGCCAGAGCTCTGCAGCTCCTTAAGCCAGCCAGAAAGTTACAAAAACTCCGGTCCGGAAGGTTTGAAGCCAAGCACAATGAAATAATAAATGAAGCACCATGGGCTGTTAAGTGTGATAATCTCTAAGAGAAAGTGCTACAAGAATTGAAGAAATCTTTGGTTCTTTGGTATCTTTGGATGAATTCTGGCTATCCTTAAAAAGTTATGCTTTAGCCAAACACAAGGCTCTGCATACAGGTACGACAAAGGCACAAAGGCCTTGAGTAAAACGTAACAGTCTTGCTGGGCAGGACACCAGGATCAATGCCAAATAATCCTTTATGACTTTACACCATAAGAACATAATTAACCGGGACCTTGGATCCAACTGTCACTTGAACAGACGCATAACTGAGTATTTGAGAAGTCTGGGCTGCTGTGTGTGCGCTGCTAGAAAACTGGAGAAGAAGGGCAAGAAATGACAAAATCTTGACCGCATCTTTGCGCTGAGATTTTTTTTCAATGTAAAAGCACATAATACTATTCAGACTTTACGGTGTATCTACAGCATGGATTGAGTTGTGCTTAGAAAAAAATTATACACTAATAGTACAGACAAAGCACTTACGTATCATTAGATTAAATCTTAATGCATTCATTAAGATAAACAGCAAACAATATTTTTGTCTATAAATAAAATAGTTTTTTTCCTCCTGTATCATAAAAAAATTATATCATCAGTCTTGCATTTTTGCCTTGGCCCATTCTTCTCATGGATAACAGTATTTTCATAGATAATCTTCCATATGCTCACAGAGAACTTTTACTTTCCGTGTGGCCTTAGAAGGCTTACCTCTGTCTTCATTTTAAGGTCACTGAAATAATGACTGGTTGTTCTTGGACTGGACTGAGCATCAAGAATCTAAGAAATATATTGCATAAAATACTATACAAACAAGACTAAATTCCCATACACCAAAAGAATCAAACTGAAAATGGACATGCCTGCAAACAACATGAAGCAAACTTGACACAAACCAGATATTTCACTGTGTACAAACAATAGCTCTTGGCTGATAAACAGAAAGAAGTTTTAAGGTTGTTTCTATTGTCATGAGATCGTGTCTTGCAGAACCACAAGTCTCTAGCAAATGACTGAGATTTTCTGATGGTGTGTGAAGGGACTGTAAAAAAGATTTGTGAGATGTTATTTACTAATAGCTAATAGAGTAATTTTGTTCTAGATCTCTGTTTTCTATTCTTGATGAAAACAGTGTAATCTTCGATGTCCCTAAGAAAGCTTCTCTCTGCGTTGGCAAGGAAATGATAGAAGAGTGTAATTAAGCAATGATGACCCTGAAGTGAAATGTGGATTCTTTACAATATACAATGTCCTTCCCCCCAGCCACATGTGTTTGTCAGATGTTTACAGAATCTTCATTAACTAAGAGCTTTGCTAGATAACAGAAGCTGAAGCATGGCATCAATGACTCTGATAAGGGCAAGTGTATAACCAATCTGCTTGACAACTGACAAGAGGTTGGGGTTTGAAGCAGACTGCAAAAAGAACACAAGAAAGTGATTTGCAAAGGGCATTCCAGTTGTTTGCTTCCCATCTCTTTTCCTCTGTAACGAAACAAGATTTTTAATCAGCTAAAATACCCTTATCCTCTTGTCTCTCCACCAGAAACTAAATAGAGAAGAAATGCATTATTTTGGAGTATTAGCTATACTGTCTGTTTTCAACATCATTGCCTGTTTGACAAGAGGCAAGCCTTTGGAAGACTGGGACAAGTTACCAGCTATGGGAAAGTCTGACGCACACTTTCATGATCCTGGAGAAGTGGAAGATGAGACCCATTTTGACTTTAAATCTTTCCTGGAGAATATGAAGACGGATTTACTAAGGAGTTTGAATTTGTCAAGAGTCCCCTCACAAGTGAAGACCAAAGAAGAACCACCACAGTTTATGATCGATTTATACAACAGATATACTGCAGACAAGTCCTCCATCCCTGCATCCAACATTGTAAGGAGCTTCAGTATTGAAGGTAGGAGAAGTTCTAAATATGCGGACTAGAATTTTTAGAAAAGTACATGGACAGTAGATAACTCAGATTCTTTTGAAATTCAGAGGGAACTGAGTGTCTAACTTTCACAGATTCTTTAGAAACACGACAGATTAAAAATCTGGATTGTAGACTTGCTCTGTAGTTTCTTTCAATCTTCAAAAAAAAAATACAATCACGTTTAGTTTTCCTCTTTGGTATTTTAACTGTATAATATTCTCTTTTCAAACGCATCCACCGAGATGATGCACTGAGTAACAAGGTTTACATGAATCATGTTTCTCAAAGCTAGAGATTTGGAACTGAATTTTAATATAAGAATACAGACTTTTGATCTTCTGTAACAGATGCCCATGCTAGAGAGCTCTACTTTCAGGCTCTTTGCATATTTAAAAACCACAGCAGCCAACTGAGAAACGTGTCTCTGGATCCACGTGAGGAACCGCAGCGTTTCCCCAAAATTCTGGGTTAGATGGAAAGATTTACACCGGAATGGGTAGTCAAGCTTGTTACAATTGAAAAAGTTCAAAATTCCTGTCTGTGTAACATTACATAGACTTTTAAAGGCTCCATCAAAAGAAGCAGCAAAAAAGTTAGAAGCAAATGCAATCCTTATGATAAAAATAAGACGGAGAGAATTGAAGATTCTGTATATATGAAAAATAGCCATACAGAGTAACAGCACTCCAGATTCCCAAATTAGTGCCCCTAGTCCTGAAATGGAAAGAAACCTTAACAGCGTGAGCTAGATTACAGTTTCTGTATCTCACTCTCCTTTGCAACTGCTTTAATGGGTAAACCCTATGAAGTGTCAATATTAGCCAGTTAAGATTGCCTTAAACCTTCAATCATGACTAATTATCTTACCTTGACCATCAAACAGACATCAATCAGTGATGACTTTTAACACTACAAATCTGATCTTCCAGCCAAACAACTGCCCCTCCCAAGGCAAAGTTGCTGGTACTGCTATTGAGATCTGGGCAGGAAAGGCAATTTATCACCACATCTCAATTTTTGGCAGACCCTGAAGCTTCAATTCAGGATTTTTAAAAACTTTTCTGTTTCCTCAAATCCCCAGTAATCCGAGCTACATTCAAAGTTACCTGAAGACAACAACAAAAGCCTCAGTACAGCCAGTTCTTAGCCAAGTACGTAGTACGCTTCTCCATATTAGGAGGGCAATTCGTCCCATTGCATGATCATAGAGTAGGAAATACACTGGGCCTTTTAGGAATTCTTTGTATAAAGGAAATTTCTCCAGGAAATTACTAAATCTGAACACTCCCCAGATGCCTTATTTATGTACTTAATACTGACCAGCATCATCCACAGCTTGCTCTAGGCAGACTCTTTATGCCACACACTCATCTGACCATGGAACCTTGGTGAAAATGCTACCAACATCAGGGCCCTCCATTTCATCTTTTCACTCCTTGCCCTTGAAACTCAGCCAGAAGATGGTATTATTTATTTTTCTTAATGCTGGGTAGCCATGCTCTTATTTTACCCCCAAAACAGATCCCAAACCTTTTAATAGCAAGTTACTTGGAGAATCAGAAACACTGTAACCACGTGTTTTAATTTCCTATTGCAGATGTTGTTTCTTTAGCTTCAGCAGAAGAAAACTCAATTCAGAAACACATCTTGCTCTTCAACATCTCTATTCCACGATATGAGGAAATCACCAGAGCTGAACTGAGAATTTATATCTCCTGTCACAGGGAAGCTGGGTCTCTCTCTAGGCTAGAAGGCAACATGGTTATTTATGATGTCCTAGATGGTGACCACTGGGAAAACCCGGAAAGTACTAAATCTTTCCTTGTCTCCCACAATATCCAGAAGTGTGGCTGGGAGATGTTTGAAGTGTCCAGTGCTGTGAAAAGATGGGTCAGGGTAGACAAACCGAAGACTAAAAACAAGCTAGAGGTTGTGTTAAAGAGTAAGGCTCTGGGTGGTTTCACTTGTGGGAAGCTGGATATCAGTGTTACCCCCAACACTAAAAATCTGCCCCTGTTGATAGTGTTCTCCAATGATCGCAGCAATGGGACAAAAGAGACCAAAGTGGAGCTCCGGGAGATGATTGTTCATGAACAAGAAAGTGTACTAAAGAAATTAGGAAAGAACACCACTTCATCTGAAGAGGAAGGACAGGGAGAAGAAAGGGCCATCACTGGATCTCATCAGCATTCCACCAGAAGCAAGAGAAGCATCGGAGCCAACCACTGCCGGAGAACTTCCCTCCATGTGAACTTTGAAGAGATTGGCTGGGATTCCTGGATTATTGCACCAAAAGATTATGAGGCTTTTGAGTGTAAAGGAGGTTGCTTCTTCCCTCTGACAGATAACGTCACCCCAACAAAACATGCTATTGTCCAAACTCTAGTGCATCTCCAAAACCCAAAGAAAGCTTCCAAGGCCTGTTGTGTTCCAACCAAATTGGATGCAATCTCCATTCTATATAAGGATGATGCTGGTGTGCCCACTTTGATATATAACTACGAAGGGATGAAAGTGGCAGAATGTGGCTGCAGGTAGTAGACAAGGCAAAACCTCTAAGAATACTCCCTTTTTCTGCTCTGTGTAAATCTGTACATTAGTGATGTAAATGAAAATCCTTGCAAAGGGGGTTTGGAGCAGGGTATGGGGCTGGTTGTTGTGGTTGCTGCTTGTTTTAAAGGAAAACTGGCATTTAAAGCATGGCAATCATTGTAAATAGCCTGCATTCTATACCATGGCAAAGTAAATACTGGATTCAAATATTGTGAAATTGAATGAACTATGCATTATTTGGCAATGGTGACACAATTTGAATACCTTGTTTCAATGTAATCAATTCTATTTGGGTCACAAACCAAAGGATTTTCAGTGGGGATTTAGGACGTTCTGTAAAACTCAGTAAATAGAATTTAATCTGCACGGTAAAGTTAAGAGTTGAAGTCCTGAAAATATTTTCACACATCAGCAATCTCAGAGGCTTTTACAGGCAAATTACTTGCTCCTGTAAGTGCAGATTTGCAATATCCAAGACAGAAGAGACTCTCGGTCTTATTTCACTCCAAAGTTTCCTTCTGTGGGTAGCAGGTGCCTTGGTTTCAGCTTTCTTATCCTCAATGTCCCTATTTTTACCCCTTTATGGCACATACTTGAATGATAAGAAGTGCAGCCTTCCGCTTCTAAGACACTGTTTCCTAGGAGGAACAGCAGGCTTTATCTCTGCACAAAGATAAGGAGCCGCTTTGACCTAGTGCATATTCTTAGTATTTCTTTGCAAGAACATGCAGTCAAATGGCGTTCGGCCTTAGAAGCTGTATCCTAAGAGCAGTGGGGGTTGGCAAGAGCTCAGCACTTGGGAAAAGCGCAGGCTACTTCTTTAGAGGCTTAAATATGTTCTTTACAGTCTGACATTGGGCTCTGATTTTTTAAAAATTTCTTCTTAGGAGAAACTCTGTTCTACACAGAAAATTTTGTCATCCCCTAGAAGTCTGCAGAAAACACAAAACTTCCATCTGTGTTCTGTGACACATAGTGCTGTATGGGAAATATACTATTACACAACAGTTCTCCTGACTACAGTTGTGTTTTCACTAAACAAGGACCAAAATCTTTTCTGCAATTAAGGTAAACTCCCTTTGACTTTAATGAAGGCTTTGCCTGTACAAGAACAGACAAAGTGTCTTCTGCTGGTTTCAGGTGATAGATGTAAGTGCTGTACAATGCCACCACAGTCCATCTCGCTTCTACTCCTCCACCAACTTCCACACAAAAAAAATAAAAAGTAAAAAAATCTACCAGAGTATCAGAGAGCATTTTTTATCCAAACCCACAGCAAACCACACATTGGCTCGAAATGGTAAAGAATATTGATGAGGCAAAAATCTAAACAGTAGCTTAATGTATGGAAGCAATAGGATTTAAATCAATACATATGTTTTAAATTATGGCAGCCTGTGGGCAAGACGAATTCATTTGGCATGAACAGGTCAGCCTGAAATCTAATACACAGTTTATTTACTATTGTTAACACAGAGCAAATAGCAGGTGAGTGTGAGCAGGGCGGTTGTAATTCCATCAAGAACTCCTGGTTACATCACAAACGATGAACACAAAGCACAATTCACCAGAATCCTTAGACTGATTTATAGGCTTTTCCTTTAGAACTGAACTGCAGCTGGATCAGATCCAAGATCTGGGTCCATGCAAACTCCATCCATCTGTAACTGCATGTCATTAACCTCTTAAGCTCCCCAGGGCAGTTCTCTCATTTTACCACTCCCCACTAGCTGCTGTCATCTTACAGTCATCAATATGTCTTCTGCCTTTCAGAATCCCCCATACTCTCCCTGTTTTGCTCAAGTCTCCTAAGCCTTGCACAACTTCTCTTAATCAAGTAAAAGAAACCACCAAACAAGTACTTGGAGTGATCACATTAGGAAAGCTATCCACCCATGTGTCAAGGTAATCCTAGCTCTGTGCCCTTAAGTCATCTAAACACAAGGTCCTAGTTATATTTTGACTTCACTGAATACAGAACTTTGTCCATAATTAAACGAAAAACTGGTAAAGGGGAAAGACCAATTCCCACATGCTCACAGAGAGAAATTATCAAGATTGTTTTTTTTACATTCTGAAGTCAACTATTGATCTTTGTTTCCCAGGCTTAACTGAAGAAAAGAAAAGAAAAAAAAAGAGACCCAAAGCCATTTTTCACTCAAGAACTCAGACCCTAGCTATGCTATCACAATTTCAGAGCTCTACAGATCTCACCCCAAAACTGGACTACAAGTCACTTTTTCATTTCAACCAAAAAAAGTCAGTTGCTCTTCCAGCCAGCTTTAACAATCACATTCCCGCAGGCTTAACATTTTGGTTGGTATGGTAGTGAAGTGAAACATGAATCTTTCCATAGGATGATAATTAGGGTCAAGAAGAAATGAGAACCCAGCAGTGACTACAGATGCTACCTACAGTGTAGCTGAAGTGTGTGTCAAACTGATGTTTGGTTTTACATTGTAAATTTAGCAGCTTGATTTATGTAGATTTGAACACCTGATTTGAAACATTTGCTCGAGTTCCCTCACATTTCAACTGCTTTAAGTTGCAATGAATCAGTCAGATGGCCAAGATGTGCCAGAGAGTATACAGGTTGCAAAGAGCTGGCAAACCACCTTGCCCACTGCTTCAAGCTGGACTTCACTGGACACTAAGAAAACGCCCTCTCACCACTGGATTTTGAACGTCGATCAACATCTTGCTCCTACCAAGGAGCAGGCTGGGGCTTGTGTACTGTCCAGCAGATGCACAGTTAAAGTTAAAACTTATTTAACACAGACACATGGCTGGAGCTTGCCCTCTATCTCAGGCTCATTAGCTATCTGTGTAACAGCCTTGTAACATCGGAATCACCAGCTGACCACACAGCCAACTTTAAGGCTGCCCTATAGCCCTTTAGTCTTAAGAGATAAACATGGAAAGCTGGTGGAAGTTAGTCAGGAGATACAGCTGTTGCTATTTTTACACGTTTTCCACCTTGCCTGTGTACACAGCAGGCACAGTGTCCTCTGATTGTATCCTCTCCTCTGTGCCATATCCCAAAACAGAAGAATAGCTGATGCAATAGCACTTAACATCACAGCGCCAATGATCACTTAAAAGTCAAAACGATCTCCATTTTCACTATTCTTTTCCACAGGTGCAGAGGCAATGGCCTCATGGGAATTTGGAGGTCTTTGGCTGGTATCTGCCCAGACAGCCTTATACTGGGAAGATCCTGATAAGATACAAATGTTAAGTTAGAATTGCCAAATCCTGATATTCAGAATAATAGGTTTTAGGCTTCTAATTTCAGACACAATCAAGTTCTAACACAATTAACGCTGCTCCCAGACCACATCTGATTCTTCTCTCCAGCCTCCTCAGAGCTTGGTCATTACCACGTGGGTAATGCATGTCGGTGCATGGCCATGTACCATGTAGGTCCACACAGGCCCACATCGTGAGCATCAGAGGGTATCAGCACCTTGCTGTAGCTGCTCATAGCCAGCACTGAATTGAAGTTTGTTGCTTACTGTAAAGAGCTGAAGGGTACAGATGGGAACACAGACCAAGCTGGCAATGCCAACACAACAGTAAACGAAGAATGTCTGCAAGGCAAGACTGTCCTCAAACAGTGTAACAACATCTCTACGCCCCCTCCAGCTGCTCTGAACAGCTAACACGACATGGCATCTGACTACTAATCACCTCCCTTCCCCCTCCATGCTAGCTCCACAACCTACCATTTGTTGTTTGTTTAGCAGTGACAAAAACAGGGCAGGTCCCTCCGCAGTCTCTAGAGATGGAGGCCGAAGGAGCTCTGCCATCCCTCAGCCAGGCTGGAGACTTGAACTGCAGGTGCCTGAGATGTAATCTCCTCCGTGCCGCCCCGGATCTAAGGCCTACAAACCGCCTCAGAGCCATCTTTGACCTCTCTTCAGCCTTAAGCGCTTTCTCTAAGCCCTGCCTCTATGGTGCCTTGGCGCCCCGGCAGGGCTTCGAGGGCCCTCCAGGCTGGCCTCGCCACACCATCTCTGGGCTGTGGGGAGGCCTCGGTGTTGCCTCGGCGCCATCTTCAGGCTGCGTGGTGTTTTCGCGCCAGCTCGCTTCTCCCCAGCCGCCTTCGCACGTTTGCTTACTCTCGCTCACATGGTACCTTAAAGCCTCTCAGCTTAAAAGTGCCTCTTGCCGTTTCCCTCTGGGCTGCACATAGCCTTTTTTGCCCTCTCCGTGTCTCTGAGCTGGCTCACGGCCATGTCTGCCCTGGCTGCTGCCTCCAGGCTGCCTCAGGAAAGTGTCGATTCTCCAAATTCCCTCAGGGCTGCTGCTGTTTCTTGTTATGACCATCAGTCACAATTTGTCTAAAAGCCTCACAGGAGAGTGGCTTCAGGGTAGCCTTGGAAAATGGGATGCCCTGAGTCAGTCCCCATACTCAAGTGTACGGTTTGGCTGGAGCCCATCAGACCAGCCATTACCACTCATGAATTGACCCAGCATAACAACAGAGCTCAGCAAGCAACACTACAGTATCCTGGGCCTTGGTACTGGGCCAGCAACCAAAACTTTCAATCCAGAAATGGGGGAGAAACCTAGTCCTTTACAACAAAGTAGATAGTTTAAGATGCCAACAGCTGGTGTGCCAGGACACCCTGAGCACTTCCATCCTGCGCCAGCATGGTGGACAATAGTGCCAGGATGTGTTTGACTACTTATCAGAGGTGTCAGGCCCTCAGCAGCACAGTCACAGAATCACAGAATTATTGAGGCTGGAAAAGACCTCTGAGATCATCAAGTCCAGCCTGTGACCTAACACCACTACATTAGTTAGAGCATGGCACTAAGGGTGACATCCAGTCTTAGCTTAAACACCTCCAGGGATGGTGACTCCACCACCGTCGGTAGAAATCAGATCAGTTTGGTGGCAGCCGTTCGTAATGCCTGGCCACTAAACAAAGGCTACCCTAGATGACTGGTGTTCTCACTGCTTCAGATAATAATCTCAGGATAGGAGGGCTCTCGAGGCAGTATTTAATATTTACTACTTACCATCGGCTAACTGTGGTGCACCATGCTCCACAAACATGTACATCTACCAGAAATGAGGATCTAGAGGATACAGACAATATAATGCAAACACATAACATACCAGTTCTCTGAGGACTGTTGAAAAATTGCCAAAATTCAAAAATGTGTTCCCGGGTTTGTTCAGGTTGGATAGCTGCAATGCATCTTCCTGAAGCCCTCGTGAATCTTCTCGTTACCTGGAATTTGGAAATTCATCTGTTCAGCAGAAGTGGTCAATATGAGTTTATCACAGCAGTGTTCTGTGAACTGTGATGACTCTACATCTGTTCCTGGCTGAAATTAGAGAGACTGAAAATGGGAATATACATTTTCTGCTCTCCTCCAATCTTTCAGTCTTTTCACTTTTTTTTTTCCTTTTCTTTTTCTTGGTCTCTGTGAAAAAGAGAGAAGAGAAGAGGAAGGAAGGGAAAGGAAAAGGAATATTAACAGAAGAAAATAAAAATCCAACACGTTTTGGTTTTTTTTCTTACTAAAAGTGAAATCATTAAAGAAATCACTTGAAGTGTGATTTCCATTTTCATAAAATAGAAAGCTTTCAATATTAAAAAAATGGGAAAGAAAACAGAACAGCTTCAAATTTAATCTATGCAGGTTTGTACAGCATAAGAATTGAGAAACTTAGGACAAAAGCCAAACATTGCTTCTTTGGGCATGGGAATTATAAAGGATTCTAAGGGTGATATTATTCATTATTTGTATTGCTAAGGGTCTTAGAAAGCCTATTCAGGGACAAAGTTTCCTTTGTACCAAACAGTAAAGAACAGAAAAGACAGTCTTAGACTATACCTATGCAATCCAGTCATGCCCACTGCAGACAACCCTGAAGTAGCACTGACCTAGGCTTTTACATCTAAAAAAAAGAAATGAAGGTTTGTCTAGAAACACTTACCAAAGTCCTGGAAGCATTAAATATTTCTTTAGCATAGTCCTGTGCTTGAGCTAATAAACTGCCTCTCGCTGTTTAGGAGCCAAATATCACCTTTACATTAATTCTATGTCACCTTTACATTAATTCTAATTCATAGATACAATTTAACATATGGCATATTAGAAGTCTCTGCTAAAACACAAAGCGTTTATTTCCAAATTCTACCTTTATCCACTTGGCATTTTTGCCAGTGAAAAAACAGCTCTTGCTGCCATCTTCAGATGAACCTCCTGCTATTGCAGTTTATCAGTGACCAGATGGTCTATATGGGCCTGATGAGGGAAAGATGAAATCAGCTGCAGATGGGAACCAGAGAGTATTGCAGAAAAAATATATAAAGCAAAAAATATATAGCAAAACATTTAATCTCGCGTTTGTGGAAGCTTCTTAGCAAATGATCTGAGTGATTTGGGCTGTGCATGCAGACTAGTCTGGGACAGATAAAGGAAAATACCTCTTCTCAGAGTATGTGAGAAGTTCAGAGTATGTGAGAAGTTCATATGCACAAGAAGTTAAAAAAATAATACTTTTGGACAGATTTTAAAGGATCCTGAAGTTCTATGAGTTATGAAAGCTAGAGCTAGGCCTGAGCTATTGAGTTCAGCTCACAACTAAAATCAACATAGGAATTTAGCTTCAGTGAAATTAGAAATTATAATTGATGGGAAACTTATATATTGCATCTAGGTACTCAGAGTTCACTGAGCAGACTTGCGTTAAAAAATGTTTGATGAAAATTTAAGCTATGTGTACCAAGAAACGCGTAAGTGCATAATCATTCTTCAAAGCTTGAAGAATCCACACAACTCAAAAAAATATTCTCACATTTTCACAGAATCATTGAATAATAGGATGGTAGGGGTTGGAAGGGACATGTGGAGATCACCAAGTCTAATCCCCTTCCCAAAGCAGGATCACCGAGTGCAGGCCACGCAGGAACATATCCAAGTGGATTTTGAAAGTCTCCAGAGAAGGAGACTCCACAAACTCTCTGGGCAGCCTGTTCCAGTGCTCCAGCACCCTCATAGTGAAGGATTTTTCCCTTGAGTTCAGATGGAATTTCCTGTGTTCCAATTTGTGCCCATTGCCCCTTGTCCTATCACAGGACACCACTGAAAAAAGACTAGCCCCTTCTACTTGACACCCAGCCTTCAGATATTTGTAAATATTATTAAGATCCCCTCTCAGTCTTCTCCAGACTAAATAGCCTCAGGTTTCTCAGCCTTTCCTCAGAAAAGAGATATTCAAGTCCCTGAATCATCTTTGTAGCCTCCATTGGACTCTCTCTAGTATTTCTCTGTCCCTCTTGAACTGAGGAGCACAGGACTGAACAATACTCCAGATGTGGTCTCACTAGGGCAGAGTAGAGGGGGAGGAGAACCTCACTTGACCCGCTGGACACACTCTTCTTTCTGCACTCCAGGATACCATTGCCCCACAAGGGCACGTTGCTGTCCCATTGATAACTTATTGTCTACCAGCATTCCCAGGTCCTTCTCTGCAGAGCTGCTTTCCAGCAGGTCAGCCCCTAACCTGTGCTGGTGCAGGGGATTATTCCTCCCTGGGTGCAGGGCTCTACACTTGCCCTTCTTGAACTTCATCAGGTTCCCCTTTGCCCAGCTCTCCAGTCTGTCCAGGTCTCACTGAATAGCAGCACAGCCTTCTGGTGTGCCAGCCACTCCTCCCGGTTTTGTATCATCAGCAAACTGGCTGAGGATACACTATCCCTTCACCCAGGTCATTGATGAAGATGTTGAATAAGACGGGACCCCGTACTGACCGCTGAAGAACACTGCTTGCTACAGGCCTCCAACTGGACTCCGTGCACCACTGAGCTCTATTGTTTAGCCAGTTCTCAACCCACCTCACTGTTCCTTCTTCTAACCCACACTTCCTGAGCTTACCCATGAGGATGTTATGAGAGAGTGTCAAAAGCCTTCCAAAGTCAAGGTAGGCAATCTCCACTGCTCTCCGTGTATCTACCTGGTCAGTCACGGCATCGTGGATTAACATCATCTATAAAGAAATACCAACATAACGGTGAGTAATACATGACAGATTCAATTCAGGGCAAGAGAAATGGATCACTGAACAGATCCAGTATTGAAAAATACTTTTTTTCTACTGACCTAGTTTTTTAAGTTGTGCATGTTGGGAAAAGTATTTATTTTACAATTACATTGTGAAACTAGCTTTGTTTCTGTGTGCTAATGATAAAATGTGTGTATTCAAACTTGAGTAATGAATTCAACTGTGAAGAGTTGCTGTATCTTGACTGTTACTGGGTAAAATTAGTCACAGACCTGTATATATTTCTCAAAACCTTAGCTTCACAAAAACCTCAGCTACAGTTTCCAGCCCTTCTGATATGAACATCTTTAGAACGTGATGCAATGCATAATAAGTGTTAGAAAACAATTAGAAAATAAATTTATAATCTTATGATTTTACAACAATCACAGAGAGGAAAGGGCCATTTCATTATTTTTATCCTCTAGATAAGGCTCCACTGGAGAAGAATATTGTGAATCTGTGGAAATACTTCCTTAAATTCTAGGAAAGAAATTATCACATAATGAGATTTGCAGTGGATATAGAGAACTCATTTAGATGTGGAAAGTAATTATCTGGTACATACCCTGATTAAAAGTGCTCAGTTACTGTCTGTTACGGTCTTCTCTGGGTATAATCTTCCTGGCCATTCATCTGTTCCATTCAGAGTAAGATGAGATGACTGTTATCACCTCATATATGACATTTAGAACACCCTATAACACTCTTTGTGCAGCAAGTTGAATTAGACGTAATGTGAGTAATGCTTTGTCATTTCAAGTTATACCCATTTCTATTCTAAAAGTAGAAAGTGGCAGAGAAGAATACAGTGAAAAAGGTTGGGGTTCTTTGTTTCTTTTAAGATTTGCTGTGATTTAAACAGCAGAATAAAATTCTCTGGGGTTTTTTTGTAAATAATTTAACCTTGTTTCCACCATTATCTCATACTTTGTAAATAGTTTCGTATAAATATAACGTTCCTTTATGTACTATGTACCAAAGGATTAGAAAAGAAAGTGTTATGTGCACTCCATAAACATGCAATGTCATTCTTTTTTTTCTGGGATAGAAAGCTGCATGCTTAAAGCTACTGTACAGACAGACAGAAATAGAGATCCATTCTGACATATTCTTAGGGACACGGATTATTTTACTTTTTTTCCCAATTCCTGTCACAATGGATCCATTTTGTAACCCTGCTCCTTGGCTCCTGGGCATGCTCTCCTCCAGCACCCAGCAGGAGTAAGAGGAAGAAAGCAAGAAAGCAAGGAAGCAAAACAATCAAGCAAGCAAGCAAGCAAACAAGCAAGCAAGCAAGCAAGCAAACAAGAAAGAAAGCAAGCAAGAAAGCAAGAATGAAAGAAAGAAAGCAAGCAAACAAGAAAGAAAGCAAACAAGAAAGAAAGAAAGAAAGAAAGAAAAAAGGGAACCCATCGAACAACTCAGCCTCTTAGTGCAGCAGGCAAAATATCTGACTTTCCATGTTTACACATGTTTACTTCATTGTTTTAGATCATTTCTTTATCATTATGCTTTGTCTCTATCATAACAAGATTAGTTAGTCTGTATCTTCCCTTTCAAGTTAATTGAAAGATGTTGGAACACACAAAAATTGCAAGTATCATGAAAACGTTAGACACGCCACGTCAGAATTAAGATTATCTATGCATCACCCTCCCCTCTTAGTTGTACACATTAATTACACAATCACAGCTCATAATGTTTTTATTTCTGATGTGCCAGGCCTTAGTGCACAGAGCACATGATGCTTAAGAACTAAGCTGGAGATTTATGAAATACAGTATCTTGTCTATTGAATTGATTGTCTTAACATACACTAGAGGGTGTGCAATTATTCCTGTGGTCACAGCATTTAGAGATACTGCCAGGGGTTGGAAGTGGGGTAAGTGGTAGACATTAATGTAGTAAAGGAGATCCCTGCCCCAAACACTTTCCAAGATAGACAGAAGATCCATGGGTTAGAAAAGCAATAGAAATTGATTTGTCCATGGTCCTGTCCACTGTATTTGCCACACAAGGAATTAATACAGCTCTGGCAAGAAATTCTGGAGATCAAAAGTCAATTTCTAGACAAAGTGTGGGCATGCCAGAGGATTTGTTTTCCACCTACCTTTGCCCTAAAGTGCTAGATTATTCTTTGCACAAAGAAAGCAAGAAGAGCTTTGCCCTGGAGTTAGATCTGTGATGGGTGTCATATATTGTCACAATATAGAAGAGACTCCTGAAATAAAGATCCAATAGATCTGATTCTCACTGTTTCCCTACCAGTGAGTCCCACAGAACGCTGCTGTGACACAGTTGGAGCATAATTACTTATTAATACATTATTAACAGTAGTTTCAACTGTATCCTAGGCCTCTTGTTTGACAAGGGAAGTTGCAACATTTTTTAAACTAGGAGTTTTTACAGATGATAACACAGCCTGATTGCCAGAGTTACCTGTTATTATAACATCAAGCTTTACAGCTTTTGCCATAGAGCAGTCCTTTATCTAATGGACTCTTAGAACAATTTAATTTTTCCCTTTGAGGATTTACACTTGTACAGTTACATACACACATATACAAATCAACGATGGGACGAAATAGTACCTGCATGTATAGACGAGATGATTTCTACATGGACATGTTAAAAGAGGAAACTTCACAAAACTCCTTTATCGCTACAACTGAATGACCCAGAAAGAAAACTGCACTAAACTTAGCTTTTGTGAGTGGCAGGCTTCACTCATGACACTCATATATGACATTCACAGAGTGCAGCCAGACAGGGTAGACTCTCTCTAGACTCTTCCCTCCACATTTATTCATATGTAGCAACAGGTGACATTTTGAAAACAATACAAAACCACATTCTTCCCAGATTCCCTAGTCTGTTCTTTCAGCTACCTCCAGCACGCAGAATGTTTGGGGTAGCAATTCATTTCAGACTTAAAGGCAAGAATCTTCTCTTGTATGTCTTTGGCATGTCATCCTGGAGATCTGAATGTTGACAACTCACGTAGGTGCAGCCTGCAGCTGCATCCCACACATTCTGATCCTCTTTCAAACTCTTAATACAATAGGGTCTCAAATACATTGTGAGCAGAAGAAAACAACCCCCCACATTCTATTTTGGTATGTTGAGCCTGAAGTCTATTGGCTGGGAGCTGTCATCAGACATGACCATATGTTACTCAACGGTATTACAAGTAAATCCTAATTGAGTGCAAATTATGAAGATTAAAGTCACCTCAGATTTAGCTGTATTATATTGAGGCACATGTATTTTAAAGTCTTGTTTAAAATGCTGGCAATTCTCAGCACAGCAATTAACAGACTGTCATTACCTTGGATTTTACGAGCTGTTCTAAATGTCTGGAGTTCCTTATTTGGGAGCCCTTTGTCATAGAATATAAGAACAACCCTTTGCTGCTCAGACTGAAAAACACCAAAGACAAAGTGTTGTCAACAGCTGTTGAAAAAATATTAGATATTGGTACAACTAAGTCACTGCAGAATCTCCTGATACAAGCTTTTCATAAAAAAAATGTTAGAAGACTAGATGGCTGCTATTCTAATTGTGATTAAAATCAAAGTTCTGCATTTTGGTTAGTAATCCACTGTCTGGATAAGACAGGACCAGATTATAACAGGCAGGTCATTACCTTTTCAAAACAACTAATTGCCCGTAAGATCTTCCTTGTTGATTGAAGTTTATTACTGTTTCATAAGAGGGCTGTGAAGTAGTAAGGAGCTGAACTGCATCTATTGGTTCACTTCAGATGATGCACTCCGTTTTAATGAGATTAAAGGTTTAATGCAGATAAAAGATTTTTATCTGTTCAGTGCACCTGGATGTAACACAGGGATTTCAGTGTGATTCACAGAGAGTCGTTGGAGAGCTATGTTTGTCTTGATCGATAAAAGCTTCTGACTTCTTTCCTTCTTTTCTGTTCCGTGCAAAGACAAAATGATCGGGATACATTTCTTTGTGATTTCAGCACTGGTCATGTGCAGCATACCTGCTGAGGAAATCTTTCAGCCAGCTCTAGTGCTGGACATGGCTAAAGTCCTTCTGGATAACTACTGCTACCCTGAAAACCTAGTGGGAATGCAAGAAGCCATTGAACAAGCAATCAAAAGCGGGGAAATCCTGGACATCTCGGATCCAAAAATGCTGGCCAGCGTCTTGACAGCTGGAGTGCAGGGTGCTCTGAATGACCCAAGACTGGTGATTTCCTATGAGCCATCTCCGCATGCAGCTCCCAAACAAGAAGCTGAGGCTTCCCCGACTCGTGAACAACTCCTGAGTCTTATCGAGCATGTGGTGATGTACGACAAGCTGGAGGGCAATGTTGGCTACCTGAGGATTGATTATATCATAGGACAGGAAGTTGTGCAAAAAGTTGGAGCTTTTCTGGTGGACAAGGTGTGGAAGACACTAATAGATACATCTGCTCTGGTGATTGATCTTCGTCACAGCACTGGGGGTCAGATTTCTGGCCTCCCCTTCATCATCTCTTATTTGCATGAAGCAGACAAGATGCTGCATGTCGAGACTGTATACAATCGTCCCTCCAACACCACCACAGAGATATGGACACTGCCAAAGGTGTTGGGAGAGAGGTACAGCAAAGACAAGGATGTCATTGTTTTGATCAGCCGCCACACCACAGGAGTGGCTGAAGATGTGGCTTATATCCTCAAGCACATGAACAGGGCTATCACTGTTGGGGAGAAGACCGCTGGGGGCTCACTGGACATCCAGAAGCTGCGTATTGGTCCCTCCAATTTCTATATGATGGTTCCTGTGGCACGATCTGTGAGCCCCTTGAGTGGGGGTGGACAGAGCTGGGAGGTGAGTGGGGTGATGCCATGCGTGGCTACTGAGGCAGAACAAGCCTTGCAGAAATCCCTGGACATCCTGGCAGTGCGCAGAGCAGTGCCCGGTGCTCTAAGCCACCTCATGAAGATATTAAAGGACTATTACAGCTTAGTGGAGCGAGTGCCAGCACTGCTGCGGCACCTCATCAGTTCAGACTTCTCTTCTGTGCAGTCAGCAGAGGACCTGGCCACCAAGCTCAACTCTGAGATGCAGACCTTATCTGAAGACCCTCGCCTGTTAGTCCGAGTCCTGATGCCAGGTGAAGCTGCTGCTCCCTCTGCTGAGAAGCCAATTGCAGTAGCAGCCAACTTACCTGACAATGAGCAACTGCTGCATGCCTTGGTGGATACGGTCTTCAAGGTGTCTGTGTTGCCAGGCAATGTTGGCTACATGCGCTTTGATGAGTTTGCAGATGCCTCTGTGCTTGCTAAGTTGGGACCTTACATTGTCCATAAAGTGTGGGAGCCCCTCCAAAACACAGAGAACTTGATCATGGACTTACGTTACAACCCTGGAGGCCCCTCCTCCTCTGCTGTGCCTTTGCTACTCTCCTATTTCCAAGATCCTGCTGCTGGCCCTGTCCACCTCTTCACAACCTATGACAGGCGCACCAACCACACACAGGAGCACAACAGCCAGGTAGAACTGTTGGGCCAGCCCTATGGGGCTCAGCGTGGCATCTACCTGCTCACCAGCCACCACACTGCTACAGCTGCTGAGGAGTTTGCTTACCTCATGCAGTCGCTGGGCCGTGCCACACTGATTGGGGAGATCACAGCAGGAAGCCTCTCCCACACGCGTACTTTCCCTCTGCTGCAGCCTGAGCAGGGGATAACCTGTGGCTTAACTGTCACAGTTCCTGTTATCACCTTCATTGACAACCATGGGGAAAGCTGGATGGGCGGAGGAGTTGTGCCTGATGCCATAGTGTTGGCTGAGGATGCACTGGAGAAGGCTGAAGAGGTGCTAGCTTTCCACAAGAACATGGGAGTACTTTTGGAGGGTACTGGAAAACTCCTAGAGGCTCACTATGCCATCCCAGAAGTGGCTGGGAAGGCCAGCGCTATGCTCAGCACCAAACGAGCTCAAGGAGGTTATCGATCAGCTGTAGATTTTGAGACATTGGCTTCCCAGCTTACCAGTGACTTGCAGGAGGCCTCAGGGGACCATCGGCTACATGTCTTTCATAGTCATGTGGAACCAACACCAGAAGAACAGCTCCCCAGCATGATTCCCGGCCCTGAGGAGCTGAGATACATCATTGAGGCACTTTTCAAAATTGAGGTGTTGCCAGGCAACCTGGGCTACCTTCGCTTTGACATGATGGCTGAAGCAGAAACAGTGAAGGCCATTGGGCCCCAGCTGGTGCAGATGGTATGGAACAAGCTGGTGGACACAGATGCCATGATTCTTGACATGAGGTACAACACAGGTGGCTACTCCACTGCCATTCCAATACTTTGTTCCTACTTCTTTGAGCCTGAGCCTCGGCAGCACCTCTACACCATCTTTGATCGTAGTACCTCCCGCAGCACTGAGGTTTGGACTCTCCCCAAAGTCACCGGCAAGAGATACGGCTCCCTCAAGGACATCTACATCCTAACAAGTCATATGAGTGGCTCAGCAGCTGAAGCTTTCACTCGTTCTATGAAGGATCTACACCGGGCCACAGTTATTGGTGAGCCCACAGTAGGTGGTTCCCTCTCGGTGGGCATTTATCGTGTTGGTAACAGTTCCCTATACGCCTCCATCCCCAGCCAAGTGGTGCTCAGCCCAGTCACTGGCAAAGTATGGAGTGTGTCTGGGGTGGAGCCACACATCTCCGTCCAGGCCAGTGAAGCCATGGCTGTAGCTCAGCACATTGCCAACCTGCGCGCCAAGGTGCCACAGACACTGCAAACTGTAAGCAAGCTTGTGACAGATAATTATGCCTTCGTGGACATTGGGACTGTTATAGCATCCAACCTCACCAAGAACATCAACAAAGACAGTTACAAAAGGATTAATACAGAAGAGGAGCTGGCCAGGAAGGTGTCTGCCAACTTGCAAGCTCTTTCTGGTGATGAGCACCTGAAATTACTCTACATCCCTGCACATGCCAAAGACAGCATCCCAGGGATCATGCCAAAACAGGTACAGTTCTCTTGTACCCAGCTATACTGGGCCAGCTAGAATGGGGAGCACTGCCAGATATCTCACCTTGTTTCTAGCACATATGAACCCAAGATTTACCTGTACCCTGAAGAGAAGCCAATGCTTGAGCGGGTTTTGGAGGCTGAGCTCGCTCTGACACTAAGGCAAGTCAGGGTAGTAGCTTGTAGTAGTCAATGGTAGTTCTGGTTGCAGGCATTTTGGGAACAACCTTCAGGCTGTGAATCTCTTTCAGCTGCCATCTGCCACAAGCAAATATACAGGGCTTCGCAGTTAGAGGGAAGGTAGCTCGTTGTCACTCTGATCCCCTCTCTCTTAGTGCTGTGGCTTTTCAAGCTGTAATGAATTAATGCAGAAACGCACTGCTTACAAACCAAGTTTGTAATAAAGAAAAATTTTGTTGGACCAGAGTAAATGCATACAGCCACAAAACATGCAGCCACATACTCTTTAGTGGATTTTTCTATATAAAATTGCTGTACCTGACTTGTATTACACCAGAATAGCAAGCAACTCCTTTGGTAGTGACAGTAGAAAGTTGTTCTGATTGTAGCTCATGCTCAGCATCAGATAGTTTCCCAGTGACCTAGAAGTACTTTGGAAGAAGTATCTGGGTGGAAGTTAGGTGACCCCAGGGAGAAATTGATTTTCAATAATCTACTTTTGCCCTTGCTGTGTGGTTTGCATAACAGTCTGTGCTTTGTTCTGAGCCGGGGTATTTATATGCTGGTCTGCCTTGGCAATCTTTCTTGTTCATTGTTGTGCTGAAGCGAGCTCCCAGGAGCACTTGTTAAAATTCCATCTTCAAATTAAAGGAAGGGTTAGGATAACCTGATCCCTTTCTTGGATGAAGTTAGCTCCTTTCTGGCTACTGCTCTAGCATGGCTATTAGAGACACTTTTTCTCCAGGGACTCATAAAATTACTTTTTGAAGAGAATGCATTTGCCTTTGCAATGAACCAGAATATACCAAGTGTCAGGTAACTATTAAATGTTTCCTGGGGGAGGAAATCGGTGGGCTTCCACCCTCTGAAGCTTTTGGCATGCATGATTTAAAGTGGGTATGATCTTTGTGGTATTATCTCCAACACTAATGTCACGACAAAGTCCAAGAATTGCCAGGGGAGGAAATTTTTTTTCAAGTTTGTTAATCATAAGATGCCGGCCCTACTCTTGCCTCTAAGCTTAAATGGAAATAATTGATTAAATGCTTTTTCCATTCCCTCACTCACTTTCCCCCCTGCATTTGTTGGATGTAGAAAGCTTCACTCTAAAAATGTTTTTGACAGAGATCCCTACTGAATTGTTAGCAACTTATTGGTATACATCATAACTTCTCTCCATTATCACCATTCTACTGCAAACTAGTCACTGTTTTCACTGAAGGCTGTTAATGGATATTGTTGATTCTTTTTACTTGTTCAAACCTTACTTTGTTCAGACATTGAATGTTGAGAACAGAATGTACAGGAATATTATCTTATTTGTCACATGGTCCTGACAGGGCTGGTGAGGAAATACCATTATACTCGTTAATGCCTCTGTTTACCTCAGTTCTCTGTCAAGTAAAATGATTGAAAGAGATCGGGATACATAAGAAAGAAATCACATCAATGTGATGAGAATCAGGATAAATACAAGATTTCTTCAAGGGGAAATAATGTATAAATAGCAGACGAGAGGCACGGGGCTCCTATTAGACTAAAATAGTTTCCAAAGGCATATACATTCCCTCATAGTGCATGGGGAAACTGGGAGGCAGAGACACAAGAGAGCGGTGTTAAGACACTTAAAGACAGAAGAGGGTTAAGTGAACAAAGACACTGAAATCATTGGAGTAAAGGCTTTTCCTTGTGATAGAGGTAACAGAAAATTCCCCTTTTATACAGAACACTGGGCAGCAAGAGTATCTTCAATTCTTGCCTTACTTTTGCAGGGCCAAGAGGGATGCTTTGTGTGGAACATTTCAGGAATACCCTATACCAATACCCCACAGAGCAAATACCTTAAGATTACAGTACAACTTACATGATGGCACTAATCACATTTGTAATTTTTTTTTAATTTTTTTTTTACAGTCCTATACATGGACATAGTGGCTCTTTTAATCTATATAACATTTATTCCTCAAAACCCAAGAGCTAATTTTTCTCTTGTGCTACCTATCTTCCAAGTCACCCTCTCCCTTGACAGTGAGATTTTCTCGATAATGACCTTGACAGTGAAGCAGATCCAACACAATTAAATGAAAGTGATGATGAATAACTGCAGGAAGGATGGGATGGGACATAGGAGACAGACAAGTGAAATGCATGTAGACCTTTGCATCTGCTACACTAGAATAGCTGCTGAAGCGTAATACAGAGTAGTGAATTTGTCTCCTCTACGACAGCAGCAAGGTCAATGTGAGCCGGAGTTGTCTGCTGCATAAGTGCCACTTTCCAAAGTCAGACTTCCCAGAGGCAAATGTTGTATATATAGTTTGTGATTCAGAAAACAGCATTTTTCTTATAAAGCAGAGCTCTGTAAACTTGTTGATCTGCAGTTCAATGATCCCTGCTTCTTACTCTTCTGTTTGCTTCTCTCTCTCTCCAGTCAAACCTTCCTTTCCATATTGAAAGTTTTGTGTCCGTGAATATGTGATTGTTGTAGATTACTGAGGAAAGAACTGCTCCCCGATTTTGGCAAATGTGTTATGTCAGTTTTAAGCAATAAGAGTCTCTCCCTGGGTCTCATTTCTGCCCCTCGATAACATCAAAACACTTCTAATGTGGTCTTCACATGTAAGAGAGTGTTTGTGATAATGTTTTAGATAAACAGCTGAAAATGATGATCGGAGTAAAAGACAAAAAGGAGTCCTTTACAAAGAGATTTTTTTTCCTGCATTTGATGTGCTCCTTTTCCTAGATAAGCATTATGTATTTATGGCGGCACTTGCTGAAGGAGGCAATAGTTACAGATGTTTCACCAGAAATGAATAAGGTTCGCTTATGTCCCTTCATTAATGAGTGAAAACAAAATGCTCAGCCTCAAAGTGTCAAGATAGATAAATCAAATTGCTACATCTATTGCTAACAGGTGGGAAAAAATAGTTCTGCTGATGCTGATTTATGTCAATATAACCACAGTGCAATCAGTGGAACTACACAAGTTTATGCAAGCCAAAAAAAGTCTCATGTTTAACTCTCCTTGACTCTTCACCTTTTGCAATTCATGCTTGCTTCTCATATTTGATGCAGAAAGGAAAGTTTGTTAATCACTTTTGTTCTTTTTCTAGTACCTTTCATCTTTTGATCGTGATATTCAGGCTCAATGCAGCTATGTTTAGAGTTATAATCCCACCACAGAGAGCCTTTTTGCTCATTTTTTCCCATTGTCATGAACATTACAGTAGGTTTGGCCACTGGTTTTAAGGATTTTCAATGGGGTTTGGATGAAAATCAAAATTTAGACATGAATTACGTTTTCGAATTTTGCTTTCAAATGTAGTCTTCTAGGGTATTGGCTAGAAAATAACTGCTCACTAGCTTGCAGTGAGCGTGTTACAAGCTGTGTATTGTCAGAGTAGGCTTACACACCACTGTGCCATGCTGCCCTTTGTGGGGTGAAAGTACAGCTTCTCGCTCTGCCCTGCACTCCCTCAATGAGGACTGAGAGCCTTAAATAACCTCATTTAATCCTTTCCAGAGCACTGTCCCAGAGGGTTTCAGCTTTTGCTGGTAGTAGCCCCCCCGATCCTGGCTGTCTTGGTGCAATGGAGGGCAGGATTACAATTCAAAGCTACAGTTCTGGAAAAAATGGTGAAATGATCTGTGAAAAGCAGAATGAGGTTAAATAAGAACACATGCAGGTTTCTTACACAGTTTCTAGGATGATAACGATTGCACAACTCTGGGAAGAAAACAGATTGTTTAAAGGGAGTCCTGTAAAAAAGTATATGGGTTCTCCAGCGTTCATAAGCTGAATACAAGTCAATAGAGTCACATTGTTGCAGTAAAAAATAATAATCCTCAAACTGGAATGAATAAAGAAGAATAAGATCAGTAAGAGATGTGAAGTCTTCTGCTACATTCAGTTCTAAAGAAAATGCAGCTAGAGTATACTATGTGCAGTCCTGGGCAATGCTTTTCTGAAAGGACGCAGCTCAAGTGGGGAAAGAGCAGGAAAAAAAAGGAGCAGAAGTAAAGAGAAGACTGAATAAGAGTCATCCTGAAAAAAGTTTTAAATATGTGAGCTGTTTATTCCAGGGAGAAGAAAACTGAGAGGAGACATGAAAACAGTCTTCAGATACGCAAGAGGCTGTTTCAAATACGAAGAGAATAATCTGTTCATTTGTCCATGCTAAATAGGCCAAGAAGTAATGCACTTAAATTGTAGAAAGTAGTCAACTTAGATTGTTTATACTAGATGTTAAAAACATCTTTGTAATAGTAAGCCTAGTGAGATACCGAACCAGATTGCCTGGAAATCCCCCAGTAATATGAGTGTTTTTAAAAGCAAGTGAGAATCAGCTGTCAGGGATAGAGCTGATCCTGCTCCATCCTTGAGCTGGAGGACCTACTAGGATGGATGGTTCCATTCCAGCCTGTGAGAGTACACCGGAACCCCAAATGTTATTCTGATAAAGAAAGACACAACCCTGCCACCCAGCCCTCAAGATTTCATGGTTCTTAAACCAATCTCAGGATTTGCAACGCCACAAGGGGGTTGGCTGATAATATTTTAATAGCTGACTGTTGACAGCATTAGCAACCTTAATGGAAATCACAGTTGCAATGGTCAGCACAAAATTAGCTATGAAAATACAGTTGCCATCTAAATAGACAAAACAACTTAGGGGAGAGATGAAAAGGGAGAAAAGAGGGAAGAGAGGCACAGCCGGAAAAGTAGTTTGCCCAAGGTTGGGGCATGTGTCAGTAGCAGAATCAGGGATGAAACTGCATGCATGAATCCCAAGACAGCCATTCTACGTCCTATTTTGTGTCACATCACTTGTTCCAGTTAGGCCACTCACTTGTGGAAGAGCACTGCGGAACAGGGCTGAAGACCCTACATATTTAATGAAGCAAAATTCTTCTTTGGCATAAGTGGTGTTAACTTGGAGGTCCTTCAGTGTAGTCACACTGCTTATAGTGTGCTTACTAAGGCACCTGAGGGTTTATATTTAACATCAAGTCATTTGTATGTAAACAATGCCTGACTGAGCAGCAGGATCTTACTCTCAGCTGCATCCTGTCCCAGCTTGTCCTTGGCCTGCAAACAGAGCCCCGCCTTCCAAAGGAGAGCAGGCTGTTGCTCTCTAAGCTAGACTTACCTCCTTAGGTATCAGCAGCACATGGCCCATGTGCCACTGTCATGAACCTGCAGTTTTCCAGGACAGTAACCCTCTACCATCCATCCCAGCATCCTTCCCTCTTTTGCTTAAAAATTAGGAGGCATCCCCCCCAAATTACATTCTGAGTGCTTTTCATCTGACTTCTGGTCTTAGAATCTTTAGAATATATATTTTTTTCATAACCTTTTCCTGCAGCCATGAAGATGAAAAAGAATTTCTTTGAGCTCCTTGCATATTCATTTTACCTTATGGTGCCTGAGGCTTTAAAAGCAACCTGCTCACCTTGAAATTTCCAATAGTTAGCAACACTGCTAGCAAGTACTGAAGTCCTCAGTGAACACAGATGTGATGCAGCAAAATAAAAGAACAAGTAGAAAAAAAAACTAGACATAAAGAGAGAAGTTACTCTTGATCAACATGTTTATGGGTATGCATCTAGCAAATATGTGGGAGACAAAGCTAAAAAAATCTGTGTGTTCTGTTAAAATATCATTAGTAAGCGGCTGAGAGTAACACATCAATTTTATTTGCAGATGTTGCCAATGAGTGATGATTTTTTTTCTCCTGGGGGGACCAGTACCTCTGAACTAGATACACGCTCTGTCAGAACAATGCAGTGCATGCTGAATATTTTCTTCAAAACTGTGGTTTGTTAATCTAAGTACAGTGGGCAGATCAAGTAGCATTGCTGTCACTGGGAAGTGGATTGGGAGTGACAAACTCAGTAGTGCTGGACCAATATGTTTGCAGTCCAGATACAATGGTTGTTTTCACAACACACAGTGAGAAAGAAGAATGCAGAAAAGGACACAGTAGAGTTTGCTCTTAGATCAGATCAACGAGTACTGGCCAATATGGCTTTTAAAGTAGTATTTGAAATGTTGGAAGTTCTGGCATACAAAATGTACTGAATGGTGTAGAAGCCCAGGAGAAACAGAAGTGTGATAAGGAGGGGAGCACTTCAGTGCTTGAATCACATCAAATACAGTTGCATTTGCACACCTTGGAAAGCCTCTTTCTGCTGTGGCAGACCTGCTCTTGGCAGGCATGCAGCTCTAGGCCACAGCACTACACGTAGAGCAGGAGATTGCCTGAGTCCTTTACATTTGTAGAAAGCCCAGATGCCTCCCAAATTCTGCAGCGTATTGCAGGTGGGGAGAGCACCTTTTAGCACATGGCTCACTAAAGACTCCTTGTTTTTTTGGGTGTAAAAAATACAGATTGTCTGGGGCTGAGCTATGGCAGAGGGCAACTGATTAAAAAGCAAGTATAAAATCATTTTCACAGCAATCCTGAGGAGAAAAGGCCAAACTGCTGAAGGTCACATAAGTCATATATATCCCAAAGCCTTATCTCTTTATCTGAAGGAGACATACACACGCAAAACAGAAGCCTGGGAATAGAAGCAGGCTATGGCTCAGTGCATGTAGAGGTTACTAGGATAATTTTATTAGTTGGCTACATATTGCTATTAAAAAAAAAAAAGTCTGCTGCTTAATAAGATAAAGAAAATTAAATCAATCACAGTCCAACACATGAGATTCCAGGCACATGCCACTGTGTAAGAGATTTAACATACCTACTTCACGAGTATGCCAACACATGCCCAACACATCAAGTTCCTCACTGTCACAGAGACTGCTGGGGCCTTAGCCACCTCACCTGCAACCAGAAGCTCTTTGTCAGCTGAGGCCAGCCAAGAGATTCTAAAAGTCCCAAGTGCCTTATTTAGAAAGAACTGCTAAAGGAAACAAGTGGACTTGGATGGCAGGCCTGGGATAGTGGCCTATACCACAGGCTGGAGGATGGTTCTTGTAGCCTTCTCAGCCTGTTTGATCCAAGGAAATTTCTGTAGTTTTGAAAAATAACCTGACCCCTGACAAATAGGTGCCTGATCCAAATTCTGGGCATGCTACTGATGCACCCTATACTGGGCAAACAATGCAGCAGCCAATCCTAACTTGCAAAAATCTAAATATCATTCATTACGTTCTTCAAACTTGTTCACATTCCTCACATATGTCCCACCTGGACTAAACTTGACCCACATAATTCCTTTTCAATCTTGTGCCAAGGTAACAGTGCCAGCAAATAATACGTTTTGTTTTTCCAAACTTTTTCAGATCCCTTCCCGAGAAGTATTTGAAGATCTGATTAAATTTTCATTCCACACAAATGTATTTGAAAACAACATCGGCTATCTGAGATTTGATATGTTTGGAGACTGTGAACTTCTAACCCAGGTGTCCGACCTACTGGTAGAGCATGTTTGGAAGAAAATCGTTCACACAGATGCATTAATCATAGACATGAGGTAAACCTTTGAATGGCAAAGAACCAAAGCTCTTTCAAAGCAGCATTTTATTTGTAACAGTGAATTAGCTTTACATGGCTTACTGTCCTGTTTACAGGCTAACATTGCTGGGATTAAATGGGAATAGGAAAACAGCCAAGGAAAACAATAACAGTCTGGAAGTGCATCTCAAGATAAATTGTACCGTCACTTGAGATGTTTAGAACTAAATTAGGAACTAAATTAAGCAAATTTAAGGAATATGTTGCGGAACACAATCCTGAATGTCACATCTGTTTTATTTCTCCGATTTATTTCTAACCTAAATCTACATGTGCCTTGTATTAATATTTTATATATACGGCTTAATTGAATATTTTACCACAGGCAGTGGTCAAGTGATTGAATACTCAAAAAATCAGACCATGAGTAAGGCTGTATTACAACATCTAGTTTGTCACATCTACAGCACTTAGAAGTTAATTATACTGGGCAATCAGCTCTATACAGAATGACCCTTGTGCACAGAACACGAAGGTGGCTTAAAGGTACTGTAGCACTCCTAGACCCTGCTGCAACAAGCTAGCTACAGCATCATACACCTGCTCTCAACTTGGGAGTCTGTTGGATACTCCAGTATGTGAACAGTGCTCCAAATCTTACGATCCAGAAGATGGCCTCCGTTTGTTGACAGCTATCAAAGCAGATAAATAACGCAAATATACATTTCCCATACAGTATTTAGGTAAGTCATTCCCCTGTTCTGGTCCTGAGATAATGATCGTGAGCCCAGAACATTACAAATATCAACTGAAGAAAAGAAGGCCTTTGTAAGAACTCACTTTTAATACTGGTACCACTTATGTCCATTGCTATCATGGGAGTCTCAATACTTGGTAAACTTTTAAATATTTTTGGGGATTTGCAGCATGCAAGATGAGCACAGCGATGAGAGTAGAGAGACAAACCTCACTATTTGAGCACAGAGGAGGCAGGGCAGCAATGAAGAAAACACATCTATGATTGAATTAAAAGGCATAAAGGCACCACCATCTTCCAAAAGACTTGAGATAGAACTGAGGCTTTCCTATTTCTTGTCTCCTTTTTTTCCAAAGCTAAAACTCGTATTAGGGCCAGGGGTAATAGCAAAGGTGAAATCATATCCTAGGTACCAAATGGTCTCATTATAGTTCTTTTCTTGTGTTCCTTTGGATTTTTGTTTTTTATATATTTTTAATATATTTCCAGTCCTTTCAGTGCACACAAAAGCCTCAGTCCCTGAAGATATATAGACAAGAACCCCAAACATTTTACCTTTCTTAATTCTCACTTGTGATCTTATGGGAAGGCTGATAATTTCAATTTTGTGTGGGATTAACCATAATGAATAGTTTCTCATATTACAAGTTTCCCTCCTTGGAACAGCTGAACCACTCATGAACTTCAGATTTTGATATTTTCAGTTTTGCATGGGATTAACTGTAATGCATAATGTCTCTCACCTTAATAGTTCCCCTTCCTGGAACAGCTGGGCCACTCATGAACTTCAGATTTTTAACCTTCACAGCATTGAGAAGAGACACTGATAAACTACACAGCTTTCCTAATGTCACACGAGAACTCTGTAATGAAGGAAGTACTTGTTCTCAAAAGCTAAGCTAAAACTCTAGCAACCGTTCAGACATTATTACTGACAAAACTTTCTGTAGTTTCACTGTCTGCAAGAGAGTCCCATCTCAGGGAGAGCTCTCCAGCATTGCTCTAGCTGCCTGCCTCCCACTCCGGTTGTGATGGCAGCTGTAGGAAACGGCTCTGCTGGGTCAAGCTGCCTCCTGGGCTGCGCAGCAGCAGCAGGACCTCCTGGCAGTACAGAACTGTCTCAGAAACCCTGAAGAGGCTTATTTCCGTTCTGGCTAGTCACAATCTGAATCCAGCACACAGCTCTCAAATGCTGTAGAATAAAAAGGTAGCTTCACTCTTTGGGACAGAGGCCTCCTGGATTGTCTAATCCTTTTCTGGAGCTGAAAAAAAAAAATAAAAAGTTAGTTACAGAGCGGACTGAACAAAACTTATTTTCTAGCAGCTTTTTTGCTGGAATGTCTGTGGTAGGTGCTCCTAACATCACCTACAGAAAAGCACTGTATCTGTCTCCTACTAGTGAGCAAAGTACAAACATTTCCAGTGCTGTACATACTATCATGTATTAGTGAAAAATGGTAGACATGTCAAAAATAATTTGACATTCCACTGGGTGTGTTCATAGCAGGGCTTCTCTGCTAACACTTAGGCTCTTCAATTAGTTTAGTCTTCAGAGGCTGGTACTAAATTAAACTACAACCAAAATTTTCAAGCATGATTGTCCTAAAAGAAGCAGCGACTGCAATCTTTAGGCACAAAAAAGAAATGGTCTGGTTTTACAAGGTATCAAACACCAAGTATCTTCATTGTGTGCAGCAGGAAGTAAGAACACGACAGTTCTGCAAACATATGTCGCTTAAATTGGGAGCTACATTACATATCAGAGCTTAGGTATTTACTCATGCTGCCTGTGTGAGTAACAGCATGGCTTATTCAGAGTAGAAGGATAACAAGAATCTGATGTTTCTCCGCAGATTAAGAGTCTTTGCTTACTTTCCGAATTTTTTCCAGATTGAATCAAGAAAAAAATAGACGGTTTGGTTTTATGTTTGCTTTTGAAGTCAGTTGTGGGCAATAACAAGCCAAGACTCTTAGACTGGATTTTGCTTCTCTGATAAATGTGCAAATGCTGATAGGGAGAATGAATGTAAATGTATCAAAATGTAGCCATAAGTCCCTGCAGTACTGGCACTAAGGAACAATACTTGGAAGGGAGATTTACTATCTGCCACAAGTTTTCAATTGTTTCCTAAGTATTTTTAATTTTTGAAAAGGTACAATATTGGAGGCTCCACCACTTCCGTACCAATCCTATGCTCATACTTCTTTGACGAAGGACACCAAGTTCTCTTGGACAAAGTTTACGACAGGCCCAGTGACTCAGTAAAGGAAATATGGACCCAGCCACAGCTTAAAGGTAAAATGACAGTTTCCTTTCAGAGTAGTCTTTCATTTCAGATATCCGTCCTTGTGTATTTTAAAGTGAACCATTAGCCACCATAACTCATTTGGTGAAAGCACCTGCCACGATTAGTTCAAGCTGTGCAGAGAACGTGCATTTCAGCCATGTCCCTCAATGTCACCTATAACAGTTTATCTCTCCTAGGAAAGGGATATGTTAGGCACAGATCTTTTTAAACTGGTCCCCAGAAGTTTAGCTGAATACTGAATACAGCAGTTGGAACTTGTTTATTTTATAAGTTGCCAAGATTAAAAATAAATCCTGTGATACCTAGACCTCTCGTAATACCTGTTCCAATACTCACACATAGTTTTATATGTAGCTCCTCACTTCCTACCTGTGTAGTCCACTATTTCAGCAGATTACAACACCCACAATAGCCCAGTTTATCCAGGGAACATGAGAGAGAAAGAAAAGCACTGAATTTTGCACATTTGGAGCATTCAGCAATGTATAACACACCCCCACAGCCCCACACTCTGCCCTACTGTTCATGAGAGTTGAAAGGATGCTGCAACGTGCAGAAACAGAGCTCTTCAGTGCTCATAAAGTGCAGTTAGAATGCCTAAGAAGTCTTAAACATCACTTTTAGTTCTTTTCCCATTTAAAGCTAAGAAAGTACCAAAAAAAGGTGTCACATCATTGTCTTCAATTATGGGCTTGGAACATGATGAAATGGTTAAATTTTGTCACAGGCTGCAGAGTCCATCTATTTTCCCAGGCAGTCAGAGGTGGACTGTGCTAAAGGATATGATTACTATGGACACATTCCAGTTCCCATCAAAGAGAACAGGCAGGCTCATATTAATTTCAAAGGAACTGGATCTGATCCTCTATTATATATATCTACTTTGAAAAGGGCCTTCTAATGGATATTACATCTATAGTGAAATGAGAAGAACAAAGATGGTGTGAAAATTAATTATCATGCTATTGGCCTCTCTCTTACAGTATAGTGTGAGAATTAGATGTCATACTGTAACTTCCTTAAAGAATGTCATTTTTAGAGCAGTTTAGAGCAGTTTTCAAGTTATCAGGTCCCAGTTACGATACACTGCCCACTTAATCAAAAGAACTAGGATCTCAAAAAATATCTAGTGTGTTCAAATATATTGCAAATAAGATACAAAACCCCTCCTACTCCTGTCAGCTGGTTTATGTAAGAAAAGGAAATAACTTGGCTGAGATCCTAATAATAAAGCGGTATTTGTTAAAGGGTTTGGGACAAAGGCCATGCAATAGCTTCCATTTATAGTCTATAAAAAGCCTGTGGGAAACCACTATAATTAAAATTTCATAAAATGCTGTCTGCATAGTTTGCGAGCCAAGGTCTCTATGACAGCCTTGTTCCTAGAGTGGGAATGAGAGTGAAACTGAAGATGCTGCTGGCTAAGCTTTGAGTTCTCCTGCTGGAGGAGTGGAAAATGTCGCTTTCCTCATCTGGCTATCCCACTCCTTTGATGCGATCTAGAGCTCCTGTCAGAGCCACAGAAGAGCCAGCAGCAGTAACTACGAGCTGACCTCCCAGCTGCTGGAGTACATAACCAAAAACCGATGGCGCAAGAGCACCATGTAGCGTGACAGTCTTAGTGTCAAAAGTTCTCTGATGCCATCATAGGTACAAAGTACATTTCCAGACTTCTTTGGTTGTTAATAGCAGGTAAGGAATAAAATGTGTTGTATCTTTGCTTCTCTCGTTCCATTATGCAAAGGAATCTCTGCAAATGGATGTGTTTCTGATGTTTTTTGTCCTATCTGGCAGGGGAGAGCTATGGCTCTCAGAAGGGGCTAATCATCCTCACCAGTGCTGTGACAGCCGGGGCTGCTGAAGAGTTTGTATACATAATGAAGAGGCTGGGCAGAGCTCTCATCATTGGGGAACAGACCAGTGGTGGCTGCCATTCCCCACAGACATATCAAGTAGATGATACCAACTTCTACATCATCATCCCCACCTCCAGATCAGTCCCCTTTGCAGAGAGCACTTCTTGGGAAGGGAAAGGGGTGCCTCCTCACATGGAATCACCGTCTGAAACTGCACTCATCAAAGCAAAGGAGATGTTCCGTGCTCACCTGCACGTCTCTAGATAGCCCAGTGGGGGGATGTGCCCCTAGTTTCTTAGGGAAAGAAAGCTACCTCCCCAAATGTAAACCCTGGAAAGGAGTGGGAACTTCATTTCAATCTCTATGGTCAGTGCTGGGCTTACTGTATGTAACTCAAAGCGACTCCTTTTTCAACATTTTGACTTACTTACTCTGTTTCATGTAACCCAGCTTTTTCTGACCATGGCTCATTCAGATACTTGAAGGATTCGCTGGGGTTTCTGGATTCCTCTCCTGTGATCAAATGTAAATGTTAGCTGTTTCAGTGTCTTGTTTTTTAAGGGTTAGCTCAAAATCATAGATTTTGTTTGGTCCCTCAGAAAATCCCAGTTGTCAGTATTGAAAGCATGTGAACCACCTCAAAGCATTTATGCAAAGGTAGAAAAGGCGCCTCTGCTCCTTTAATAATTGTGTACATTCCTATTTCTACACCTTGAAGAGGAACTAACAGTAGTTGGGAGAGTCTGTTTTCCAAACAGTGAGAGATGAATTAAGTCTTTTCTTCATTTCATCATTTAGATGTACCAAAAATAACCATTCGCAGTCCGTCAGGGTTGCCCAGAGTCCTGGTATTTCTTAGGTATGTGCCTGCTTCTCCTACCAGATCTGGCAGAGGGAGGGGTAATGTGCAGAGAAAAGGCAGTACATTGGCTCTTTCACCCAGTACTCAGATCAACAGACTCAGGGGAAAGAATCATATGTTTTTACTTCAGGCTACAACCAAATTGCTGTGTGTCCTGCCTCAAAGACAGGAAGAAAGCAGAGAAAACCCCTTTGCACCCTGCTAACAAGCTACTTACTAAGTAACGGTTTATTCAAGGGCAACTAACAGAGTTATTGACTTGAGCTTAATCAATGCACATTGTCTTTCCTACAATTCTTATCTATCTTCATAATTGTTTAGAAATACATGTAACTCTAACCTAGATCTCAAAATTTCTCATCTCTACAAAATGCCATCTGTAAGGTAATGAAGTTAGGAAAATGGTCCTCCCAAGTTTAGTCAGTTGGTAGTTCCACATTGCTGTTTGCTTGCTCATTTCTAAGTTACTGCTGGGTTTTTTATGAATTGAGTTTAAACATCTGACTGCAGAGAATCCCTTTCAGGAAAAAAATTTTAATAACCAAACAGACTTTCCATCTTTTTTACTACTTGTTTGTCTTACCAGCTACACTCAGTGTGATTGCTAACCTGGACTCCTTTGAGTCATTTTCATGTTCTGATTTCTATGCACTAGCTACTTGTCGAATTTCTCAGTGTTGTGGAAGATATATAAGTAAATTAAAACTCATATAGAATTTTGGGTAAAATGATATATGAATGAAGAATATTAAAGATTCTTAATGTGGAGAAGACTGGAGTAGTCAATGAATGAGTAAACACACTAATATGTTTCTTCTAATGTCTTTAAAGCCTCTTTAATATCTCAATAATCCAGATCTACCACTTTGTTTTCCTAAACACAATCAGTTGTGCTGTCATATATAAACAATAATAGTTGTTAAACCCAACGTTTAAAAAATTCAGCCATCCATTCAAGGACCGAAAGGTATACCATATGGGCACAAATAGCAATTAATTTCTTCCCATAGTAATATGGTAATAAATAATAAATACATTTAGAAATGTGAATCTAGTTAGGAAAAGAAACAATGAAAATGCATTTGCTGGTGAGTCCATTTGAAAGCAATAGAGCTGTTAGTTCACTGAAGTGACCAATTTCACTGCAAAATTAATGTGCAACCTTGACAAATTTTATTGACTGATGAAATATTATTTACTCTTTCATAGGTTGTCTACTGGCTAATTGGCATTAAAACTATCAGCTTTAACAAAGGCCAGTGTGTTAAAAAATATATTTTGTCCTGTCTTCACAAACTGCTAGGTTATCTTTATTCCCATCTCAATAAGCTTAGAACCTGGACATTGTGTAGTGTAAGTTGTGTTAGATTGTAGTTTTTATTGAAGGTAGGATCACAGGAAACATCTTGTTTGAAGACTGAAAAGACCATCTTTCTTATCTCAGAGTGGAGAGATAACAAGCACAGTAGATGAACTATATCCCGTCTCATCACATTTTAATACCATGAGGTTGAAAGGCAGTAAGCCTGCCAGACTCACTGAGGCAAGTGGCACCGAACCTACTGAGACTGTACTAGTTAGAGGAACCAAACACTTCTAGAACATCTGGAATTATGATAGGTAACAGGACTTGCCCTGAAACCTAAACCTGCACTTTCAGAACTAAAGTAGGTTTGTGTCTTCTGCAAGGAATGTGTCAAGGAATACATAGATCCTGAGCTGTATGTCCCTCTTTGGATATATGTCTCCCAGGTTTGGCTCCACCTGGCATTTTTAGTATTTCTGGTGATTACTGGAACTGTGAGCTCAAACCAAACCATGGCCACAGCACAGTGTGATCAACAGACCTCACAAAACTACAGATGGTAGTTGTATAGAAAATTACACTGCAGTGAAAGGTTCGTACATTGCAAAATTATGAATGAAAATTAGTTATGGAAAATCCATAGTTTATGGTTTAAATTATAAAGTTAGACAAAAGTTTTCTTGGGGAGGGACAAGTGATTTTAGAAGCGCCTTTCCACAACACAACAGGAAACATGCCGAAACTTCCACCCTTCTTTCTTCTGGTTCTGGAAGTGACATGGACATTCAACAGTTTATAGGACTATTCCTTTACCATCCTACCCAGAATAACTTCCGAAAGTTTAATCCTAATCACATTCCTTTTAAAGGCAGGAAGAAAGGTGTTGGTGTGTCAAGCCTCCTAGCAGTATGATCTTTCTCCTTTCAGCATTCAGAGAGCTTTTTTTTCTTTTTTTTTTGCTACAAAATGTTGCGTTCTTGCTCTCTGGAGAGTGCTTCCAATGTAGTCTTCCCTGAATCATACCACAAAAGCTGTCTTAGTCCAGTGACTTTCAAACTGTGCTCTGTAGACCAGTGGGAGACTGCATTGATTAGTGAAAAATCACCCCTCAAAAAGTAAGTAAGTATATATTCTTCAAAAGTGTATCTGAGAACTGTTTCAATGGAGAAACACACCTTCGTTCAGAAAAAATGTGGAAATGAGTGAACAAATATCCTAATCTGGCATTTCCTATCAGTAGACTCACAGCCCACTGCAGAAACACAGCCTGGGCAGCTAAGCTTGACAGTATCGAGTAATGTCCTTTTTCACTGATCCAGAACAGGCTAGCAAAGCCAGGAAGCGAGCCAGTCAGCTGACTTCAAATTGTCTCCTCCTGTCTTAAAAAACAAAATTCTTTTTTTTTTTTTTCTTCCCAGCATTTCTAGTCGTACAAAAGACACAGAGTCCTACTGTAAAATCACAGTATTGCACTGGGACAGAATACAGTCCTCCATAAATCCCTTAAGTCCCTTCATTTCTTCATGAACTTCCTGCTCTAGTGGAGTGCCTTTCCTCCAGCACGATTTCCTTTTATCTGCACCAATTTAAATGTTCAGAATTCTAGACATAAGGGAAAAAATGCTTCCAGCATGACTCAATCACATTTGTCTCCTTAGGCTTCCTTCTGCTGCTGCGATATTTGATTCACTCAGCTTTAATACAAATATTTTCATTTAAAGAAATCTGCAAAATTTTTGGGTAAGTCCCCTGGCTTATGGAACTCAGCATAGATGAGACACTCAGTTAAACTTGAGACACATAAAAGACATTCCCTCTACCTGCACAAGGGACTTTACACAAGAGCTTGTACACATGGGGAAGCAAGTTCAGGTTCTGTTGGCATCTACACCGGTTTGCTCTGAGGTTGGCAAAAGTGTAGCGGGTAACAAGGTGTCATATTGGTCAGTTGTGTGTGTCAACACATCTTAGTTCATAAAACACTTTAATCAAGTATAAGAAGCAATTTGTTCACTCAATTTTTCTAGTCAGAGGCCACCTATAGAGGCAGCAAGGGCAGTATTGCAAACATTTGCCAGCAGTGTGATTTCCATGTTGCAAGAGGAAAATCCCCAATCTTTTCATGTTAGGGTCAAACTGTGCTGCCCCTGCAGCCGAAGGACGTGAGGACAGTACCAGGAATAAAGCTGATTAAAACCCTCTTCTCTTCATTTTTGCATTTTGAATCAGCTCTGCCACTTTCATAATTGATTCTCTTGCCTTCTGTGCACAGAAGGCATTTGTACATTGATCGTCATCATGGTATATAAGTTGCTATGGCTGAGATATGCGTTCAAAGAAACTGAGTAAGAGTTCTTACCATTTTTTTTTACCCCCAAGAAAACTTCGTAACATAAAAGCTATCCCTCCCTGTAAGCCTTACTGCATGCTTAAGCCTCATACCATAAGCAGATTGAAGAAGTTCGGCTACTGGTGAGACCTCTAAGGTTATGGATATAACACATCTTTGGAAGAGGTTTTCAGATTCAGCAGCTATTTACCAGTGGCCGATTTTCCACACTTTCTTTTCTCTTACGTCAACAGAAAATCAATGAAAACATGTAACCGGTTAGATTTGGTACTGCTTCACTCTGATCTAAATGATACACCCAGATGTAGCGGACTGAAGAAAGAAGGCCCTTGGAGAAGAGTAATGTTGAAACGATGTGCCAACTTCATGCTGGGGAACATCACATAGCTGGTCTTGTCTTCTTCTGGACTAAATCTGAAGCTAGATTTCTAACCATAAAACTGTTAAGAAAACATGGAATCCTTCAATAAGTAAACAAAAGGACCTTTTGCAGCAATGGTACAAAAAAAGTCTTTAGTTAGTTATACTGGGCCATGCTGTTCTGAAAGTAATTGATGTAAATCAGGAGTAGCAACATGGAATTATTCTGGATTTGCACTGGAATAAATGAGATCACAATCTGGCCTAAACTACTGATAGGAACTATAATCCTAACCACATATGAATGCAGTTACACCGTGGAGTCCTCCATTACACTTTATGGACATTGACTTCACATTAAACTGGCTGGCACCCAGATAAAACCAGATGGAGTGAAATTTGGCCCATTAAACCTTGCCATAAATATATTCCTTACACAGTAAATGTTATTGGGCACAAAATAGAGATGGAAAGATTAAAAGGAAACCACACCATCCCCTACTCAATGTAAGGTTGTTCCCTGTGCTCCATGTTTCAAAGCTTTTGTTCATTTTGGATTTTAATGACTCTAGTGAAAGAGCTTCCACCGCTGACCTTGGAAAGCTGCGTTACAATCCAACAGACCCTCCAGTCTCAGTTTAAGTCTTCTGAATTCAAAGGCTTAATGTAACAGTTTAATCACTTTATGTTGGGAAAATAAAGTTGGGGTGCACTGCCAGTGGCTGGCCTGCAATAAGTCGAATGTTTATGTTAATAGGAAGCAGCCATGTATCGAGGTTCAACAGAAATATATTGGGAAGAATACAGTTTCCTGACTTACAGAAATCTCCCAAGAGTTGACAATGAATGTAATATGCTGATCTCAACTGACAGCCTAAGAATCTCAGGATGTCTTTTATCACCCAGATGTGGTTACTTGCTGATACTTGCATTATCAGCCTAGACATCATCATGGGAACTCAACGAAAACATCTGTCCAGTGTGCAGCAGACAAACACTAGGCTATATCATCAGTATGGTGGAAAATAATAAGGAGCATATTGCAATGTCCTTTAGTCTTAGCTGGGAAAAAAGTGATTTCTGGTCATTTTCTATCTGAAAGACAATAATAGCAGAGAAGGCTCAGAGACAGGCAGCAAAAACATAAGACAACCTGGAAAAATACTATACAAGCGAGAGATAAATGCTTACTTGAAGAACACATTGTCATAAGCTATCAAAAGCAAGCCCCTAAATGGATTAAAAAAGTAGTGAAAGCCTAATTAGATGAGTAACAATAGACATAATTGTTGCTTCTCTCCCCACACCCAGAGCAGCATAAACTCGTATGCTTCTGAGACTATGCAGAGCTCAAACCAAAGGAGGCAAGAGAGAAGTGTCTCGTATGAACAGGCTATAGAGAGACTTTGGCACTTTCTTTTTAAAAACCTGGAATTGGCCCATGTAGAAACTAAAGGATAGAAAAGCTGGTCTAATGCAATGCAATTCTTGTACTCCGCTGTCATTTTGTGAGCGACATTCCTCTTCTAGCTATTAGCAGAACAGAGTCTATCATCCACACTTAAAGCATGCAGATTCTATCTATCACTAGCTAATAGTAACTCAAATACCCTAGTTGCTTCCTTTAGTAGATTCAAAACCTGAAAACCTCAGGCCAAACTCTATCCCAGATCTGCACACCTCCTAAAGTCACACAGATCTTGCAAACGTACATCAGGGCAGAAATTTGTGCTCCCTGCCTACACAGTAACGTTGACAACAGGTCACATTTTGATAGAAATCCAGGTTGATTTGGCCTTTGTAAAAGATATTTCCAAAGTGGCAGAGCCTAGAACAGAATTCAGCTATACTCATTTAGAAGTCACATTCTCTTTGGCAGTCTATTGGTGAGCTGTTAGTGATCACAAATTTCAGATAGAGTCTTAATTTCAAGTCCCTTTCAAAGCCAAGGAGACTGAGATTTAAGTTTTTTACTCAGACTCATAAATCTGATAAAAGCTGATTCAGCTAACATAAAGAACTAAGAGTCCACCAATGCTGCTAGAAACAGTAACTTGTTTTCATTTAGCATATAAGCTCTGATTTTTTTAGTGCTTAAAGGTTCCTCATTCAATGAGGTCATAGTTACTTCTGTATTTACATTGTACTGCACAGATAATACCAAATCAAATACAAGCAAAGAAAACTCTGTTTGCAAAACAATACTTTTGTTCCCTATTCTCTGCAAATTAATACTGCATGTGCATTCATTTCACTATTTTATTTCCTCAAAAATAGAGTGACAAGGGCTAGGTCGAGTTTTCGAAACTTACAACCCATTCAGACTCTTGTAAACTTTTTATATTTTTTTTTTTGCAAAGCATCTACTATAAATTATTATAAACAGTGCTTTCCTGTAAGAAATGTAAATATAAATTCAAAAAGAAATGGATACAAGTGAACTATGTTTCTCTTCTTTACCCAACCTGCCCAGTCCCTTCGTCACATCTGTCTGCACAACTCTAATTATGAGAAGTCATGTGCCGAGATAAATGATGGCGTTCTCGGAAGTATTCATGACAGATGGGACATGTTAGCTTCTCCTCTCGCCTCCTCTTGCACTGGGATTCAGTTGAGGAATATTCTTTTTTGTGATGTGACCGCATGTGGAAGACTAAATCAGATGTCATGCGAAAGGATAGATTGCATTTGGCACACCAATTCTGGGCAGCAACTCCAAACGACGTAAAGGTGGGGGGAAGAAGAGTCAAGGAAGAGGAGGAGGAAGTGGTGGTTGTGTTTTGTAACTGTCCTCCTGCTTGTTTGGGCCACGGTTCTGAGGTATATGGGAAGACATTGCTCCGAGTGATGCTTGTCTGCAGCATCTGAGGATTACACAAATCACTGACAAAGAACTTGGAATTGAGAAGAGTGCTGCAACACATGATGTCTGTGGTGGCAATGAAGCCAGACAGCTCCCCCAGGCTCTTTGGTGACTCACTCGTGGGATGAGAAGAATTTGTTGCAGCTCTTTCTGTTAGACATTTACTAGGTTTGCTGAAAGCACTCTTCTGTTCTCCTCGGGCTCTAGTGGGCCACACAAAGGAGAATGCACTACCAGTGGAGTTCAGCAATGCTTCCTTCGATACTTGCTCTTTACCAAGTGGAACCGTGCCATCCTCCTCTTCCGGCTCCTTCGGCCTTTCATTCCTCAGCTTCTCCTTCATCTTCCTGACCTCAGTGAAAGCACTTTGCTTCTGCTCTAAAGCATCCTTCCTAGCTGACTGCCTCCCGGAACTAAGCTTCCAGAAAGTACCAGCCAATACATGCTCTCCCCCAACCTCTTCCTTGCCCCCACAGTCCTGTTCTTCACTCAGATTATTGGTTTTCTCCAACAACACTGTTTTTCTGCTCCTGTTGTTCTCAGCCTCTTCAGATTTTGCTCTCCTTTCTCCTGTGAGACCACGGGCATCATCTTTACAAGCTGCCATTTTGACCTCTAGATCCCTTGCCAGGCTGTGGAAGTTGGTGGTCTGCTCAGCTAAGTTGTTCTTTTCAGTCTTAGGGTTCTGGAAGTTTCTCCATAACACAGTGCTCTTCTCTGGGATGCATAGGAAGCGGACGTGGGAGAGATAGGAATGCTCACATTTAAAGAATCGTTCGCATTCTTGGCATCTCAACTCTGCAGAAACAGACAACAGATGATGAGTTTTGCAAAGATAGAATCACGGATGGGTGCAGATCCTGACCCTGTCATTGACAGAAATAAGCAACCAGAAACATCTCTTGTGTCATGCAAGATTACACATGGTAAAGCAAATGCCAGTGCAGAATCAGATTCCTTGCTGCTGTAGAAAATGGTTGTCATATTTGCCTCCATATGCTGCTTGAAGAAATGCTTTCATTTAGACTCTCAAGACAAGTTTGTATTACATAAAATTGCCAGCACAAAATGGTCTAGATAAAACCATATGGACTTCATGACAATTTGAAGTCTGAACCCAGATTTGGGTCTACATTTCCTCAGTAAGTCACTAGTTTTAATATAGGTTGAATATTAAATTTTATATACCCAAGGAATAACATTGTTTTAGACCTGGGCTCAAAGATTTTGGCGTGAGCCTCTATTTTCTGCACAGGATACTCTGGAAGTTTACCGTCTTTCATGAATCATCTGGCAATAATGCCTGAAGCCCTTACTCATGCTTGTTTGGCAAACTGCTATATGCCTTAAGGCACAGATACCTGTGGCGCAGAAAATAATGTTCAAAGTGCAAGAATGCCAGCGATGGGCAGGAGGAATGGGGAACGGCTGTTTCCTTCTGGCCTTTGGATGTGCTGCATCTCTGGTTCATTGGAATGACTGATTGCCCATGAATAGCCAGTACACAATTCAGTGCCCCTGGCATGAATGGAACATCTTACCCTTTGTAAACAGTATGCATGCTACGTTATTTCAAACAACACAGCAGTTTTTAAACGTAAATGATGCCAGACAGCACCTGAGTCCTAGGATACATAGGAAAGTTCATACATTGGTTAGGTAGATATACAAACCCTAATTTGTAGGCTCAGCACAGATTAGATCACTTCCAAAACTTCAGAAACTGAACTTCTTCTAAGATTTGGGTGGAACATTATACCTGCTACTTTAAAATCTAGAGTCTAAATATGGTGTTTCTTTTGTGGAGAACACTTTGCCCTGGCAAATTCAACGGGCTGGCAGTATGTGTCTACACAGAAGCTAACAGAATACATTGAGGTAAATTACAATTATTTTGCAGGTTTCTACTATGAATGTGTATATTAATTTAATATTAATTTATAGGGAAGTACATTATCATATAAATACCAACTCACACCTTTATCAACCAATACTTTTGCTAACCAACCTATATTTTTGCTAACCAACCTATATAATCTGTGTTTAAATCAGTGAAAGTGAATGTAGAAATGGTTTTATTCCAGTCTAACTAGATAAAAATTTGTACAAGTGGCAGCTGGAGTCAACCTTGGCATTGACCTGACAGTTATTTTTTTGGTCTCTCTGTAATCGAGATTTTTGGTTTTTTTTCAATAATTGCTGATTCGATTTCTTTTAGAGCAATAAATTACTAGCAACATCTCAGAATTAAAATCATACCCTTGTCCTCATTCCCCCTTTGTCCCATGCTAAATAAGCAGACTGTGCTGTATGTAGTACTGTTTAGACTGTTAGGTATTTTTATAGCCCTGCTCATTTACAAGATTAAACTTGAACAGTAGCCTACACCTGATTCCTCAATGAGATAAGGCATATTTCTAATTGATATTTTAGGCTTTTAGGATTCCAAGATAGTCAGATGTATAGACTTCCATTATGCAGCTCAAAAATTTCATCATTAATACCTAGTGCACCATTCTCTGCTGGAAAGTAGCAATGAAAATGGTGCAGATTTGTTCTTGTTCTATGCCTCTAGCTCAATCCCCAAAGCAGAAGGTCTTTTTTCTTATCTGACTGGCTAAGGCTTTAGATAGGTTTTATTTCCTATATTGCAGGATTGCTACATACTAAAAAGTTGCAGAGTCACTTCAGTCCTCAGTGACCCCTGCAGTCAGGAATTTGGTACTTACCATTCCGGGGACTCTGAGCTTTTATCTCATTGAAACCCAAGAGGTTGGAAAGCTCCTCATCATACCAGACAAGCAGCTCCTCATTTCTGTTGATTTTCCTGGTGGAGCGATAATATAACTGACTATTTTCTAAGTAAGCTTCCAAGTTCTGCTCCTTGCTATTGGCAGCTGCTTGTACAAGTCTCATCCAAGGCAGTCCTGTGGGACTGTGCACAGATGTAACGTCTACCTGTGGGAAAGGACACACAAAAGGGAAGTTTCATGTCTTAGAAGCCAAAATAGATTTCCATCAAATTCAAAAAACGAGCCTGTTTTCTGCCTCACACAGAGCCAATGTGCCAAAGCTGTGAGCCTAATTCATACACCAATGTCACCAAATCCAAAGTCATCGCAGGGAGAACGCTTTACCAGTGTGAGCGCTGAAAGCTCTGGGAATATAGCTGCATAGGAAGGAGAAAGAGACACCAATGTTCACATGTAACCTCTCATGGCAGTGTGAGGGCTGGTGTAAGAATAATCTATTCCTGCTTTTGATAACTCAATTAAATTCATTTCAAGGTATGTAAACAGATAAAACCTCATCAGATTAATATTTTTCATTAAATTATTTCTAAGAGTTATGAGGGGTTGATTTACTTTCATGATGTGTGCATCCAGAAATACCAAACAGATTAAGTTAAAAAATATTGCTTAGGTTGCAAGGTCAGACACCCAGAAGTTAAAAAAATAATATTAAGTCTACTGCTCTAATTAAATTTCCCTTCTGTGTGTATATTACAGCATAGTCCTCAGTTACATATACTTCTTTCTCAACAGGACTCACTAGCAATTTAGTCACAGGTTGCCCATGCTCTGGAAATAATGGACTATAAAACATTTGATTTTGTCTTCCTAATTCAGTGTGTGGCTCCCATCTTAGTTACTCTATTGCATTTTCTCTGAATAGGGAATGATTTATTTCTTTATAAGTTTTTCCTTGGTGTTTACTACAGCAGATCTACATCCTCTACAGTATTTGAAAGACATGGAAGACTTTTATAACTCAAAGGCTCAAACACAGGGTGATGAAGGGCAACATTTACATGCATAAAGAGCCTCAACTAATTTTTGAAGCATTAAGGCATTGTTTAGAAAGGAAGAAGTTTAGAAATGAAAAATGTCTAATGACAACCATGATCTAAATGTCACCCCAAGCAATGTACAGCTCTTTGTTTTCCACTAATTGCAAGGCAGCCATTCATTGGTGGTTGGTATCAGAAAGAGTATTTTGGTTAGTTCATTCTCTGTTTTTAACTCTCTCTGCCTGCTACCTACCACAAAAAATATGACCACATTAGTAGCTTGAATACATGAACGAAACATTAAGGGACCATTAGGATAAGAGTTAATTAGTATAAGAGAGAAAATAAATTAGCACACCCTGTAACTGTCTTTCTCTAAATGCCATGGTAATTAACAATGATTGAGAAATATGAAAATCTGACAGCGGCATAAGTACACCTACCCACACACAGTGGTTGTAACTAATAGCTATGACAGAGGCTGTCATTTATTACTTTCTGTGTTTCAGAAATACTGAGCATCCACCCAGCGCTCTAAGCAAAGTCGAAGGGAATACGGCTCCTCCAAGGGCCAGGACTCCAGGGAGAGAGCTGAGAGAGCTTAAAAAAGGTAGAAAGGTGTAAAGGACACAACATAAAATCTGGGTATTGTCAACTATAAGCGTGCATCAGCTTTAGTTTTCTCATATGTTTAGAGACACTGCAAACCCTGCAAGTTCTCCTTCTTCTACAGATGACAATCCCTCAGATGAATCCTTCACACCCCTATATGAGGTAAAGGCCACAGCTTAACAGGCTCATTCACAGCTGGACTATGGAGGCAATGTAGCTTCCTTGATAGAGGCTGGAGGAGAAGGGAGAGGGTAAAACTCTTCCTTGGAACCCACAAGAAGCTGCAAGGGGCAGAGCAACTCAGTGGGACAGATAGCTTTGTAAGGGGTCAGTTAGCTTTCTGGAGTAAATGATTGGCTGGAAGGAACCACCTATGCCAATGATTGCCAAGGCATTTTCTTTGCACAAGTGTACAAATTGGCCTAAGGAGCTCAAATTAGGGTCTCCAAGAAGATGAGAAAAAAAACATAGAGCTCCCTTTTGGACTAAACATAAAAGTCCAAGATGAGGAAACCCTTGTTAGAAATAACGATCCCAAAGTCTTGCGGGAGTGCTGCTGAACTAGAACGAGCGTGAACCTCAGCTGCAAGGAATCCGCCTTGCCAAATTATTCCTGCATATATTTTACCCATACCATAGCCAGCATACCAAAACTCATTTCTTGTTTTGCACCCCAGTGCCATGATAAAAACATATTATCACGATTTAATTGTTAATTAATTATCTACACACAGAGTTAGGAGCTTAACAATAGCTTTTGATTTCTGGACATTTTACTTTTAATTATGAGTAGCTAACAGGATATGGGACCACCGATTGCATCTGAAACAGCTACTTGCATAGAATTTGATGTATTTACTGCCAAAAGACAGAGAGCTGAGTTAACTCAGGCATCCAATTTCCTGGCTGCATAACAATCACTTAGCTCAAATGTAGCAAAACACTAAAGCCATCCTTCTGGAGGGGTCTTCCAATGTAGAAATTGAGACTCTTTCTTGAGTCTACAGTCATTCCAAAAATCCCAGGAGAAATACAGAAATATTCCATAAATAAAGCCTCATTTCAGGAGAGATCTTTTCCCAAAGAGTTTGTAGTTCTCCTGGAGTACTTACATGACTGTCTAAGCAAGCAAATGTCTGCCAGATACTCAAGTAGTAAGAAAATCCCTGAAGCGTCTTCTTCTCTTTCTTAATTTGTTTAAAGCAAATGTCAAACAGATATCTCTCAACAGCTGCATCTTCCCTGTTAGAATCATAGAACCATAGAATGGTTTGGATTGCAAGGGATCTTGAAGATCATCTAGTTTCAACCCTGCTACCACGGGCATGGACACATTCCACTAGATCAGGTTGCTGAAAGCCCAATCTAATCTGGCCTTGAGCATTTCCAGGGATGGGACAACCACAGCTTTTCTCAGCAACCTGTTCTAGTCTCTCATCACCCTCACAGTAAAGAATTTCTTCCTTATATCTAATCTAAATCTATCCTTTTCTAGTTTGAAATCATTACCCCTTATCCTATCACTACACTCCCTGATAAGGAGTCCTTCCCCATCTTTCCAGTAGGTGCCTCCAGAGGGTGGAAATCTTAGAAGAACCTAGATGTCTCCCAGCTCCATCCATGCCATAGCATGTGGGAAATTTGCTTGCCTCGCACTGTAAAATACAACTTCCCTGTCTTCATCTAGACCATCGGTGCTGAAAGGCTTCCAACAGCCAGAAAGTCAAGGTAAGAGGACAGCATGAGAAATACCATAGAATCATAGAATCATAGAATGGCTTAGGTTGGAAGGGATCTCAGAGATCACCTAATCCAACGTCCCTGCCATGGACAGGGACACCTCTCAACTACACCAGGTTGCTCAAGGCCTTATTCAACCTGGCCTTGAAACCTCCAGGGAGATGCATTGTCCGAATAAAAATGCTATGATAAACAGTGGCTAGGGAACAAAAAAAATTTGGAAATGAGAGCTGGATATTTAACACTCCATCACAGTCCTGGTGTTTCTGATTTTCCCTACATGACAATTTCTTTTGTTTCACAAACATATCTCTTTGGCTTCTGTACAGTGACTGAAATGTGCAACTCTAACAGAGACAGATATATCTAAGGTAACTGTAGGAGGTCTGTTGTACTAATAGCAATAAGTTTTTGCTCCCTGAAGATTGTATGGACTAGTTGCCTGACTGGTATCTTCTACATTTCTGTGCTGAGACCACTGCCATTTTGATTTTCCTTTTATGGATAACTGAGCAAATGGAGTTAACGCTTGCTTAGATCTGTCAATAAATGCAATGAAGGTACCAACTGAATGAATCAGTGCAATGCCACCGTCTTCCCTCTCTGCTCTCTGTCATGCCTCCTGATAAGCCTCCTTTGTCCTTTGTCAGAATAACATGTGAGCGTTAAGTTTCTAAACTATTTGTCCCTCTTTCCTCCTATTGCCTGTCAGTATTGAAGCAAGTCAGCAATTGACAGCATAAAAGTGGAGTTTTCTATTCCTCTTGCAAAGAAAACAGTTGGCACTGAGATCTCTCCAATCTACTGCTCATAAATCAGAAATGCACTGGCTGTTTCTCCTCTTTGAAGGAACTGGTGATTGTGCTGAGCAAAACAAAAATCTGCCCCTCGGCAAAGTTACCTTCTCAGGACAGTGTAATCCTTTTTGGTATGACTAACATTAAATGCTGCTTTTGCCTACCTTAAATACATAGTGGATGTTCCGTCTATCAGAACACTTGAGAGCAATAAAAGCTACAGTGTCCAGCAAGGTGTTCTGAAGCATGCACGGTCCAAAAACAACTTCTTCGGGAATGTCTTGTGTGGTATGAACAGTAGCCAATATGTCTGGAAAATGGTGATGTAGAACTTTGTTGTCGCTTGTCCAAAGGAATTTAGGCAAAGATGTAAGTTCCATCATAAATCTGTAAAATAAACAAGAAATCACATTTGAAATGGAGATGGAGATGGAAATGGAAAGGGCCATCACTACTTGCAATATAAACACTTCCAGAAGCTGCAGGTGAATTGTAAGAGCATGCCAAGACATTGTTGGTTACAGAGTTTACAGCTTTATTAACATCCAGTTCAGAAAGAGAAAAATGGCTTTGCACTAAATCAAAATCTTGGGTTTATAAGCAAGTGAATTACTCTTTTCTGAAACAGGCAGACACTCCAAGACTTCAACTCTTGCTACACTGCTGCTCTCTACAGCCAGGAATAAGAAACTTTGGAAAGAGCGAGCAAAATTTTCAGTGAGCAGAACTCAGCATATTCTTGTTCAGCATATTCTCAGATATACTTCTTATTTATTAGTAGTAGTTTGTACAAGTGTGAAGAAAGGTAGAGAAAGAGACCAACAACAAAAAAAGCAAGAACTTTTTGGAAGGCATCGTGAAGAAGATGTGTTTTTTGATTTGGGAGTGCAACACCAGTCTAATTTCTGGTTAAGCTGATACAAAACCAGGAATAACCTGAGTGCCGAGTCTATCCAGCTTGAATGCACAAAATCTGTAGACTGACAAAAAGATTCTTCTTATATCATCTCAAAATACACTTATCTGCCATGGCTGGGAAAATCAAATCAGATTGTGACCCTTTGCATGGTGGTACTCTTAGCATAATATTAGTAGAGATTGCTGTCTTTAGAGGATGAATGTTCCCACCTTGAATGTAAAATACTACATTTTCCAGAGCAGAGGCAATTTCTGCAATATGAGCCACAATCTAAGAATTCTGTGTGCAGTGAGAAGGCAGGTTTGAATTGTCATTCCAAACTCCTGTAGGTTTTTAACAAAGATATTGCCACCTCCAGCTCCCAGCTAGAGGTCAGGGAAAAACTCTCATTTACACCACCAAGAGCTGGATCAGGTCCATTAGGCAGAGAAAATTAAAGAGAACAGCAACAAGCCCTGAAGAGGCCTTAGCCTAATAAGTACCAAGATAGAAGGGCTGAAGATCCAGTCTAATCTTTCTCACTCTCTGCCAACAGAATAGATTTGTTACTCACTGACTCATGACTTAAACTGAAGTGATATAAAGTGCTCAGGAGAATTTCACTTATTTAACTAAATCAATTTCTAAATCAGTATAGTTAATTCAGTATAATTTCTTTCTGGTAGGCAAGGTTTGAGGCCCTACCCTGAAAATATTGAAATGCATGGTTACATATGCAGTAAGCAGTTAACATCTGAAGGATGAAGGCCTAAACTAGACAATCAAGGCAAAGAGTAGGACTAAAAAAGTTAAAAAAAAAAAGTCTGGATGGTTTGCCACATATTAGTTGCTAACAGAAGGATAAACTGGATTTCTGCTTTCTTCTAATGATGAGTTTCACTGCCTGAGTTCTCAATAATTTCCTAAAGTTACTGCTGGTGTGAGAACAAAATGATGGGATCTATGTGTACGTTAGTACACTATACAGAATCTACTTAAATAAATACAATATATTCATATCTATGTGTGCATTTCAATTTAAAGTATAACAACTTTTAATAAATTTTAATAAATTGAAATAGTCAACATGTATTTATTTTAAATAACATCAAAAATCAGAAAATTAGAAAATAAATGTGAGATCTAAAATGCTTAGAAGTCTCTCTAAATAAGAAGAAGGTTAGAAATAAATAATAACCTGAGTCAGTTCTTTTTCTAAAGAATTCACATTCAGGAAATGGCTCTCTCTTGTAACGTTGTTGTACTTACCCACTTATGACCCTAGGAAGCATCTCCTCTTACTAAGATTTCCCTTTCTCTGAAATTCCTCTGAATTTCTCCATGTAACCTAAGAGAGGGCTGAGCCTTGGCACACTGCTGTCACTCCAGAGGTAGCAGAAATCCAAGGCTATCAAAGCTGAGTTTTCAATGGGGAAGGATGATGGATTTGAGCATACACACTTCTAGGAAAAGTGAGTGTTACCTGTGTGCAGTCTCTTCCTCCAGAAACCCAGCCCGAGCAAAGACACAAGGGTCTGAAGAAGATGTGCTGCCTTTCCAGCTAGCTACTGCTGCCTGCTACTTTTCTCTATTTTAGCAGATCTTCGAAGAGGTACTGTAAACCCAACCCTAACAAGAACCATTTCTCTAAAGATTGAAAGTGTGTGGACACCAAGAACTGTAAGATTTATGTGTAACAGCACCACCTGGTGATTTCTGCCATAATACATATCCTAAAGAAAGATTCACAAAGGGGCAGGACACATTTTAGCATTGTTTCTTGAAAAGTGGATCTGCAACCATCAGCTCCCAGACCATACCTCCAACGGAGAAGCTCTTCTGAGCTTCTTGGTGAAGGTGTCAACATTTCCAGCAAAGTGTGTGCTTCTTGCTGTGATGCCTACTTCCCAGCCCCAAATCCTGACTATAGAAGGACTTTCACATACCCAAAGGGAAGGGCAGGAGCTAATCCCCTGAACACACAAGTCTCTGCCTGTACTTGTGGTCCCACAGGCTTGCCTGCAGGCTAATCCTCCCTTCTGGGGAAGGGAAGCCTTCGCTCCTCATCAGAATCACTGCTTTATGGCAAAGATAGGGCATGGGGCCAATAAATATTTATTCTCCGGAAAATAAACCAATATGGGCGCATCTTCAGTTCCATTTCATTCACCTAGATTGATGGGATATGGGAAATCCATGTTAATAAGGAATATCAGATATTTTCTGACAGATCTTTCCTCTGTCCAAACTCAAGCACCTCTCAAACTCAGTATACCAGTATGGTTTTGCTTGTTTCTAAGTGACTTGTGAATTAGCCAAAGATCTGTGATAGGTGAAAAATCCCCTAAACTTACAAGTATAAATACCAAGGTCTCAAAGTGCTACCTTGGCAGCTGTAGTTGCGTTCAACTCTTGCGCAGAAGGGCCAACTTTCTGAAAAGTTATGAAAAGGATGTACTGTATGTACACAGCAAATGGGCTTGTTACCGTCAGCCTTGCAGCAAAAGCCTTCAGCACAGGAAGATCAATCCCTTCAAATAATTTGTTGAATGCACCATCTAGTGTAACATCTCAGTATAACACAGTGTCCTAAAACAAAGTGTCAATAGGATACCCCCGAGTCCCTGATGGTATTAACCTGTTTCATCACCACAGCTTCTGAGCACTATGAAGCGTGAACTGCTTCTTTTGTGGGTGGGTCATTCTCTCTGCCACCCTCTACTCAAACAGGTTAAGTGCCTCCAAAGGCTCTACATTTTATAGGGTCTGGTCAGGGTTATGTCCAGTAGGGAGTGTGATTTAAATTTACAGCATTCTTTTTTTGGAACAGAGCAGGTAGGCTGAAGATGTGCTGCTGGTATTTGGAATGGAGAGTGGTGACACTGCAACATCTTTAGAAGAAAAAGAGTGAATCTTTTTTTCTACAGTCTCCAAATAGCATGAGAAAGCTCTTCCCTCTGCATGGACAGGCTTTCAGCTTGTGTTAGAGGCAAGTTCATTAGCTATGGGGTAAGAGCAAGCAAGCACGACTGTACTGCTTTCAAAAATGAACTGCTGCTTCTGCAAAGGGATGTTCTGCATCCCGTGGGCTTTCTGCCTTCAGCCAGTACTCACTCAGAGGTCTTCATTGCAAAGTGCAGATTCATCTACAGGACAGTACCGAAACAATTCCTGCTTCCTGCATGGGTGAGAGGTGGTAGGGGATTCTCTGGTAGCCACAGCTTTTGTTTTGGAGACCTGAAATACTGACCTCACAGAAAGTAAAGACTGAGTCTTGAAACATGACTTGAGAGGAGGGAGATTGAATTTGTTTACTTTCTGAACACTCCAGTGGAGCAAAGGAAATGCAACAGATGAGCTGGAAGGAGAAAACGAGACCACAGACAAGAGGAGTAAGAAGGGAAGGGGAGCTAAATATCTAGAAAATATTTACAGGTATCACTGCAGTATTATGACTGGATTGTGGAACTCAGAATCTGCAGCATAAACGTGGGTACACACACACACGGACAACCTAGGCAGTGGATTTCTACATTGCAGACTTTTTACAACCACTTTTTAATGGTTGTTGCTGTCAAAGAAACAACAGGCTGCATGGCACTTTTAAAGGAAGCTCACTAACATCGACTTTACCTTTGTCCCTTGAGTTTAAGGGTAGTAGTGTCTGAAAAACGCACACAGAGGTGCCTTTTCAGCAAAGCACAGAAGTAGTTTAGCAGTATCCCAAGCCTGAATCCGCCCAGTGTGCCTTCCCTAGTAAGCCCACCAAAAAACACTGATTGGCACTTTACAGGAGTAAATTTCAACAGGGCATGGGCATGAGATTGCCCAGGGCCCTAATCACCTCTGCTCTTTTTGGTCCTGTCACTTCTCATTGCAAACCCAGAGCTGACCAAGGAATGACAATGTGCAAGGTCAAGTCTGACTGTTGCTGGAAGGGCATCTGCTGGGCTTGCCGAGGGGTCAGCAGATGACCACAGCAGCAAGTGATGCAGAAGGCTTGCTGCATAACAGCAGCCTCACAGCTTAAGAGCACCAGCAAACAGTTTAGGATTGCTGAAATACAGCAGCTCTACCTGCAGCGCTTCAAACAGATGACAGAAATGAGCTAGAACAAAGTAGGATCACGTGCAAGTAGGTAGGCCAGAATATAAATCTGAAATACCTCTCAATTTGGACAGAAGCTTGATTTGGTTCTAGGCTAACCTCTACAGGTTTTTCATTTGGCTATAATTGACAGCCAAAACTTAAGCCACAACCAAGCAAGCTTTTTTTTTGCAATACTTTAATAAGATTGAAGGACTCAGATTTGAACCTGAACGAGAATTCTACACCAGCCCACGAACCCAGTACTTCAGCTCTTGTTTAATTCTAAATCCGATCTCAATGCAAATCTAATGTGTTTACCAACAGTCTTTATAGTCAAAGGAAAGTCATACTTATTAAGAACCTACAAATGGAGTCATAATGAAAAATGGAGAGCGTATACTAGAAGGCTTGTCATTTTTCTTTGATGGGCTGAAGTAGATGTATTGCTTACGTTCTTCATAGTGAGTGAAGGACAGGGAAAATGATCACAACAGAGAATTCTCTGAGACTTCACCTAACCAATTATTCTTGTCTTATGTTATTGATTTCCACATTTTGGCTACCTCTTTTAAGGAGCAATAATTCTGCCATGCTCTCATTTCTTACAGATTTGCTAGCTGTCGTACATCTGACTAACTAAATCTTTTACTATATAGTGAATTTACAGAATTCTGTCATAAGCCTCTATTTGAAGGTCATCTCTTCAGCTCTGTATCATGCAGGCAATGATATGATTGCCTCAAACTGCCAATGTTGTGAGTGCCTTTGCCTCCCAGAGACATGATTCCCCTCATGAAACGTAACTCTGCTATTCTCATTCATGTTCTGCATAAACAATTCCTATCCCTCTGGACTCACCCACACATATGTCTCTGAAAGGGTGAAATGAAATGCATATTTATAGTGCTTTAGCAGCACAGCAGAGTCAGGTCACCTGTTAGACGATGGGTGCTCTCCATATTCTATCTGTCACAGATGCAAATATTTCATATGGATAAGTTTAGGGACTTGCTGTTTAATGGACTCTTCATCCCCCAGAGAGTTGTTGATACACATATACCATGTCCTTGAGTGATGGATTTTGCATCTTAATTTCTGAGAAGTATGACAGATCTGTCAAACAACAAGTACCTTGGGCAGGCAACTCCCTATGGATTATGCAACTGTGGATGTTCCATCGAAAACCACATAAAATAGATGGTGCTCACAGCAACTGCTCCTAACTTGCTTGCTTCCAGAAGCAGAACACAAATTGCTAGTCGTCTTTCGGTTTCCTGAATGCTCTTCCAAGCTGGAACCCTACAGATAGTCATCTCCACCTCTCTCCCCATTTCCTAGCACTGACATACCATCCCATTAACTAACTAGGGTCACAACTTCGGTCTTTCTCAATCTTTTTACATAGTTCCCTCACCTCATAAGAAAAATATGTTTCTAGAGAGGAGAAGTCAGAGAAGGGCATAGGAACAGTTCTAAGCTAATTTTCATATTCCTGATTTTCTACTATATGGCCTTCAGATGTCACTGCAAGCCCTTCTAAGAAATGTCTGGAAATGCCTAAATGTAGAAAGACCAATTTGAGCAAGGACTTCCCTGACTCCTGTTTTCACAGGACTTGGCCTGATCCTCCTTGCCACAGTGACAATGTTGAACTATGGCATCACTTGGAGTTTCTTGGCAGTCATAAAAACACTGGTAGCCTTGCTTAATATTATAATCAACTTTGCAAGTGTGAAGGAAACAAATTCATCACCTTTGCAAGAGGGGGACCTTTTCAGTCAGAACTTAATTAGCTAGCTCAGCCCTTTACAATCATAAATACAAGGAGGTAATACCAACTGGTTGTCTTATATTAATTGTATTTTTAAAATTTTCAATAACTTCTTCTATTTCACCTTTACATTCTATGTCACTGTGAATTAATTTGCATATACTGTTATCACTTTCAGAGCAATTACCCTAGTTGGAAAAAAAACCAGCACAGATGTTACTCACAAAAACTAATGAAAGTATTCAACCCTGGAAAGCATCATGTCACAGTCTCTCCAACCAACTTCACATCTACTCCAGACTTTCTCCAGAGCAGAGATTAATGTAAAGAGAATAGCTCTGCATTTGCCATGTCAAAAAAAATGAAAGAAAAAAACAACAAAACAAACAACAAACAAACAAACAAACAAACAAACAAACAAAAAAGGAAAGAAAAAGAATCATTAAATACTGGTATCATCATTTCCTTCACCTTTTAGCTTACAACTCTCTACTAAAAGTGTGATGGCATTTTCCCTGAAGCACATAACCTGTGACTTTGTGCCAATGCGCTCCTGTGGCTGCTGCCAAAACTGCCTTTGATTTCAATAGGAGGTCTGTTGGTCTGAGGAATCCATGATCAGACGTGCAGTGTCAAGCACAATAAACTACTGATATTAAAGGAACTGAGCTGATGCATACAGAGTGCTTCTGTCGGCAGCATTTATTATTCTCTGTTGTTACAAGGAGCTGAGGATTCTTAGCACATGAAGGGAATTTGAGGGGAATCAGAGATGGAAAAGTGAGAAAATCCACCTCTTGGGTTTTGTACATTTGCTTTCCTTTTGTGCAAGATTTTATTCTCTTTTTTATTTAAGTTGTGAACTGCAAAGGAGAAGAATCAAAATTAAAACTGAAGGAAACTGTCAGAAAATCACAGAAAGAAATAGAGAATATGTTTTGAAAGGTAAAATAAGGAATTCCAGAACCTGCAAAATAAATCCTGAAACTGCAAGCTGTTTCCTAAATCTATTAAATTACAAGCTAAGAAGTTACTTTTAAAGCATGAGAAGTCTGAACAAGTAATTTCTTTTAGCTCACCACCACTGTAAGACAGAGCTTCTGTGCTTCAGCTTGGGCACAGGGCTGGGAGCTGTTTCCTTTGAGGCATGAAGTGTTTCCTTTATATCTTTACTACTGAAAATCCTACGTACATGAAGAAAATTGTACAAGTGTACATGGAGAGGACAGGAAGATCTAGCTGTGTGCTACCATTGCCAGCCTGTTTGGGATGAACAAAGCCAGCTGCAGATTGGCTACCTCTAAGACAGCCATTATATCCCAAGCAGAGTATACAAAAGTCTTGGATTACCTTAGAAGGGAAAGAACTGCTGTTGATTTTAAGAATGAAAAGTAGTCATGTGTCACTCATTTCTGAATCTCGAGTTTAGCAGCCTGTCCATCTTTGAGGAACAGCCTATAGATAATATTTCTTGAATTTCTGAGCTCTGAGCATACTCCCTCATCCTCTTTTCACTCGTGGCAAATTTGGATCCCAGCAATAATTCTGCATGGAAGCAAGGGGGCGGCTATTCCAAAGGAGGCCCTTTCTCACCAATAAGCTGCTTCTCATTTATGTATTAAGAACAGCCGAATTAGCACTGATAAAATAATTGAAATAATAATAAAATCTGTGGAGACTGGAATTCTTTTGCTGTATAGGGCTATGACTGGGGCATGCTGTGAATACTTGTCTTCTGAGTTCCTTATAGCCCTTGATGTGCTGCTGCTCTGAACATATCCCCTCTATTCCTGGCATGACTCAGTCCCTCCAGTATGCCTGAGGTAGGTATCCGGGAAGAAACAGAAAGAAATACAGCTATGCACCAGGGAGAAATTTGCTGACTGCAGAGATAAACTGGAATAAAATTGGAACTGAACTAGCGTGATGCATGAAAATGGTTTCCTCTTGGCATTCCAGGCATCCCTAGCTTTCTTTCATCATACCTTCTAGCAGTTGTAAAACTCTGACCTGACAAGCCCCTGAAAATGGTGGGTAAAAGCAAGGGAACTTCATGCTTACCATCCCCTGAAAAAATCATGAACCAGCTTGGAGTGAAGATCCTGATGTCTACTTTGAGCATCCAGAAACTGGCCTCTACTGGAGTGTGAGTTAAATCCAGAAGTTTTATTATGAATGACAGGCCACCAAGCTTATGAGGTGCTCACAATTTTGTTGTTGTATTGTCACAGTATCTTTAGGGAGAAGTTCTCCAATTCTTACTATTTTATGGTTCTACGGTCTTCAGACTGTCTTCCACTACCTGAAATCCTCAGTACATGCAATGTAAGCTGACAGTTCTTGATGAACCATCATTATATCTTGGCTGGATAACCAGCCTAGTGAATCATGAAGCTGCCAAATCTTTTTATTATGAACAATATCTCAAACTTCAGTGGGAATAATGAAGAAGACAGAGCTAAAATCCCTGCTTGGAAATGAGTAAATACCTCAAGCTCCATGTTTGCCTTAAGCAAGTCTTGTGAAATACAGGAGTCATTTGGAAGTGCAGATTGAAATAAAAGCTTCCAGGTTTCTTCTTATTTTCTCTGAGGATAGGGAAAGTTGGAGCAGGATCTCTCCTGATACGTGGTAGCTGCCCCACAGACATGAAGAGCTACCTCTCCAAAGTGGATGTGGATTGAGTCACTTCTCCAAGACCACCACAAGGATGCAATTTCAACCCTCTACCTGAAGACCAGGAACAAAATGTCTGAAATTGAGCATCAAAACTAGTCTGATGAGAAAATAACTGAAATTTTAATAAGTCCCGGTAAAGTCATATACCCTAGCCCCACTGACTTTCAAGTGGCAGCTCAGCAACAAACTTCCCTACATTCTTATGAAATTTCTGCACTGAACCACTGTTTTCAAAGCCACCATCTTCCACAACAAGAAATGGGGTAGGAAGGAGAGGAATGGACCGCATAGCCTGGTTAATACTGATATGCTGGGATGTGTGATGAAACAGTATCTGCATAGCTCCATGTGAAGATTTCTTCAATTTAGCACACCTTATAGTAAACTGGAGGTTTTCAATCTGGTGGAACACGAACTAGAGTCACTGATATCTCTGTTCCACACCTCCTAGTGCTTGAATACAAGCAATACAATGTGGCCACAGGGAAGGGTTTTAGTGTTTCAAGCTGAGCAGCAAGTAACAGTGGTATCATGCTGTCCTAATTAGAAAGAATCAGATATGTTTATTTTCTGATATCCCGATAGTTCAGACAGACTGGGGCTAGGAGTTTGGCTCCATGAATGCATAAAATGTCAATACTCCTTTCCAGTTGGGTTGCCCCAGAGGCAGAATTAGTGCTTCTGTCTGGCACCACATCTGGTCTAATGGACCCTGGTACATGGTACTGGCTTATACAAGTCATTCATAAGTCAGACAATGCACCTGTCGATAAAAAGGAGTTTACTACAGCTCTGCAGTTTCTTAGCTTTCAAAGACTTCATTTTTGTGTGCAGGGCACTGTACGGAAGGGCTCACTCTTCACTGGACTACAGCTGTTCTGTCTAATGGAAGCATTACATTTACCCGTCACTAAGCTTTTGTGGTTTTGAGGCCTAAGACCTAAACTCAGGGTCCCTGTAGAATGATGGGGGCATGTTTTAACTCTTCAATTAGGATTAAGGATTATCAAACTGTAAATGTTATGAATTAACATAATTCCAGCTACATGGTACATGCAGTACACTGTATGGATATATTTCAGCTCAAAGCACGCAGTATTCCGTATTCCAGACCTCAGTTGCACTACTGGTCACCTCAGAGATAGTCTGGTTTCTGCTCCTGATGCTCTGACATTGTTCACCATTCAGCAATAGATATAATGCCTCAAAATGTCACAGCAGTTTTGAATTTTACAGGGGACAACCAGGAAGGGAGAGCTAGCAGAAGCAAAAATGCCTCTATTTTTCTCACACAAAAGCATACGACAAATACGCATTTCAAAGCTATAAAGTTATTCCATCAGAGGGGGAATAGAGAAGGCAACTCTTTGTTGACACAGTATAAGAAAGTTACTTGTCATACAGATGTGCGTGTCCACTTTCAGCAAAATCCTTGTTTGATTCACATAAATAGGAGCCCAAATCATGGTAATTTGTGCTAATACATTTGTTCTCACACAGATTTGTGCATTTGTTCATTCACGCAGGCATCCATGCAGACAAATCACCATTCTCGACATGTGGCCACAGAAAATAGAGAATCAACCAGCCAGCCAACCAACACAATCCAAACACAACCAGATTGAACCAAACAGACTGAAGCAAAATGTGTAACTTGTAAAAACAGTCACAATTTTTTTCTGTCTCTTCATACAGTTCACAATCACATCTCCTTTTCACAAATTAAAAGAAATTACACTATCTATTTGATGTTCAAGAAAGGTAAAGTATGTTCTTGCTTAACAGTCCTGCTAGTTATTTTTGGTAGTTCTCAATTTTTAAACAAATGTTGTATCTATTCAAATGTTTCTTTCTGATGGGAAACATATTGGTGTATAAGCATATCCAGTATATATGTACACATATATATGCAAATACGTGCATTCACAACTATACATATAGCTATTCATACACCTATATAATCTTCTGTGATTTTGCATGTTCATCATCTGTATTTGAAGAGAAATATTTTTAGTTACTTTCACATGGTTAATACTGGAAACTTCTTCAACAGTACTAAGCAACAGTAACTTACATTAATCTTATTTACATTCATGCTAAACTTATTACATAATGTCAACAACTCCGATAACAGAAACCAACTAAACTGTAATGTGAAATTACATAAACATAAACAACTTATTTTACACTACAATGAAGTAAAGAAATCTTTTAATGGAAACTTATTTTTGTAGCTTGACATGGGTCTCACCTAAAACGATGTGTTTCCCAAAACCCACTCTGTTCTTTGACCTGGTGTATGTGAGCAGCATTTGCAAGTAACATATGATTGTGCTATAGAAAATTACATTAACTGATCCACAGCATTAGAGACATGGAAATATCCACATATAACATACTAGGATTTAGCCAAGTATTTCCTTCTGCAAAATCTCCCATACAATCAATAATTCTTTACACAGAATTTATTTTTGCACTCTTTCATCAGGTTATATTATGTTCAGGTAATAGAAGATAAAGCAGTATTTTGACTTTACATTCATATTTCTATGACTACAAAGCTTTTTTTTTTTTTTTTTTCCTATAAGATGATATGTCTACAGAGCTCTATAAGGCACTGCTGTTTTGGATTGAAATACTGGAAGATGCTTAAACACGAAACAAATTTGCTTTCTTTTTGGTGTAGTTTTACACATTAAAAGAAATACTTAAATTTCATCTCCCAGTCTTTCTATTGCCTAAATAAATCCCTCTCTCTATTACCAATTATATTTAATAAATGGTTACAGGAGCAGTCAAGTACTAAATTTTACATTTCTAAAAGCCAAAAATAAGGGATAGCTCCTGAGCAATAATTTATTATGAAATTCCAAATTGCACGGATGAGTGAAACTGCTTTTTTTTTATTTAAGAGCAACTATATTCAAAATATAAGACTATTAAAAAATCATTTATTCTGTCAAGTTTTTACTGACATTTCTTCCAACTAATACCTGTTAGATCATAGAAAAAAAAAATTTGAACTGCTTCAAACATTTCTAGCAGACTGAATTCGATGAAAACCTTTTCATGGAAGGATTTGCGAATGTAAAGATCGTTGTGACATTTTAAAGTGACAAGAGTAGCAGCTTCTAACTTATTAAGCAGCAGGAAATCTCTACTAAAGAACATGGACATCCTTACATTAAAACAGAGAATAACAAAGTGAGCTAGTCGAAAGAAAATTCATCAGTTTCTTAAAAGCAATTGGACCCTAAGTAAGTACCTAAAGCCGGCAAGATGCTGTGATCACCTGTCGAAGTTGGAAGGATGAGAAGAGCTGTAACCAATAAAAAGGGCAATTGATGCTGGAGAGGTCTCGGCGAGAGAAGAGGTGGCGGGAAGGAGGAAAAAAACTACTACTGTCGGGGTTGCCGAAGGGGGGGGGGGCTCTTTCCCCCTCGCCCTGAACCGCCTCCGCATCGCCCCCGGCAGCCCAGGGACGGGACCCACCGCCCGGGGAACTCTCCTCGAGGCCCTTCGCCGCCGCCTTGAAGCGGGCGGTGCCAGGGTGGAGGTTAAGCACTAGTCACCAAGGGACATCCCGTGTCCTCTCCCGCTCCCCGGCGAACTCCTCGGGGCATCCCGGCCCCACGTGCGGCATGTCCCACCGCTCCGGTAGCGTCCGGGCTGGTCGGGGACCCCCTCGGTGCGCNAGAGCAGACCCCGGGAAACGCCTACCGCAGCGCCTTGCCCCCCGGCCCCCCCCGCCGGCAGCCGACTCGTCCGGCTTCCCCTGGACCCGCTGTCACCCCGCCCGCGAGGGGCGCGGAGCCTTTCCCGAGGCAGGAGCCATCCCGGGAGCGGCTGGGAACCGCGGAGAGGTGGCTCAGAAGGTGGACGGGATTCTCCACTTGTAATGGTACCTTAAAAAGGGGAGTTTATTTTAAAGTTGGAGGGATAAAACTCAAATCTAACAAAAACACCTCCAAAACCTTCTTGACAGTTGTCTTTTAATGCATCTGACAACACTTACGGAACATCAGGCTCTTCCGGGAGCTGCAGGTATTGACAAGAATGGCTTAAAATGAAAATTACTACCTTTACAGAAAGTACTCGGAGATTACAAAATTAGGAATTTGAGGTACGAAACTATTTGTGGCACAGCTGGTATGTAAAATAAAACCGCAAAACGTCTTGTCGTAATCAAATATTCCCTAAATCCGGGCTAGCCACATTGCTTTTGAAAGATGTCGTTCCATATAAATGCCTTTAACGCCTGGTAGAAAATTCTTATGAACATGTTGACAAATGAAATAACCCAGGTTATTTGATTAGTGTCCATGTAATCTGAATATTGGCTTGTATTGGGAAGAGAAATGTCAAGCCTTTAATGCTTTTGAAAGGATGGATTTTCACTGCAATTAAAAAGTAATCTTATACCAATAGAGTGAACCACTCTCTACGTGTTCAGTGCTACGGGGATTAAAGAGGATGAAGTCAAGAGTTTGTGATTTCTTTTAAAATTCAGCCCAGGCAGGATGAGCAACGTTATAGAGCCTTACGGGGGTTTGGTGGCTGACTGACCCACCGCTGCGGGAAGATTTGCATCCCACCACCCTCTCGGGGACGGGTCTGTGTGCTGGTGGCGTCTCTTAATACTTCGTTGGAAATGCTTTCTGATTTGGGTGAAGATGTCAGGATACCGAGATGAACAGTTCCCGTGGCTTTTCATTACCTCAACGGTTTATATTTTCGCAGCCTTTATTCAAGTATCTACAGAAGGCGTAGGAAGAGATTGTTAGACATTGTCACCTGCCTTAGGAGATTGAATTACTGTGAGACAGTGCGTTGAGATAACCTGTGTCCCAGGGTAAGATCCACATCTTACGGTCAGCTCAGTGGTTGATTTGAGTTTCCTTCCAGCAAACGAGCCCGAGCGCCCGAGTCATCGGCAGTCCCGAGGCTGCGCCCCCGGCCCGGCCCGGCCCGCCCTGCCTCCCCGTTCCCCACCCTTGGAACAACAGCACTAACTCCACACGCATCTTTCTCCGGTTTCAGACCTGTCAGGTTTGCCTGGTGTACGTGACAGCCGCTGGAGGGTCTTACGGGGACCGGAAAACCTGTTTTGTTGAGAACAGGAGGATGTGGCGCCGGGAGGTGGCTCTGCAGAGACGAGAGCCCGCAAGCCCCACGCCGTGCCCTGCCCTTCTCGCAGGGGCTAGACGAGCAGGGAAGGGGCTAGCAAAGCGCTGGCCCCACATTCCCCAGTGTTTTTTCTGTGCAGCACTAACCGTACCAGCGCTAATCGCAGAGGTATCATTGCTTTTGCGTGCGCCCAAAGAGCCTTAAAACATACCCTCTTCACCGGAACCCCATATCCTTTGAAGAAAGCAGGTCAGGCAGTCTGCTCTCTTTGCAGAGCAAGATGATTTATTAGTGATCAGAGAAAGAGAAGGTACGTTATCAGAAAATAGTTATAGCCGATTTTTTCTTCGTAGTCGCCTATTCTGCTTTGGAAACTCCCTTGAAGTCTACCGCGTTATTTTACGAAACAATCTGTTAGTCACCGAAGCGCCGAGGAGAACTGAAGCTATTAGCATTTATATTTCGTTTTGAAAGGCCGCGGTGGCTCCGGGGAAGGATAGCTGCTTAGGGCAGAGGGTAGCGAGGGCGGCGGGGCCGCGGCTCCCGAGGAGCGTGCAGGCTTCGGACGCTAGCGGGCACCGTCGAGGCCGGAGCCCGGCGGAGCGGGAGGAAGGATGCCTGCCGCCCAGCCGCCGCTTGCTCATTTTTTGTGAATGTCACCGGGAGGATGTGGGTTTCTTGTATTTCTCCATGATCTAAGTAATCGCTGGGTCTCAACTGGCCCGTGCACAAAAACCTTTAAAGTGGTTAGCTCAAGCAGTGCATGCAACTTCTAGCTGTGCGCAGTTAAAACCAGCCGCTGAAAAACAGTGGACCCTCTAATCTTTTTTTGATAAGTCCCCGACCGCCGCCGCCGCCGTTGGATGTATCTGAACACGGTCCAGCACAGAAACAGGAAACAAACCGAGATGATTTCCCCGCAACGCAAACTTTGTTTCAGACTTGCAGGCGGCAACCTACACCGCACAAAACACACGAAGTGCTGCTGGAGGGGCACCAGGGCTGCTGGAGAAGGAGATCTGCGCGGCGGGAGCAGGCGCGCCGCGTCCATGCGTGTCCTTGTCGGGCGCAAAGGGAAAGGGCCCGCCGGCTGCGTGGGGGCACATTGCCGCCTCCCCACGGAGCTGCACGCCTACCGCGGAGCCGGCAGGGCCCCGGACAGAGCTGCCGTGTGCTGCGGGGAAACTCCCCACGCTCCGCAGTCACTACAGTTTCTCCCCGCAGGGCAGCGGGCTGAGCCCCGCCCAGGCAGGCCGTGCGCTCCTTCGGGTACCAGCGTCATCGGGGGGAAAAAGGTGTCACTTATTGCTGCTGGCACCCATAAGCGGCTCCTGGCCGGAGTGTTATCGCTCGGCTTCCCGTGTGAAGAGGCCCCCAGCAAAGCGATGGGTGTTTGGGGGATTACTGCCCAATGGGGCAGCGTGCCAGCACCCCACGGGGGATGGATTCCTTCGACTTCGATTCGCGTTCCAAAGCCTCCCCCCAAGAAAGAGAGACGTCTAGTCCCAACTCTGTCATGCAAAGTGACTCTGCTCGCATCCCTCCCCGTGGCTCTTTTCATTAATTAAGGGCTGCAAAGGGTGTGGGGGAGGGGGAAGAGGCTGAAAGCCACTGATTATTCAAACTTTGGAGACAGCATCTAGATGAGCTGGGTCAGCTCTTTAGGGCAGTGCTTTGTAACCTGTGTGTATCAAGGGGAGTGGTTATTTTACTGTGCAAAGCCTCTATTAAAAGATTTCCTTCCATCATTACTCATTGCCTGCAGGATGTATGCAGGACCCAGTGTGAGTNTTCCCGCCGCGGCCGCCAAGCGCCTCGCGGGCAGTCCCAGCGGGAAGGAGGGAGGGACGCCCGCCCTGTGCTCGCGGAGGGCGGCGAAAAGGCGGCGGGGCTGGGGCGCAGCGGTCCCTAACTCTGGTCGCCCGCTCGCAGCNAATTATTCAAACTTTGGAGACAGCATCTAGATGAGCTGGGTCAGCTCTTTAGGGCAGTGCTTTGTAACCTGTGTGTATCAAGGGGAGTGGTTATTTTACTGTGCAAAGCCTCTATTAAAAGATTTCCTTCCATCATTACTCATTGCCTGCAGGATGTATGCAGGACCCAGTGTGAGTAAATTAAGTTTTCTTACCACACAAGAGAAACAATTTGCTGTGGCATAAGAGGGTCGTGAAAACCTGCCTTTGCCCCCGCCCCCAGGCAATAACCTTTTTAACTGCGCTTATGTCCTGTAAATAAAATTTTAACAAAATGCCCCCTCGCGTCGTTCCCCCACCTGCGGTTTGTCACAGGTTTCTGCAATGACGCCCATCTCCTANAACAGGAAAGTCCCAGTTCAGCTTTCCCCCATAAGATCCTGTCTCCCCCCCTCCCCGCTCCCCTCCCTCTGGCCCTTCCTGCCTCTGGCCCTTGCGAGAGGAGCCGCTTCTCCGTGCGGGACGAGGCNCTTCAGCCCCAGTCACCTCAGGATCTTTGCTGCTCCTCGAGCGCGGGGGAGAGGCGGTGCAGGAGGAGCAGCGATGGCCCCGAGAGCACCCGAGCCGCTCCTGCCCTCGGCTGANGGCTCTGGGGACCATCCGGCCGGGCTCAGCTCCCTGTCCTGAGCCAGAAGTCCAGTGCGTGGCGGGCAGGACTGCGTTGAGCCGGCAGCGTTAAGCTAAGATCCTGAAGCTAGTGATTTTTTTTATTATTTATTTTGTTGTTGTTGTTTTCCCCTCTGCCTTCGGCTCTTCCAAAGAGCCCCATAAGGTTTGCAGCGAGAGAGAGAGACTGGGGGAGAAGGAAGAATTAAGGAAGGGAAAAGATGGCGAGATCCAGGACCAGCATGGAGAAAGCAGCATTTTTCTGCTGCTTCTTATTGGCGATGGGGAGCCTAACCTCCTGCGCCCGGCCAGAGCAGGAGGAAGAGCAAGAAGAGCAGCGCTCCTGTCACGGTGCCTTTGATCTCTACTTCATCCTGGACAAGTAAGTGACAGTCGCATTTAAAAACGTTTATTCACCCTTCAGTGCCTCCTTGCAGCGGCAGGGACGTTGTTTCCCCCCCCGCCTCCCGAGTGCCTTTCCCCACCTCCTTTGGTGTTGAATATGATGTGTGGGGCAGGGTCCTTATTTTTCCTCCGCAAAACTTGAACGTTTCCCAAGCGGAGGATTTAAGGAAGCACCGTGCTTTATCCTGAGTTAGTTACACGTGTAAACCCGGGAAATCAGGTCGCCTTCAGGTTGTTGCATGTGGTTCATGGGCTGTGAGCATTGGATTTGAGGGGATGTTGGGCAGTACCCTTAGCATTTCTGGAGTGTGGTGTCAAGACTTGGGCTAATCGCCGAGATGTCTGTCACCTGTGGGATTTAGCAGTAAAGTTAAGACTAGACCGCTTGTATGTAGTGGTTGCTTTTTTACAGACTCACTGTAAGGTTTTATAAAACTTGTTTCTGCTCAACTTCTTTGGAATTGTCTAAACTTGTGGTCGAATTATATCTATTAAAATAGGTTGACAGATACTTTTCTTTAATACTATGTTAGCCCAATTTAGGTATGGCCAGAGGGTATGGTTAAGCTCACATATATAGGCGTGTTGTAGCAAGTACCAGCAAAGTGAGTGGTAAAGTGGTGCACCCACAGGTGTTTTTTCAGAAGGTACAAATACCAGTTTCTCCTGGTGCACTGCTCCGGTTTGACGGTCAAGGGTTAAACTCAAGGATCAAACTCAAGGATTAAGTTGTTAGTCTCTTACATATACTTAGTGTGATGATTGTGTAATCCAATACATCCTAGGTTACATATGTGAATTGGTATTATGAAAGACTGAGGCCTCATGTTTCTTACCCACAAGCCAGGTATAAAGTCTGCTTTGTGCTGTTTCCTGGTTTGCAGAACTGTTCAGTCCTCCAGGCTTTCTGCACAGCCTGCACAAGGCAAAAAGCCACCATCACTCAGGAGGCAGTATATTCCCATATTCAAGAAGAAGAAAAAGAGTATTATTAAGTAGTGATTATGTTTTTGCAGCAAAATGATCTGAAGACCAAAGGCATCCCATCTTTCCAAAAGATGCATCAACACACTGTGTGCTCATTGTTTTCTTTCACAAAGAACTTATTCCTGAAGTAACCTTCATGTCTAGAAATAGCTCTGTGGAAGGCTAGTGTTAGTTCTCAGATTCATTCTTGCCAGGTTTTCAAGTGCTGTTGTTACGCTCACATCCCATTTTTTAATTCCCTGTAACAATAGATGTTGATGATTGCAATATAGATTCTCTGTATGACATATCTGCCTTCTACGGTGCAATTTCCTTGGTTCCAGTGGTATTGTATACCCCTAGCAATCACCATGCTGCGCTCCTATACTGCTTTTCATCTGTAGATCAGAAAGCACTTTACTGGTGTGGTTGCTGTTGTCACCCATAATATATGTGGGGAAATCAAGGCAGAGAAGAGAGTGATTTGCTCAGAATTACTGATATATCAAGCAATAGGAAGCTGGTTGTGTAAGCAAGTTCCTCTGCAGTCCTGTAGACATGAAATTGTATGTTTTCTTTTAGCAGGCTACAGGTATATATATCTTATATCTTGGCTCAGGTGCTATCTACTCAGTATGGTAGCCTCCTGGAGACTGGACCTGACTATGGTTGAAGTAAAAGTCACGCACGTTGGTTCCAATTGGAAAATTCTCTTTGATTTCAGACACAAACTGAGTATTTATAACCTTTGAGAGTTATACCAAAGAGTTCCTCTTTGGTGAAAAGCAACTTTTACTTTAAAAATAACTTTTACTTAGTAAAAGTTATTTGGACCCCTGAGTGGTTTTTGAATCCATCCCTGTTCCTACCAAGTCTGTGGCAGTGTGATGGCCAAGCTGCTTTTGGCCTCAGTGAGATGCATTGCAATCCATATAGGTAATATTAGAGTGTCAAATCTTAGGAGCCGTAGGTCTCATGCTAGCTGAGGGTGTATTTAGTCCCAGCTGTAGTCTGTGCCATCTGGCACAGCACAAGGAGCTTTATGGAGGCAGGGAGGATTGACTGAGTGGATAGATTCTCGATCTTGCGACAGTTCATCAGGAAGGAACTATATAATCCATTAGTGTCGAGAAGGGTCAGGATATTCCTAGTAGGGAGAAGGCAGGAAGCCAATCAGAAGCAGCTGGTCAAATCTGAAAATGTAGCGGACACAGATTTTTGAAACTGAATCGACGCTGATACATATCTGGAAAGGATTTTGATTCTAATTTCTAATGGGAGAATCCCAAGGAAAAAAACCCAGCCCTATACACCAAAGAGTATTCCCAGGTGACCTGGGGATTGCCTCCTTTCATTGGTGCCTTGCCAGTCTGGAGTTAGAGGCATTCAATCTTAATTAGCTATCTAATGATGGGATTGAAGCATTGGCTCTGGGAAAACTCTGGATTTTAATCCTCTGACCTTGTAGTGGGCTCTTTAGCTGAATGACAGGCTCTGTCTCTAAAGTCAGCCTGAGTGAACCAAAATTATTTAAAGTGTGCTTTGCTTTTCCTCCCCCTAGAAAGATGTAATCTCACATCAGTAGGAGGCAAATTGGAAGATGACAACAAACCTTTCTCCTTACGCATGTAAGCACTGTGTGTTGCTGCAATGACTTTATTGGGGCATGATTATTCCTTCTTATTCTGCCAGGCAAAGTCTGTGGGGGATTTAATCCTGCAGGCAACAACCATCAGATAGAAAAGATCATCTGCTGGTGAAGTTATTGGTATAATATATATGCTGCCAATTAGAAAAAGAAATTCACTGATTTCTTACAGTTCTTCTATGCCTGAAGTCGATTGCAACCCTTTATGTTAACTCCCTGGGATGGGCAAAATCAGAGCAGTGGAACTAAGCCTGGCATGGCAAAAGTAAAAAGCATCATGTGTGGGAGGGAGAACTTCCACCATCCTCCTTAGGATTGTCTGACTGTGCCAGAGTGATGTTAGGACTGCCTTGTCTCTGGGGATGCTTAAATGAGCAAATATCTGGACATTTGCTGGCAGCAGAGGCAGCTGCTTTGAGTCTGCAATCTTGTGCTGTCTGTATGTCAGACTTGAGTTTATTTGGAAGTGTAGTGGAAGTATCATACTGAAGCAGCAGAATGTTTTATGTTTGCAGCGAAGTCACTCCCCTCACATGAGGTAAGACCAGTATACAGTGCAGTTGGCATACCCATCTCTCCCATGGCATATGGTATCAAAGATCTCACGTTTACATGTGATATCAAAGATCCCATGTTTACCTTTAAACAAGCATAGCTCTGAAGCCCAACAGAATGGTTAGCTGAGTAGTTCTCACTTGCTTTGATTGTTTCATTTGCTTTCGCTGTTCAGGTGCATGAAGAACTTGTTTCAGTTCCATCCCAAACTGCAGAGGACAAGTCCCCTTAGGGATTTGATTGCTTGACTGTCAGGTCTTGTAGTGACATCCTTGTGCCTGAGTATGTGAATAACTCCCTTTCATCCCTGCCTTGTTGTTAATATCCAGCTGTTGTTTGTAATCATATTGAAATGCACTTTCACAGCAGAAAGGGTGACTGACCTCTAGTGCTTTCTAATTATAACCGTGCCTGGTAGCATCATTGTGATTGTTTATTAGTGCAATAAATATAAATCCTTTTAAAGTAAGGACTTATAATTGCCATAAATATTTGCTGCTGGCAATGCTTGGCATGACAGATCTGAGCTGCAGAGCTGTCTGTATTTTATATTTAGCAAATATGAAGAAATTTATTTGATTATTTTTTGACTGTAGGACAAGATGAGAAATGAGGGAGAAGAATGTGAAATAGTCAGAAGTATTTTCTCATTTTTCCTGCTGGGATGTTTACTAAGAAATTATTTGGATTTTGAGGAAAAATGAGCCACATAGCCTTGGGAAAATGTTTTTCAACAACACAGATCATGGCAACAGAAATGTCTTGAGTAAGGCCCTGGCTGATTTTCTTTTAGAGCAGTGATTATAACTTTTTTTGGGGGTGAAGCTGACCTAATTACCCTTTCACTACGCCTTATCTTCTCCCCAAACTTCTGGGTAGTCCCTCCTCATGGTACTTGTGAGCCCAAGAGACAGAACAATATTGCCTTTCATATCAGTTTTACCTCATTTCCTGTGCTCCCAAAAGCATGCCTGTCAACAGCAACTTTGGTAAAAAATCAGTACCATGTGCCCAGCCTCTTGGTTGTAATCTATTTTCCAGCTGCCTCTCTTTTAATTTGGTAAGCCTCACTCCAGAGGTGAATGTCACTAGTAGGGTGCTGGTAGGGAAGAGCACAGCCTCTGCCTAGATGGGAAATTAGCTGCTCTTTCTCATCTCATTCCTGGTGTTGTTTCTTGGGTCTGTGTCCATCTCTCCAACTTCCCCTTGAAAAGCTAGTTTTGTGGGGGAGGGAGATGTCTGGAGGGAAACAGGTTGATCCTTCCTAATTCACTGCAGGCAAAACAAAAAGCCGTCAGAACAAAAGGCATTTGAGGAGCGGCTCCTCCGGGCCAGATTTTCTCATTTTAAGGCAACTACAGTGAATTCCTGACTTTTGCATACTTTGTTTTTTTCATAATATGCCACATTTAAAGCAAACTAGGAGAGTTTGGTAAATGCATTTTGTGCGGCCCACGCCCCTGATGGTTTCCTTGCCAATTATTCGAATGTATTTAGCACTCATGAATTACAAGCACTTGTCTTAGTCTCTCACTGTATCTCCCTACATCTCTTCCTGCACCCACACAGTGCCAGCCCAAGAGTATTAAGATGGAGCTGGACCTATGAGAACTTCTGCAGCTTCACTCTCCACACTGTCTTGGTCCAAACCTATTTTCTGTGCTGGTTTTAAGCAGTTTGTGAGGAGAGGAAGAATGTGGATAACAACATTGTTGTGGTTGGAAATCAAGCTGCTGACAAAAATAGGTGCCTGCACATGTGTTCTGTCACCTAACTTAATTGCATTTGAAAATCTTGTATTGACTGACTTAAACCACTGCTGAACTCCCTTTTCTGTAAGGAAGGGTATCTACCTACTGCAGATAGACTTCAGTTCATCATGAGATGTAGGACCTGATGCATGTCATCCATCTATTGAGATTGAGAGGAGTTGCTGTCTGAACAGAAGTATCAGCTTTGTTCCTTAGAGGGCATTGATTACTCTGCATGTATATTTTAAAATGTTTGTGTTTACCTGTCTTCCTACTTTGCTATCTGACTTCCCCCCCACCTCCCCGCTTTATAATGTAACCAGAACATCTACATGACACCTCTCATAGCCTACAACTGCTCCTAAGGAATATTCTTGATTGGTTTTAACACATAATCTGCTGGTATTTTGCCTTTGCATCTTTCTTTGTTGTGGTTATATTGCAGCCAGTGTTACGATTTTTGTACAACCAGGTATAATTTCTTGGAATGTTCCAAAGCAGATTTTTATTCAGCTTCAGACATACTCATGTTATTGGAACCAGGTGGGTTTTTTGTATTTTATCTGCATTTTTTCTGCCAGAATTGCCTTTTGGCAGAAAAAAAAATATTCAGGAAAACCAATTCTCCTCCATTCTGCCCCAAGGAAAAAAAAAGTCCTTATAAAACACAAGGCAAAGCTAATGGGTAGTGTTTATTTGATGTAAAGTGTGTACAGTTAACAGGAAGAAAAAGCTGTGGCAGCTTGTCATTTGCAGTCTATTTATGCATGTAACTAAATCTGATTTATTTGGGGCTTGAGCCAAGGAAGTAAACCGTAAGATTCCCACTGACCTAGGATTTTTGTTTGTGTGCACTGAGTGACTGAGAATTTCATTGCTTTTGTCTGAGCTTGCAGGCCAAGTGCTGGTGTGAATTGTGGGTTTGTGTGAGGTGTAGCAGTACTGGACTTTATCTCAAATGTGGAGATGAATTGACTCCTGTGAGTTGTTTACAGCTGCTCCTGGCTATCATGTTGCAGCATGACTGGGATTGAGCACCCTGTTTTGCTCCCGGTGTTGTGCTGAAGAGGACTGGAATGGCTGACAGCAGATTTCGCGGCCCTAGTGCTGCTCAGAGCAGCTCTGGAGCTTTACAGAAAGATCTGAAGTGGTTGGATGCAGTCTGAGCATGGCTTCTGCATTTCACATTGTGCTCTTTTGTTGCCTGGTGATGTAGAAAGAGCTGCAGCACCAGGTGGATGGGACTTGTGGATTAGACAGATTGCTGTAGGAGCAAAGGGCAGTGCTTTAAAACATTGATTTTGGAAGTCTGTAATGTTTCTGTGGACTTCGTCAATAGTTTTATAGGAGAAAAGTTTATAAATTAATTACTTTGGTCATGAAACGTTTTGGATTCAAGTACTTTGGGTTCTATGCTCAGGGTGCTGGCCTAGGACTAACATTGGTTTTTCAATCACTTGTCTGCATCTTCCCCCAATTCCAGCCCGGTGTCTTGTCAATTAATATTAGAAGTACTCTGAAGCAAGAACCATCTCAGAGTGGCTGTCTCTGCCACTGTTTCTAATTGCCTCTGAAGCAGATAATATAAACTAGTCCTTCCTTGCCTGGATGAATCACCCGACAAAATCCCTTCCATGCTTGCAAGAAGCATTGTTTGGGAGAGGAGGATCCTTGTCACTTCGAGTGCTTGGCTGGCTCAGAAGGGAGCAGAAGGATGGGTGAACACGCGCCTGCGTGTCTGAAACAGCAACAAACTGGATGCCTCAGGGCTTGCTTTTATTGCAGAGCCTTTCTTAGCCATGTGCAAGAATTGTGTTGTCTACGATGTGGTTGTGGCCACAAAGAGCTCTCCAAATAACAACCAAGTACCAGGTTTCTGAGCAATGAGCTGTATGCAGGGCAACCATTAGCTTGAGGGGATAGAGACTTACAGGGATTTGCAAACTTAACGGGTGTTGTACTCTCCTGACATTATATTCAGACTGAACCCAGCATCAATAACAGGTCTCTTTCTTGCTTCAGAATCTCTGGAATTACTGCCTTTAATCTGTAACAGAGGCAAATGTACTTGGAAGGGGTGAGTAGGACAAGAAGCAGCTCTGTATCTTCAAGGGCTTTCACTTTCTCACTTTCATCTGGGACTTTGAGTCCTGCTGCCTTCTCTCTGTGTACCTGTAATAATTAAAATATTTACTGTTTGTGTAGCTCTGGAGTTTTAACTTCCACAGCTAAACTGCAGATCTAATGTATATTGCACTAGGTTGAGCTGTATAAGGCTCCTGACAGTGAGCTGACCTGTAACTATAAATCACGTATGCCCTATGAGAGACACCTGAAAACTAGCTGTCCTGATATTTGTCGTCTGAACTAACTGAGCTGAGAGTGGTACCCCATCTGTCAGGGTTGTGCTGCTTGGTTTCTCTGGGCTCCAGTTCCACTGTCTCTGGGAGCCGGTTAGGAAAGGAGTTTTCCAGCTCATCTCACACTTTGTTGTCTTCACAAACAGAAGTGAAATGCCTCCATTTAGGATAGGCATGACTCTAACTTGCTCAGGGGTTTTATACTGACATAGAACTCTGCTAAGCTAGAAGGAGTCACTCCAAAGTAAGCAGGAGCAGAATCAAGCCTTGCAATCAGATCACTTCCTTCCACCCCCAGAAATACTCACTGACCTCTTTTCCCCTCCCATCAAGCAGTAGCAATGTGAAATTCAGGAAAGCAGCAGCAGCAGGAGCTGCAGCAGCAGCTGCTCCTCCGAGCTGAATCCCAATGAGGCCGGGAGCACATTCTTTCCTATGTTGTGGTTTGCTGACTCTTCTCTTTGTCTTGTGTGTAATGGGAACAGAGCTCATGGAGCTGGGAGCGCGCTCTCAACAGACAGCTCTTGCGGATTTTTTCACTTTGCTTGGGCATATTTCATAGGTATGAACCTGGGGAAATTTTGCTGTTTCTTCGAACGTCCTCCAGGTTCACCTCAGAGGAACTGGAAGCAGAAACAGGCCCAGAAATACTTTTTACAGCGCTCCATTTGCCCACAGCAGCTGTTTAGTGCTTTTTCCTTCTCTGTGAGAATTATGTAACCAAGGAGGACTGAGACCTCACCATCCCACTTAAACTCTGAAAGGCACACGAACTGCTTGTAAGCTGTGGATTGCTATCCACAGAGATCTTTGGCTTGTGCGGCTTGGTACTTTTCAGGGAACACCAGGCTGACTGGGCTTCATCAGTGAGGAGAGTGCAGGGAGGAAGCCCAGGGCTCAGCTGGGTGATGGTGGCCATTTTGATTGATGTCAGGAGTTGAACCATGTAGCTGGTTCCTGAAAGGAGGATATCTCTAAGAGCTGAGCCAACAAGATAGGTCAGTCTGTAACATAGTTGTGTGGTCTTTTTTTTTGTTTTGTTTTGTTTTTTTCCAGGCAGCCACAGCACTGGTTTGGTGAATCCACTGCTATAACCCTCCACAACAGCATACATACAATTCCCTGTCTTTATCACTTCTGCATGACTTCTTCTAGTTGCTAGTGAGGGTAGACGAGTGTGTGTTGCACATCCAGAGCTTTTCATGCACAGCACTGATCTTTTCCATGCTTCATTTATTCTTTTGTTGTTATTCGGAAGTCCTTAGAATTCCTCTGAAATCTTACAGGAGTATATCATTTGGTAGCCAAAGAGGCCAGGCAAGGAATCTGTTTGTGCTTATTTACTGGTGGCACCTGGGGACAACATGCCAACTCTGTCTGAGGGTCCTATTAGAACAGATACGCTTTGTTCTACAGTTGCTGTAAGGTTCTAAGGGAAACAGCAAAAGCACTGAAACAACTGTAAAAATCATGCTGTGTGGACGTCCAAGTATAACCCATAGTATAGAGCATCACTGAAAGACTATGTGCTTTCTCTGGGCTTGGTAACTGGAGTTAAAAATTAATACGGTTTTCAAGCATTGGCCGTGGTCAGAAAGGAGCTTTAGAGTACGATTGGAACCTCCCACTTGCCGTGGGAAACCAAGGCAAAAACCTCCTAGTCTGATCTAGCCTTGAAGGGCAGCAGTTAGTTTATGCAGCCAGCAAAGGTGACTCTGCAGTGTGAAAGGTGAGATCTCCAAAGCGGTGAAATGTCTTCACATTTTCAGTAGTGTTGGGCAGCTTCTGTTTGTCAGTGTTGGGAGTAGAATTTGGCATGGCAGCATTTGGCAACTTAGCATATAGCTTAGCAAATGTTTTATTGTTGTAATTTTTTTTGTTTAATCTGCCATTGAAAGTGCTGTTGCTGGCGGTGTGGGGTCAGGCCTCTGGGCCAGCAGGTGAAACTGTCAGGACAAACCTCAGAAGCCTCCAAAACATATGTGTATGAGACAACAAATAAAAATACTTCACAAACGAGGATATTTAGAGGTGAATTTGTGTGGGAGGGAGGGAGAATCAGGCCACCCTCAGTGGTGCTCATGAGAGGTTTGACATGACTGTCATTGGTGGCATTTGGGCATCCTTTGTGGTAGGAGATGACACACCGGGGCTTAGAGGAGTGTGGTGGGGAAACTGATTAAGTGCTGATCACTTCACTGGTACGCTTTATATAGGATTTTGAAACAGTAACATTTTTCTTACTAGTATTTCTATCTGCTTTGATGCTTCCCAGTTGATAGATTGGGTCACTTTGACACTTGCTAGCTGGTAAGCAACATGTGGGTGCAGTATTCCTCCTAGGGAAGGAGGAGACCTACTGCCATGCTGAAGTACTTCTGCTCAACTGGACTGTAGTTCAATAGAGCCAGGCACTCTGACACCACAGTATGCTTCCCGTGAGGACTAGTCCATGACACACCTCCCTAGGTTTTCAGAGGTGGTCATTTATAGATTTATTGCAACCAATTGGCTGCCAATTGGCTTCTTAATCTCACTGGCTGTACCTATTCCAAGAAAGGGTGTTTCATTCTAGTCAGAGTACATAGAAGTGCACAGTATTATGGTTATCTGTGGATTTGCACTTTGAGTCACCATGTTTTTCCATCATTCTTGGCTTATGATTTTCTTGAATTTTCAGTGTCTAGGCTGTTCTTTGTCAGAGGGGTAGATTAAAAAAAAGGAGGAGTGGGGGATTAATTTCACCAGTCCTAAGAAGGTGCTGGAAAGGATTATTTGTTGCTACTATAAAGAAAATCCTTTGCTAGTTTCATTTTTTGAATTGCATCAGTGCCTCTGCATCTGGTGGTAGAAATCTGATACCTTATCCAAAATAGGCCAGGGTTTTCCAGTAAGAAGCTGTGGCTATTCTATGTAGGGAAGTGACTACAGTAGAAATTGCAGGAATTGGATTTAACTGGGATGGCAAGCTCAGAATGAAACTGAAAGTGTCAACTCCAGTAGGGGAAGGAATTCAAATGAGTCAATTAAAAAAAAAAAGTCATCTGTAAATGCATCTTGCATAGATTCAAAGGAAGTCTCTTTGAATTTATCATGTTTAGAGATCTAGCCTGGGACTTCCAGAAAAATCTTGGAAAATTGTGTTGAACTGCCTCAGATCCCATTTGTAAAAGCACTCTTTGAAGTACACATAAGCCATATCAGTATGGATTATGTTTTGATGATGAAAAGAGGACTCATTTGCTCATAGCGCCAGCAGCTTTCATCAATCCTGTTGGCAAATATATAAACGCATTGTTGCGTAGCACGTATAAGTCTGAGACTGCAGAGGATCCAGAGCCTTGATTTGAGCAATCCCTGGTGCTTTGTTGCCTTCCCTCATTGCCTGTCAACTTTTTCATTCTTTGATAACCAGCTTGTTCTTGAATGAATCATCAGTTCTCCGAAAGAGCAGCATGAAGCACAGGATTGCATGAGCAAGCTTATTCTAGCTTGTATGCCCCTTGGGTACTTCTGGGGTTTCCTTTTAGTCCTTGTCCCTTTATCTTTGCTCTTGTACTCCACTCCACCAGTTACAGGGCAGGCAGTGCCTTATTATAACTGCACATGTAGCTTCCATATGCTCATCTGTGCATGACGTAGAGTGGGAGTGACTGGCATAGGACTTGGAAAGCTCGTAGTAGAACTGAGAATTTTAATACAGGATCCTTTGCTCACTTTTTTTTTATACAGAAAAATGTCTAACAGCAGTTAGAGGAAACCTACTGCTTCACTGTAGTTAAATTTCAGTAATTTTTTAGTTCTGAGCCCCTGCGATCCTTCTGTATGTGCTGTTTTATTTATCTTTCTGCCTAAGACGAGATGCATGAGTTTGCCTGGCAAGGAAAGCAAATGAGCCCTTCTTTCATAAACACCACAGTCCTAGGGAGGGCTTTTAAATCATGGACTTCTCACGCTTTGCAGCCCTTTTAATGGCTTGGAAGTGTATGACAGATCCACACAGATAGAAATCACCTGTCATTTACTGTAGAGTTATTGCATGCCAGGCTCAGTTTGAGGTCTGAGTCCCACCAGACTAGGGGAGGGTCCCTCAGAGTTTAAGACTAAGTGGAAGAAAGCCAGGGAGTGCTACTAATCTAGTTTTATGTATTGGGAATGGCAGCATGAATGTGCAAGTGTAAGTTACGCAAGTGTAACTAAGTTGCGCAAGTTTTCCGAAGAAATCCCTAACAGAGCCAGGGATTGACTGTCCAGAATGCTAGTCTGTGGAATTGGCTATGAGTACTGCCTTTCCCTTCTGAATTACTTCAAAAGCTTTCTCTCTCGAAACAAATAGTAATTCATGCAAACATTCTCCCACGCATTCTGGGAGAATAGATCAGTCAAGACTTTCTGTGTGGCTGCAAGGGCAGAGATGTGCTCGAGAAGTAGCAGATGATATAGTGAAGTCAAATACAATTAATTAAACTAGAATAAAAATATTTATATTTTATATTGTAAAAGGAACAACAGATGGAAGAGTTTCTGAACTTGTTTTAAAATTGTATCATAAACTGTTTCAGATCTATTTCTTTCTCTTTGAGTCAGTGGGGTTTGTTGTGATGGTTCTTGTTACAGCTTTCAACACAACTGTAGAAGCCTCAACAGAATTAGCTGCCTTGTCTCTATAGACCTCTATGTAATTTGTGTCCCTAATCACCTCTGAAGTAGTTCAGGCTTAAAATTCAGAGTGGAGCAAGGAATCTTGCTGTGAAATAAGACTAATGTGATCAATTGTTGTGTACTCAGGTCCGGAAGTGTCAGAAATCATTGGACTGAGATTTACTCTTTTGTGGAAAGCCTAGCTGAGAAATTCATAAGGTAAAGTTGTCTTAAGATGATATTTTAATTTGCTATAAATATTTTAATTTTATTTTTTTCATTCACTGCTTCTTAGCAAATGAAAATCTGATGAAGTAATGTGTGTGTGAGAGATGTGAATTGGGTTTGTTCTTCTGTTTCAGTCCCATGTTGCGGATGTCTTTCATTGTTTTTTCTTCCCGAGGCACTACAGTCATGAAACTAACAGAAAACAGGCAAGTACTTCCCACAGCTTTCATCCAGAAGAAATACCTTCTGTCCCTCCTCTCAAGTAGCAAGTGGCCCCAAAACCAGAATTTGGAGGTCTCTGTCAGTGTGTCACCAGATAAAATCCTTTCCACCAGTCCCAACTGGAAGAGGGCTTTGAAGGCCTTTGGGTCTCCCATTACCATTTTGTTTCCAGCCTTATAAAAGAAAGGCAGCACTGGGCTGTCTTTATCACAGTATTTCAGGGACAAACTGTGTTTCCAGTGCAGGATTCATGTACATCCTCACTATCCTCAACTACCCAAATAAGGACAGTGTTTGTGTAAGATCCTGAGCTGATGAACAAAAGACTGTATGTAAGTCCCACAGTGCCCTTCAAAGTGACCCAAAGCCCTGAACTTTACACCAGCAGCCAGTTGTACCCCACACTCGAGCGCTACCTCCCCAGGCTATCACACATCTGAGTGCAGCACCCTGTACCTTTCACACAGCACCCATGTCAGAAGTGGTTTGCAAAGCCAAGCAACAGGCTTCTTAAGAAAAGGAGAGTCTGAGGCTGGAGCAAAATTCTTGTCACCTTCACAACCACATCTTGTAGTTTTTAAAAAGAAAGCCAAAACAAACCAAACACCCACCCCTCAAACCAACAACAAAAAAACCCAAGACCTTCCCTCTCCCTGCAAAAAAAGCAAACCACAAAACCCAAACAAACCTAACTTACATTTAGATTTGCCTCACACATGGAAATCCCTGTGATGGACGTGTTTCTAATGATTTTCTTTAATTTCAGCTTAAAGCCTTTGCTTTTGCTATTGTTTCTGTCTGTGTGAGAGGGCCTCAGTGATACAATGCAACATATAAGTAAAGGAGGCTTTGGAGCAGTCTTGAAAGAGCAACTTCCATCTAATTTTTTTTTTACTCCAGGGCCTCACCGAAAGCCAGAAACCCCACAGGAGTCTTGCATTTCTGCTGGCTCCACTGAGTTTTGGCACAGGTCTCCATCTTGTACCTTGGTGACAAAGCTCAAACTTGCTTACTTCTCCCAGGTAGATTTGCTCTTTGCAAGGAGCAAAGTAGGCAGGAACCCTGTGGCAGTATGTTGAACATGATATTAGAATGTTCCCTGTTGTAAACTCCTGTTTTCTGTATGGATCACAAAAATGGATCTTAGACGTTTAAAAAATGATGCCCCATAGCATCTGAGGTTGGTATTTGAACTGCCTACATCTTGGCTGTTGAATATTTGTGCCTTATGTGTGTTCCGTTAGTATAATGAAACTTTTTACAAGCATGACAGTCATCCAGTGATCAGTGATCAATTAAATTATTAATTTCCCCAAGTGATCCTCTTAGTTAACAAGTATTTGTTGAGTAAGAAGCTATGCAACAGGGATCATGGTATCAAAGTCTGTCTCTTACTGGGGAGTAACCTGAGAACCAGGGACTGATGTGCCTCAGGAAGGCTGATCATTCCCACCTTGTTCTCTTACGTTTTGGCCTCTGTCTTTAGAATGGAAAAGTTTTAATCCAACTGTCTTGATAACTGATTGAATACAAAATTTTTTTGTTCCATTTTTGTGAAAGAGTCATAAGCTTTTCAATTCTTATTCTATCTGCAGCTTGTCAGAACCTAATATCTGGCATTTGCTCTAGTTCAATCTTATCCTGACTGACAGTATAGCAGAATGAGGGAGCAGGGACAGAATTATTCCTTTAAAACGTGTTAACCCTAACATTCTACCCCATGTCTGGTTTTGTGCTGCTAACTTTTGATAAAATTTGCTCCTGTTTTGTTTAGTGGTTCTTGGGTTTTTTTTGTTTGTTTGTTTTTTTCTATCTACCCAAAGGGAAGCCATAAGACGAGGACTCGACATTCTTCAGTATGAAGTGCCTGGAGGAGACACGTTCATGCATGAAGGATTTAAAAGGGTATACATCACAGTACCTCTTTTCTTTGATTTATGCATGCAAACTTTGCTTTGCTTGCTGCTGTTGTACTTAAGAACTAACAATGTTCTATGCTTTGTTGCAGGCAAATGAGCAGATTTACCATGAAACCTATGGAGGTGTGTGTTGTATATCACTCATGTTGTGTATCTGCATTGAAAAGATAGAGATGGTAGTTCTTTGTGACCTGCAGTAAACCCATCAAAAGAAGTGTTGGAAGAGGAACTGATATTACACAATCGCTACATTCTACTTTGACTACAGCTCTACTTTTAAATGTGTGATTTGTTGTTTAGTAAGATCAGAGTAGACCAATATGGTCACAGATCTGACCCAGTGTGTAATATAGACCAAAACATTAAAGCCAGAACTGACTGTCTTGTATCCAGGGGACAGGAATACTCAGATTTTCTTGCATCCTTCTGTTCTGATGCACTCAGCCCTGTCTGCCTTGTGCACCAAAGTCCTTGTTCTCATTAGTGTAGGTATGAATGCAATCAGCTGAGATTTTCGCGTCAATGTGAGTGATTTTTGAATCAGACTCTGAATTCTAAAGTGTAAATTTTCACTAAATTTTGAGAGGAAAATGTATTTGTGGGTTGGTGGGTTTTTTTGTCCGTGCTGAAAGAAAACCTAATTAGTTAAACTGAGTACTTCTTGCTTGATTTGTACCCTGGTGTGAGGCTGTTCTCATTTGTGGGCTTATAGTCTTGTTGGAAGAAATGGGTCAGTGCCTTTTTAATGAAATAGGGTGTGAGTGTAGAGTCTTCAGCAGCTTCTCAGGCACTTCTGCCATTGAAATAGAGCCCTGAGGAGTCCAACTGAAAATTATTTTACCTCTTCTTAGTTATATATAACTAAGTTATATATAACTAGTTATATATAACTAAGAACTAATCAACTATTTGTGTTAATCAACTGTTTTGTAGTTGATTAGGAAGGAAGAAGGAGCAGATGAGATCTGGATTCATAAGCTAAAATATCAGGGTTCAAAAGCAGTGTTGAAAAGAAAATAAGCTAAGATCACCAATTTTTCCAAGCATGTTGGGCAGAAAAAAAAAGAGGAATATGGAAATCCAAGCTATTTTTTCCCCCAAGTTGCAGGTCATTTTTTTTTAAGGTTTAGGTCTGACATGACATGGGAAGGACTGCATGGCATAAGAAACTTGTCAGAACAAATCAGTCTTTAATTTCAGACAGTATGGGGAAAGACACTTGAAATTATAACAGATTATTCTGCGAAAATAAAAAATACTTCCATGAAAATAAAATGTATGTGCATTAGTTACTTTTGCTAAAGAACTGTTGAAGCAGAATGGCTCATTGAACCATAGCTTGCATATCAGTTTGATTTATTTTCTTAACATGTTGCATTTTTTTTGGTAGTATTGTATTCCATACTGCATTACATCTATAGCTATCCAAAACCTATGCAACCTTTTGATTTAAGCTTAGGTGGGGTATAAAATGTCTTATCACAAGACATGAATTTTCTCCAATGGACCTGATTTTAATAGGAATTTTGAGCAAGTGAAAACCTTAACTTCACTGACAGCTCTTGTTGCTCAAGAAGTGTAGGACTGAGTTGCTTGTAGAAGCATATTTCATGCCATGCTCAGTGGGATCGACCCTTGAAAGTCTGCTAGAGGGGAAGGTAGGCTAGCAGGAAAGCTCCTGTTGCAGAGGTATCTCCTACCACAAGGGCAAGGTTTGTGTAGAGACATGCTTGTCAAGAGAAGAGCGGAAACCTCTCCCTCTCTGTCGATCAGTTTTGCCACTTCTCCATGTGAAAGGTCTAGATGTAATCTTGGTGGGTGCTCTATTTTGCTCAAAACAGAAGTTTGTGCCTGGACTTGTTAGAGCAGTGCTCCCCCTTCAGTGATGCTTGTGACACGAACGTGCACAGCTTTGGAATTACTGCATGCTATTATGCATCTGACCTTCAGCTGATATGTCTGCAAAGAAGTCCATACAAATCAAGCTGAGAGTCTGGCCTCACAATTTTGCATTTGTCAGCAAAAAAAAGAATGCCTCATTTAAACTTCCTTTTCATTGCTGAATCTTGTGTCATACATATACAAACTGTTAACTATCCTCCATGTAGGAGTTCGAACCGCTAGTGTGATTATTGCTCTGACGGATGGAGAATTGCAAGATGTTCAGTTTTATTATGCAGAACAAGAAGTAAGTCACCTTCACGTTTACCCAAACTAGCTTATGTCAAGCCTGTAGGCATTTACTGCTGGCTCCACTGATTATGTGGCTATGCACTTAATGGCAATTTTTTTTTTTTTTAGGCCAACAGAGCCAGAAGCTTTGGAGCAATTGTTTATTGTGTTGGAGTTAAAGATTTCAATGAAACTCAGGTAACTTTTCTTGTTTTATTCTTGTTTTGGTTTTTGTGTTACAAGTGCACAAGTAACAGCATCAGATGAAGGCATTTATTTGATTACTCGAGGCATAAATCATTCTCTGTCACTATGATGTCTTTTAGCAAGTATGAAAGGGCCCAGTTTTGTTCACTGTAATTTTGTTTTCCTCATGATTTATGATTGTCTTTCTTTGCAGCTGTCAACAATTGCTGACAGCATCGATCATGTTTTTCCGGTTACGGGAGGCTTTTATGCCCTTAGAGGAACCATTGATTCAGTAAGTTGGATATTCTGAAACCCAGGAAAGGGCACCCTTTCCTATGTTAATAACACATAGATAACAACGATTACCAAAAAATCTCATTTTCTAAATCTTAGATTCTCAAGAAATCTTGCATTGAGATCCTAGCAGCTGAACCATCGAGTGTTTGTGCAGGAGGTAAGTTGCCACGAGAACAATGTGCTGAGGCGAATGAATGGCAGCGATAAAGTGTACCTAATGTGGGATTGGAGCTGAATCCTGTGGATGTGTTAGAGGGCTTTAGCTGTAGCCTGAGGGGTTGCTCTATGTTCCTTTTCACTCGAGGGGAAAAAAGGCATGCTGACAAATGCCTAGCTGCTGTAGCTGAGTGCCAGCTTGGAGAGTTGGCTGAGATCGCACTCGGGGAACTGGGGATACTGCTTTGTAAAATATCCAAGAGGAGGAGACAGAAGTGATGTAAAGTCAGACTGCCAGGGGCGCTTTGGGGTAAGAGGTGGTATCTCACAAATTTCTGGAAAGGCTGGATTCCTGGGATCTGCCAGGACTTGCTCGAGAGCAGTTAGAGGAAAATTTTGCAAAAGATTTCCAGAAATGTTTATTGAATCAGATATAGTTAACTGTGTAGGCCAAGATACCTGATGTGCTTTCCAAAGTACTGATGTTTTACTTATTTGCGATGGAAGACCCATTAGTGTATATAAGTATGAAGAATCCCCAGAGCAACTGTTGGTAACTTCCTGCCTTTCATGTCTATTTAGCCTGGATTTGCTCTGGTTTATGTTAGCAATGCACTTGCTGTGGTTTTTGTCTGCTGAAGAGGCTGTTGCAGCAGAGTAAGAGTGACACCATAAGTTTGCTGGAAGGTACAGTTTACAACATGGTTATTTAGATCTGGTGTTTATTGTCTTGTGTTCATTTCCTTATGTGCTGTGAAAATGAGCGCATAAAAATAAAGCTGCAATGATGCATGAAAGCTGACCTTGAAAACAGATAAAATAGGAAACTTGGGGAAAAAAAAAAATCTAACAAATACCACAGAGAAGTTGTTCACTCTTAATTTCCACATGCTGATCACAACGTGATCTTGCCCTGAATGTTTCAATTTGAAATGAAACATCCTTGTATCTTTTGAACTGTTCCTAAATATACAACTGTGGACTAAATTTTTGTGATTAAAATCTTATCTGTGAAAAGATTTTAAGAAATGAAAGATTCTGTTTTTAAAAATCATGTGGAGTTGATAAAACCCAATGTTAAAGCCTTGACATTTCAAAGCTTTTTTTATTTCATAGTGACAAATTCTTAGGGTTTTTGCACACTAACTGTATACTAGGGGATTTTTTGTGCAACAGCTTATTGCAAGCTTTCCTGTTGACTAAAAGTTGCATTTAGCTACATTACAGTTCTAATTGAAGGGATTTCAGTGGTGTTCGTGTAATTGTTTGGAACAATGTTAAGAATATTGGAAAGTTGACTTTGAAACCATTTTTTCAAATGGAGATCTGAAAATATTTTTCTAAAATATTTGAGAGAATAAATTTCTGAGAAAAGATATCCATTTTTGAAAAGCCAATATTTCAGCAAAAAGTAGAATTTCTCTTTTTTTCAAAAGGAATTAGTTTGATTCCTAATTTATGATTTCAAACCACTTCATTTTTTGCCAGACTTGCTAGGTAAATCATTTATCAAAAATGTAATTAAAAAATATAGAAGTACGCTTAGAAGTAGTTTGCCCTCTTTAAAAAAAAATAAAATAAAAAAACTGTTGCATTACTTGTATCTGTAAAAGTTCTTTGGAGTCTTTGTGGCTTTCAAATCAGACCAGTAGACCAGTATAAATTGGGCAGTACCACTCTCTGTGTATTGCTGCTGATTCAGCAAAATACTGGCACTTGTTTCACTTAGATTCTGAAGTTTGTTCTGTCCCTGATGACAAAACTATCTAGAAAAGGCTGGCACACAGTTAAGCGTGGTGCTGAATCACCAGGGCATGAAGACTTGGACCTGGCATACTGAAAGCTTTTCCTGTAGCTGTAGGGAGCTTGAAAATAATGAGGGAGCTGGAACTGCAGCTCCGAATGGTGCGTACTGTTGTCGTGGGTCAAATAGTCATTAGCGCCAAGAATCAGGCCCGGAATACCTTTTATTATGACTTTAGTCCTTCAAGTCTCAGCTGAAATGAACTCCTGCAAGAAGTTTTAAAGCATGAGGCTCCAAATATTTACACTTGTGCTTGGCTTTATTACCCTTTTTTATCTCACTTATTCCAACGTTGACAGAGGTTCATCTTTATAGCTGTGTGCACTATTGTATCCTGAAAGGAATCTCCTGGGATTGAACAACTTTTTTTCATAGTAATGTGAATTCTAATCCTGAATCCAATTCACTGGACAGTCAGATACAGCTGTACTCTCAATATAATGTGATTTTTTTAAAATTTTTTTTTACTTTTTTTTAATGTTTATTTGGACTTTACATAAAAAGTACTGAAGCCTGTAAAGTCATCTCAGAATATTAATACATTTTAAATTCAGGTAATTACCAATATAGTTTATTGATAATGTATAGGTAAGAGATATAGTCATTGAATCTTATGTAAATATATATATACACACACCTGCGTTTAGAACTGGCTGAAAATTAGAACATAATATTCTCTAGAAATGCAACATTCCTCCCTCTTTTTTCTAAGTTAGGAATTTGAATTATTTTTTTTAATTGAATTGAAATTTGCATTGCAAAATTTTGATTGAAAAATAGTAGACCTTTTGAAAGAGTCCAATATATTACCACATTTTCCATCAAAGAAGCTTTCTTGTTTACAGTCTTGAAATATGTCTCTGTCTGTGGTTTTTAATTATTTTTTTTATGAAAATTGTCTGAGTGAAGAGGTGGTAATCAATTTGGCTTTTATTTAGCATTATTACTAAATTTTAGAATCTTGTATGAGAACACGAGGGCTTTGTGTTGTGCAGTGGATGCCAATTGTGATCAGGGCTTAGAGCGGAGTCTGACCCTCTCCTTGTAACTGTTCTTACAACTCATAATTACTACTGTGTTGGTGATTACTGGTGATCTCAGCTTCATTTTTGGCTTGCCAGAGGTTTAGTAAAATGCTGATGAAACAATTTCCATGTGGTGACAACTGCAGTTGGGACTCTGGCTCTCTGTGACGAAGCTATCTGGCAAGTCCATTTACAGATTTATCTTGTCAAATTGTGACAGCTATCTGATGCTTAATGCTTTCTGACCCTGCAAATTCATTGTCCCCAATGTGGAGCAACATAGTTGGGTCCTTCCTGTTCCTTATGATTTAAAGTGACCAAGACGTGCAGCCTGTAAACAGGCTATCAGTGTAGAATTGGAGGTGCCTCATATCCTGTTTGACAGCATCATTGCTTTGATTATGCTTACGGTACGCAGATGTGATTGAAAGGTTTTGTTGGATGTGGCATCCTACTGGCCACATCAACTACCAGGTGTGGATGCAAGCCGTCAGCTTCTCATCAGAGTCACAGAAGCGAAGCCGACAGCGCAGCCACCGCACACCAGCTTCAACCTACCATCTCGCTGCCAGCGCTGCCCGGTTATTTCAGTGCTGACCTTTTTCCCTTCGCTGTGTTGTCAAAAGCTACAATCTATGATCTGACAGTAACTAAGGAAGAAAAGGACGCAGCCAGAGCCAGGGCGCAAAATTAAATGGAATTAGCCATTTCAACAGACAATCATCCAGAACATGTTAATGCTCCAGAGCAGGCAAAGGGGTGGGCTTCTTAACAGCAACAAACAAATCCAGTACCATGCAAGTCTGGTATTGGAACTATATTGTCAGCTTGTGTTGGTGGATAGGTTGCTACCCAGTCAGTTGTTCACGACTGACTGTGCAAAGAGGCAGTGACAATGAAAAGAAGGGCAGGAGAGGTAAACTGTCTTGACAAGACTAAACTTCTAGATGTAGATTTTACTTTGATTTTACTTTCAGTGTTTCGTGTTGTGTCTCTTACTTGCTGCATCTTTTTAAAGCCACTGAAATAAGTATCAATTAAACCTTTGAGGTTGCTGCCTTTTAAGACCATTAGTTCAGGAGAGGGGAGAAAAAGAATCTTAAGTCAAATTTTAAATAAAATTGCATGGGAAGAAAAAAAGAAATTATCATCTTAGCCGGATGTTCAGGTCACTGTGGAGTGGGCTGGCTACAAGCAAGTCTGAAGTAATGTGTAGTCCCCAGACAGGTAGTTCTGGCGTATGGGTAGAGGCCCAGCTGTCCTTGGGGCTGGCCGTGTCTCTCAGCTCTGCTGACAAAAGAAGAGATGCTCATCAAGAATAATTCTCAGCGTATCAGCTGGGTTAGATGTGGAATGGCTCAAAGCATGAATCAGAGTAACTCTAGATTCTAAATGGAGTAAGAAGCAGCTGAAGCTGACCCACAGTCCACTTTTATTTGTTTAAAGAAGTATCCCCTGCCCCCAGTGGAAACCAGGAGGTGTAACTCTTCCCTTGGAGGCCAAATTCCAATGCTGGCTTTAGTGCATTTGGCTCTTGATGGGCTCAATGAGGTCTCAGATTGGATCATCTTTCTTAAGCAAAGGGCTAAAGCATGTATTTGCCTTTAATATGCACTCCAGTAGAATTTTCTTTTTCCTCCCTCCCAAAATATCTTCCCAGATTCCCATGTTCCATACAGCCTGTGTCAGTTCAGAGCACTGCTCTAAGGGAAAGTTGTTAGGAGGAAAACCAGAGTGTGGGTTTCCAGTGCCTGAGCATAACTTGCGTGTGCCCTTGTCCCATTCACCTGGAGTTGCATTAGACCTTGATATAGTGAGAATGTGTTTTTGGCACGAACAAGCTGTTTGTATGGAAAAGTTAAAACACTCCACGGCCTCGTGCTCTCATGCCTTGCTGTAACTTGATAGTGAAGAGCAGACAGACTAAGCTGAATATGTATTTCAGCTGCCTTCTTCCTCGTGCAGTATTATCCAATAACAAGTCCTTCCTCCAAAGCATACAAATAACATGGCAGCGCATCATATGAAATGTTATCAAAAGTCAGATCTCACATCACTAATAATTAGGTATTGCTCCCCTCAATCCTCTCAATTTTAGTATGTTGGTCAAAATTTAATTGATAATGCAAGTGAACTTGTTTATGGTTTTACTTGCTACTAGTGGAGACAGTGATGATCTCTGCAGTTTATTCTTATTTTTCTATGTGTTTATTCTTACTTTTCTGTGTGGTCCTTGAAGATGAATGAGTCCTGTGTTGTGCTGGTATTCCCTGTGTTTTGGGCTGGTCTCAAATGATGGTCAGCAGCAGGTATAAGCAAGCTCTATGGGGGATTCAGCTAAAGCAGGATCTATATGTGAAAGTGCAACTTCTGAGCTTTTCGTTGCTGCGTGCCATGGGTCTCAGGTGTCAGGTGACTTCTTACATGTAGCATCAGAGCGACTTTCAGAAGTACATTTGGCACACAACAGATTTGTAATGTCTCTCCCCCTGCCTGTGTTAAAGATGTTACCTCTGTGATCAATATAGCGGCTATGATATGTTTTATGACTTAGAAGGCAGTTTCCCTTCCCATTTCCCCTCCTGGTGCATCTTGTGCCTAGCTTGGGCCAGCCCAAGAGGAAGGAGATTGGCTCTATGTTGGGTTTCACCTGTGTAAAGTAAAAAGGGAGGAAGAGCAATAAACAGTTGTGGAAGAGCTCTGAGAACACCACCTGTATAGGTTACTAACAAATACTTTTGAAAGCTTGCTGTGGAGAAGCTGAGAAACCAAACCAAGCTTCTTAATACCTTCTTCCTCAGATTTCCTTTCCTGTTTGTCGTGGGCATGCTGACTAGAGGGGATTTCATGATAGACATAAACTCACCTGATTCCACCACAACTTGTCAGCGGCCCTTCCATTTTCCTGCACATTTCTATTCCCAGTCGATGCTCAGCCAGGCAGATCACCTTACTGATCTCTCTGGCAACAAACAAAGGGTTATTTTTCAGGTGTGTGAGCAAGCTCAGTGCTCTGCAACATGATCTGTGGTGTCAACAACGGGGACATGTGCAGTTGGGATTTTACTTCTGATAGCAGCTTTCTTAGGTTGGCTTTACTCAGGTTTGAAACTGCTCTATTACTAAAAAGATGTTTGAAAGGTTGGATGAAAAAAAAAAGATGATGCTTTTCCTGCTTGAATGAACAAATCACAGTTGCTTATGACAAAAATTACAGATACCCCATCCCCATCAGGACTGAAGCAACAGAAGTTGAGAGTAGCTGAAGGGCTGGTTCGGGAGCATTTGCTCTGGGCAGCAGACAGCATGTCTGATGTGGCAGTTGTCTCTCTGTGCTACTGGTGGTTTCTGCTGCTGAGGCAAGGGTGTGGAGGAAGAGCACAAAGAAAATTGCAGCACCTGGATCTTTAGTTATTTCTATGCACAGTAGCTGCTAACAGGGCTGTGCACAGGATCCGTTCTTGCATGGACTGAAAAATTGTATTTTCCAGGACTTGTACCAAATACAGAGCTTCCTCTCTGATTCTCAGGGGGGTTGTGAGGGAAGTCCTGTTTGTCTGCATCTGTTTGAACAGAGCTGCTGCAGAAAGCCAGGTGCTGTCTGCTATGTAGATAGGAGGAAGGACTGGTGCGTGTACTTAGCAAAGGTGTCTGGCCCAAAAGCCACAGAAGAAGCATGAGATGATGTCAGCCATGTCAGGCTCACAGTATTACTTGTGGCACCTTTAATTAAGGCATTGGGGATCAGTGGGATGCCTGCGGGAGCAATCTTTAGATGAATGTTGCTCAGTGAAGCACCACTGCTGCTGAATATCAACACTCTGTGTGAATGTTTCATTTCAGACATAATGCAGAGAAGAGCCATTGTTGTGTTGCAGTTGAGATCAATCTGGAAGGAAATGCTGTATTTGAGATATTTTTCATTGCTTTTCTGTATTTTTACTTACAGAATCATTTCAAGTTGTGGTAAGAGGCAACGGCTTTTATCATGCAAGAAATATCGACCAGGTACTCTGCAGCTTCAAGCTCAACGACAGCCTTACTATCAGTAAGTTTGCAGGCTCTTGGATTCCAGTGCCCTGTGTGGCTGTGTTACCTCATTGGTGACAGAGGTGACACAGCCCTTCTCTCATCCATGTTGGGGGAGTCCTGTGGGGGAATGGGTGTAGGGGAGGCTGAGCAGGGTTCTACACCTAACAGAGTTGTGTTCCAAGGGCTTACACGGTGTGTGCTGCTGCACAATGAATTTCAGCATCACTGTAATGTTGTATGTCTGTGGTGCATACATCAGGTTTTAAGAGAGAAATAAGAATGTTCCCTTTTCCCTTGTTCATTACCCGTAAAAAGAAGTAATGCTGTCTTGATACTCTGATGGTGTCTTCAGATTCTTTATTCACCAGTTCAGGAGACACTCACCATAAAGCAGGGCCTTCTCAGGCCTGCTCCATCCCTCTCCGACGCCCTTTGTTGGTCTCACTGCAGTCAGCATGTAACACAGAAACTCCCTATCACTGCTCTGCTAAACAGGGCCTTTTGTTTGCTGTCTCAGCAGCCAGGCAAAGGACTGAACGGCCAAAAAAGATTGAGTGTCCAGTTTCTCAGCAGTCCTCTCTTATTCCCAAGAAGCCGTGTGCATCTGGCAGGGTGAAGCACTGCATGGGGAGGGGAGCTTTGCTCCTTTCTGTATGTACTCCCCTTGTTGGCTGAGCACAGTAGAGGCTTTCATATCCTGTCGTGGTCGGACTGGTGCCTTCCCTAGCAATGAATTAACTTACAAGAGGGAGCACATGAATTGCTCCTTCATTTCCCATCCTAGTTGCCTGCATGGAAGCTGCATTAAATAAACTCTGGTGGTCTTGGTCTCATTCCACTTACAGATGTCCTTTGCCCGGGATTTGTTTCCTGTGCTTTACCAGGTAGACAGTCTTTTGGATTTTTTTTCTTTCTTGTCCCTAATGCACTAGCACCTTGACTTCACACAGTGAGTCCTGATCTGGACCTGGAAGTACACAGAAGGAAAACTACCCTAATTCCACATCTCCTCCATGCTATGTTCTCCTTGTGTTAGGTTTGCAACAAATGTTGTGATCAGACATTGATCTATGCTGGCTGGCTTTTTTTTTCCCCTCTGGCTTGCTCTAAAACATACCATTATGATTTCCGTGGTCTCATCTCTGCCAAAACAGGGAAATAAGCTTTGCCTTCAGATGTGCTTGGAGTGGGTAAAGCATGAAAGAACAACTTTTGTATCTTTTTTGCTCAAGTTAATTTTTTTTCCTAGGTAGAAAGAGTAATCGAGTCTCTAAGGTTTAAATAAGCTGGCAGCTTTTACTTAGCCCCTGATTCACTTGGGTTTGACCTTTGTTCACAAGTCTTTCTCTGGACTAGCACCTTAGCCACTTTGGGCCATTCAGAGCTAGGGTGCTGTCGCAGCAGTGACTTGTCTGCTTTTGTGCCTCAGCTTACGTACTTCTAGTGGAGTAGCATTGCAGGATTATTGCTGAGCCTTCTCTCTGTGTTCATGGGACTTGGCTTTCTGGATGTAGCTTTTGCAAGCAACACGATTGGCACTGCTGACTCTAGGAGCACCAAAATGCGGGGAGGCAGGAAAACACCCATGGCCTTGCTTTTATAGGGGTCTGGTGCAGGCAGAGTTAAACACAAGCTGTTGCCAGATGATGCTGCCATGGAGGGAAGGCTGGAGACAGGAAAAGCAGCAGTTAGTGCAGGACAGGTCCTCACAATAATATGTTGTGGCTCTTCTCTGCCTGCCTCCTGTATATGATCAGCCATGGGTTCATTTTTATCCTCTTGTGCCTGCCCTCTTCAGCACCACCTCACCTCTGTTGTTCCTTTTCCTTGGGTTCAAGAAGTGCAGCCTTGGCTTCTCCTGTGTGTGTGCGTGTGTATTTGGAAGTGGGTAGGCAAAAATTGAACCCTATACTTCTGACCTCATGAGTAACTTGTGGGTTCAGAGTATTCAGTATGAATAGAGTTTGTATGCATTTGTCAGATTGACGAGATGAATATTGCTCAAAGCTGGCTTCAAAATGGCTGATCTTTGCTGTCAGGAAGAGATGTACTTCTAGTTCTTAGGTGTAACATTATATTGGCATCAGTGAGAACAATCATTCTAGTACTTGGCTTTGTAATCAGTACCATTGGGGAATATTGGTATTTGCCTATATACTGAATTTGGCTATGGCTCTCACTGGTGTGAGTATGTCTCCAGGGATTCGTATCTTTGGGACAATCTTTTTTTTTTTTTTCATCCCTGACAGTTATATTCATTTCTTTTCAGATGAAAAACCGACAGTTGTTCACGATACTTACTTACTTTGTCCTGCACCAGTGATCGAAGATGCTGGACAGTAAGTATTTTTTTCCAGCATGCGTCGAGAGAGGGGCCCTTTTGGTTAAGGATGTTATTGTTGAGCCAAGGGCACAAAATTTTGTCGAAAATGCCAAGCTAATAAATTTGTGTGTGCATGTGGGGTGGGAGTACCTCCAGCCCCTTCGTGCCAAATCCTCTCCTAGTATGAGCCAGAGTAGCTTTACTCAATGTTAGCTCTTTAGCACAGCTTAACCAAAGGCCTTGTTGGAAAATGGTTCCATACCACAGAATCATCAGATGGTGATTTCTCCTCTGTTCCTACATCCTGTTTTTTTTCAGACCAAAAGATAACTGAATTCCAGGCAAACTTTTAAGTTTGGATTGAAAGGAGATACTTGATTTGGTTTTCTTTTTCCTCTGTTTTGCCCTTCTCTGCCTTGTGTTGGTATTTTTCCGCTGTTGTAATTCTGCAGACTCCTTGGAGACATGGCACAAGGCCCTACCTTCCCCCTGGGTGCTCTTGTGGATGCTTAAATACTGTACAGGAGGCGAGGGGGAATGCTTCCCTCCCCTTTCCTGTATGTGGGTGAGGGATGGTTGGTTGGTGCAGTTGGTTTGTTTGTTTTTTCCTTGGACCCTCTCTCTGATAATGGAGAATGACTAATGCCGGATTCTTATTTAATTTCACTGTTTTCACTTGACTTCAGTGCAGGTATTCTGGATTTACTGGGATATAAAAGAAAACACATTCTGGCTCTTTAAGCTGCAAAAGAAGTTTTAAAAAAAATCCTTTAAATTTCTTGTGCTATCTAGGGTAGTATTGAAAATGTCTGAGACTTTACCTTACGACTCACTGGTCTAGTGCCCTTTGCCTCAGGTGGGATCTAGGGTTGTTTGGTTTCTTTTTTTTTTTTTTAATAAAGAGCATATGCCCCAAGTCAATTAAGCCAACATTAAAAGGGTAGCTCCTGGGCAAGCAGAGAGACAAATGCAGGTAAGCACCTGAAGCCACGAAAATGCCTTGACTCAGCAGGACATTTTATCCATGTGTGTTTATGAGCCAATGGCTAAAACGGAGCCGGAATAAAGGGAACAATGGGTATAAAGATGACACTAAAAATAAGTGTATCTGTTTTGTGCTTTAGGGTGGTTTTCCTACAAGTCAGCATGAACAACGGGCTAACGTTTATCTCCAGCTCTGTTAGCATCACCAGCACACAATGTGTAAGTAATTGCAATGGGGCTTGACAGAGAAACCATGAGATCCTGCAAAGAGACGGTGCCTCTTCAGGCAAAGCCTCCTTGAGTGAGCATGAGCTCTCTACAGCTTCTGCATCACAGTTATTGATGGGACTCTAGCAGTTCTATGAAAAATAACCAGGGCTATTTAGGATTAAATTGTTAATGATGATGCATAGATTGTAATAGATTTACTGAATAAAAAACTACAGGAAAAGACATCCTGTCCATTTCTATCCCAGGAAAGAGAAATCCTCAAAGCTAGGATCTGACTAGAAGGGAATCTGGGAAAATGAGGGAACGAGCATCAGGAAGCAACACCCTGTTGAGCTTTGGGATCCCTTATGGGATCTGGGGTGAAAGATGCAGCTGCCAGGACTTGGATCTGGAGGAACCACAGCATGGAAGGTCCTCTAAATTTGCGTGGTTATTTTTTAGATGGAGCTTACAATACTTGTTCTTAGACCACTACAATTTAACTTCACTAGTTCAGGATTCACTAAGGCAGTTTTACAGTTTTAGTGATAGGAGCTGGTTGCTTTTCATCTTGGCAGGGGGGTGACCAGAAAGAGATATCAGCCTGAGATTCTGTGATGAGCTTCTTGATAAAAGGCTACTGCTCAGCCCAGCCAAGGGACAATGTGCAGCTGCGGGACAGTGATGGCTGTCATATGAGCATCTCCTGGTGCAAAAAGACCACTTGTCTCCAGGTGGAGCATCAGGGAATGACAGATACAAGTGATGCTTTATCACAATCTGATTTTAGAATCAAGCAATCAAAATGAAGAAGCTGACTACTAGATAAGGAGTTGTCTTTCTTGTCTTGTAGGGAAAATAGGCAGTGCTCATAGCTGGTGCAAGCAAGTACGGTAGGTAAAGATTTGGCCTTGTGCCTTGTGTGACTAAACAAAGTTTGCTCAAGTACCTGATAGTAACAGCTTTGTATCAAAGCTGAGTTTAATTTATATTGGTGTCAAAAGGACTTTTATAGCCCATGCCAAATGCTGTCATGTTGGTTTATAATTGTTGGCCTTTTTGACAGCTGCAGAACAGAAGGGCAGTAATGAAGATAGAGGCAGTGGCTTGAACTTGCGAATCTGATTTTCTGATGTCTACAGCAGTAAAGCTGGGAAATCTCACACCAGATTGCTGGAACAGTCTGGGTTGCAGGGACTCAGAATTTAGCAGAAGTGTGTTTGCTGCTTCAGCTAATAATTTTTATTTTTCCAGAACTTTTCTCTAAACTTTCTATGCTGAAGACTGATATTTTCACATTTTATTCCTCTCTTCTACCTCAGGTACCAGAAAACCTTTTGAATCTGTAGTGAAACATAAGTGTTAACTGATGCATTTAGTTACCCATATGTAGTTTATTTCTAATGAAGACTGAAGTCTTAGCCCTAGCTGGGCGTCCTGCAGGCCAGAACGTGGATGGAGGAAGTTTTCCTCTCAGTAGCCTTAGGATAAAGAGAGGAATCTAATCTCCAGTCCTGTCAATCTGACAATTTTTGACCTGACTTTTGCAGATTGGATGTGAAGGAAGCAGGGAGCCTGATTCTCAGCTGGTACAAAAAAAAGACTTTCTCTTAACAGTTACATCCCATAAGCAGGAAGGTTAGCAGTTCGGTTTCCAGCTTTGTCTCAATTTCATGCATTTTACTCTTCTAATTTTAGAGACTCCCTCCGTTTCCTTTCCTCTCCTGTTTCCTTTTCTGTGGGTGGCAGTCAGCTGGCCTGCTTAGCTCTCCTCCCCAGTTGGTCCTTCTGTCCTATCTATACAGTAAGTATCTTCACTTTACTCCTAAAGCCTCTGTGTGATCCCTGTGCTTATTTCTGTTCAGCTGCATGAAGTCTACTATTTCCTTTTCAAAGTCCAGCTTCACTACAATGCTTTGTATATTTAATCATGAAAAGAAGACTCTTCAGCTTCTTGCTGCGAGCAGCTCCCAAGCTGCTGCTGGTAAATGCCTCAGAAATTTATGAGCGCTTAGCCTTTGTTGCTTTTCCCATGCTACAAAACAAGGAGGTAATATGTGTTTGAAGTAACAGTAGCAGTGGTATGTGCATCTGTGGTTCATGCACTGCATTGGTGCTGTGCTTGGATTTGTTTTTAACGAGTGCAGCAATACCTTGTAAAGTTATGCTTGGCTTTTATTCATCCCTTTCTCAGCAGACTGACTTCACTGGGAATTCATGCCTCTCAAGTGTCTGCTTTTCAGATCTGTTAATAATAAATAGGGCCATAGGAGGGCCAGAGAAGAGGGGCTGCAGCACGGAACTGCAGCTGGGTTGTGTGCCTTCTGACAGGATCCCTTTGAGCAGGGGAGCTGGTGCACATCGCAGCAGTCCACCTGGCCTTTCTGCTTCACCCTGACCAAATGAGTGAGGTGAGCTAAATGGTGTATTCCCCAACAGGTCAGTTTGTTGCATCTGTAACAAGAAGGCACAGAGCAGTGGAGGGATGATGATATAGGATACTGGGCTGCCTGCCTAAAAGCATGGAGTAGGAACCATGGTTATGTTAGTCCTATCTTGAAACATGTCAGTCCTCACAGCTCTAGGATTTGACCTGAGATAAAACTAGGTACCACCCCAGTCAGCCACTTGGTATCTCACCCAGACTTTGCAAAGCTTTTACGAGCTGGTGCTTTCTTTTCCACCCTCGGCCTTGTCGTTGTTCGGGGAGGAAACAAATGCGCTTGGAACAGTGAAGGGAACTCCTGTTTTAAGAAGGAGCTAAGCATTAGTTCTTGGTGTCATGGGAATTCAGCAAGTAGTTTCAGATTTAATAAGGTGAATCTCATGGACTTCATCCTCCATAAATCTTCTCTGGTGTTTGCTTTCTTTCCCTTTTTCCGCTCATGTATCCTTCTTTGAAGATCTCTTACAACTTTCTTTCCAGTTAGCTCCTATTCTCTCAGCCTCATTCACAAACTTTCTTCAAGCTGTTTTCACATCTTTCTAGTCCCAGGCTCTCCTCTAGTTTGCTGCCAGTTTTTGCCTGCTCTTTGGTACACCTGTTGCTGAAGAACGGACCCTTTTCTCAAACTTAGAAAATCTACCATTGAAAAGGCTTCTTTTCCCAGTATAAAAGAAATGGCTGGAGCACCAGAGCTAATCTTAACTTCATCTGAGAGCCTAGTGCAGTCCAAGGAAATAGCATGTCCCAGCATACCACTGCCTGTCTGCACTAAATGTTCTAAGTTCTGAAAAAACATGTGCTCTGTATATTCTGTAGAGGCCAGGCAGCATATGAAGACCTGCTTTCCTCTAGCAATCACAGCAATACACAGAGTTCATGCCTTTTCTGAATGCACTAACATAAAATACTCTGAGTCCAAAGAATCCATTAAGATTTACCCTGGAAAATCAGAGCAGTGACTCTCTTTGGATGCCTGGTTGCTCTGAAAAGCTAATTTCAAGTGTTAACTCTTGAAATTTTTTGGATTCTAGTAATTTTAAAGGAAAAATTAGCTTTGATTTTGAGTGTAGACCCTTAGCTATCCAAATCCAGAGTCTCACCATTCTTTACAGAGAAATAGATGGAATACAAGAATCAGAAATATTTAAGATCATGATTACAGCATATTAGAAATAGTCAAACCAGCCCTAGGAAGTATACCAAGAAACCAGCAGCATTGACTAGTTTGCACAATCGCTCAGGCTGGGGTTGTGTGTGCAGTTTGAGGCAAGAGGCAATATAGGCAGGCTTGGGAGCTGATGAGACTGAGTGAGTAAGTTGTGGTCTGTGATGCTGACATGGAAACAGTTATCCATAAGCTCTTAGCTTAATATTACCATTTTTTGAATATCAATATTTCCATATTCTGCACCTCTAGTGATGAAATGTTACTCTGCACACCTGAGAGTCTGTGGTCATGTAGTTTGCAATGCCCCCCTGACAACACTAAGGGACCTGTCAGCACAGGAATGGTTTCTTTAACACCCGTGAATCTAACGGGCTATAAACATACCATAAATTTATACATATGCACACTACAGACAGGAAGTTTTTCCTGAATCATTACTTCAAGTACAAATTTGTCAAACCAAATACCGACTGCCCCTAATGATAGTATTGACTGCACAGTCTAACAGAGACCTCCTAGTGAAGGGAAACCTGGCTCACTTTGCCAAGTCGAAATGTGTAACTTTAGGGCTCTTGCCTTGTTTGTGACATGCGGATAACTCAGAAGTAATCGTCTTGTTTGCAGCTGACTGGGACCATTCTTTTCATTGCTCTCCTGATTCTCTTTCTGCTACTGGCTCTCGCTCTTCTGTGGTGGTTCTGGCCTCTTTGCTGTACGGTGGTAAGTACGAGTTTTTATTTTTTTGACTTGGTTTCGTTTCTTCTCTGCAAAAGCAGAGTTGAAGTGTTGGGAGTGAGTGGTTAGCTTTGTTTAGGAAAAATGCTACCGTGTTTGTAAAGCCCTGATTCAACAAGTTGCTTAAAGTGCTTGTTGAAGTCACTCTGGTTTAGGGTTCTGAATCTTTCAAGACCTACGTCTTGAATGAGGAGTTTTAAGTGAGCTTGTGGACATGGCCCAAGTTTCTATAGGGATCGAGATCTCCTTAGAGCAAGATTTGAAACATGTTGCAGAAAAGTGTAATGGAACTGAATTCCTAATATGTGCATAAGCTGGTCCTTTTTATAAACAAGAATTAGGCTTTCTTTTTTATTCAGAATAGCTGCAGATTCTGAGTGAATATTTTGCCTTAGCTTGGTAATTATATGACATTTGTAAGGCAGAACTACCATAATGTGGAGCTGTATTATGGGTTGCTTAATAGGGCACTTCTTAACTAATCAGATAGTTTAATGTGATGGATTTAGCTTCTCATCTGCGTTTATTTTATGCCCACTGAATAGCTATGGGGCTAATGAGAGGATTGGATGTGGGGGAATGAAGCAGAGCAACCCATTTGTGATACAAGTAAGAAATCGGAGAGGATGTAGCATTGAGATAGATGACCCCTACCATTACCTTGGATTTCTCCCATTGTTTCTATATTCTAGGTGATCAAGGAGCCACCGCCACCACCACCTCCGGAGCCTGTAAGTATGTTATTTCCGAGCTGGCTGCCAGCAGTCCCACAGTACTGTATTATGCTGCCCAGGAACATCAGCCCTGTAGGTGTCTTAATGACACCTTGAAGGCTGTGAGAGGAAGTCTCTTGGGTCAGGACAGTAATTTACGCCTTCTGGCCTCTTTATATACATACAACAAGATTATTTCCATCCACATAAAAAATAGTTGCATAGCTCAGAAGTCCACAGATCAACAGTTCCTTTGGTATTTTGTTCCTTCTGCTGTGCATCAGACAGGCATGTAGGCAAATCCTTGCTTCTTCAAGCTCTGCTGAAAGCTCTTCCTCCTTTAGTAAAGCTGCAGTTGCTCTCAGCAGGAGTTTAGCCCAGATTGACAGTAAGAAATAAAGACTGGCAGCTGGAAGAAAAGACAGCAAAGGCCACATTCTTGTGGCTTTGCTACAGGAGAGGAAGACAAGAGCCAGCCCTGGCTATGGCTCTGCTGCAGAGTGACCTTTGGAAGGACATTTAGCCTTTCTCCATTGAGGTTGTGAACTGTTTGAGGAAGGGTTGTATTTAGCTCTTTTTGTGACAGTAGCATACTGATTCTGACCTCACTAACCCTGACCTCAGCTTAGTATCACTGTACTAATGTCGTGAAAATAATAGTAAGAAAGTACTTCCAGAGAAAACTCCGGCCTGCCTTTATTTTTTTCCTAGGCATAGACAGCTAAATGATGGAAAAATACTTGACTAGCCCACAAGAGGAGCTTACAGTTTGCTGCTAACTTACTGTAATTTGGAATGAATATCAGGAGGCAACCACAGCTGCTGTTTTGAGGTTGCCAGAGGCCACCATTACTGTGTATATGATCCTGTTGCTTGTCCTGGGCAGCAGCACTGTGGCAATTTAAATTTAGAATACACAGCAAAAATCATGCTGTTTTTAGGGTGATTAGTGTTGTCGTGAAGTGTGCAATTGCAGCCATGCTGCGTTTGAAGAAGGTTTCAGAGAGCATTGCACTCCACATTCCTGCAGCAGAAGTCCCAGATGCTTTGTGATTATCTGATCAGCAGAGATTTTAAATGCAATCAAAGAGACGCTGAGCTGATGTAAGCCTTCAGGAATAACACAGAATATAGATGTTATCCATCCCTTTATTTGGCCTTGTCTTTATCCAGTGTAGGTTGTTGTTTTGTTACGTTTAGCAGGATGTTCCCTAGGTATAGTGACCTGCCCTTTAGCTGATGTAGTCTGGTATTGCTGTTATTAAGCTGAATATAGTTATCTAAAACTTGTTCTAAACTACAAGCATTAGATTTCTATTACTTTTCAAAATTGATGTGGTAACTGTTGATGTTGCTTTCCTATGTATTCAGTGTAGGGAGTATTTGATATAATCATTTATCATCTGTAAAAGTATCAGCCATCACTGTTAACTGTGTCCTGCTACTGTCAGGTTGCCAGCAATAAAGGTTGTTAGACATGAAGTCATTTTTATTTCTAATTTTTTTTTTAGTAAATAAGTCCTGGCAGTGTTTCTAGAAACATACTTATACTGGTGAAAATTAGCAGAGCACGCTGTGCATGGCCAGTCCAAAAACAGCCTGTATGTCTGCATATCAGCATGAGCTATAGTTACTTGTCATCGAAGAGTATGAGGAATGAAGGTGGTATTGTAGGAGGCTTGTTATGCCCTTTCCTCAGTTATATACTTGGAAAGAGTCGTAGTGTGACCCTCAGATGCCTCAACTCAGTGTAATGGTAGGGGAGTCTGAGAAATCCCCGTGACTTCTATCAACTCAAGATGATAGAGCTGGAGACGTGTTCCCAGCATTGTCGAACCAGAAACATTTGCCAGCTTTTAGTTAAGCAAGAATAGAACAGTGAACCCGGAGTAAAACCCTGATTCAGACTCTTCCACATTCCAGAAGAATAATCTGCAGGCTTTACAATTGCAGGTCAAAAATCCTAGACCTGAGTTTCCTGACAATTTGGACACGCTTCAGTCCGAGTCCCAGTTCCAAACTGTATAGCTTGAGCCAGACTCTACAAAGAATCAAGCAGTGTAGAGTAACTGGTTACAGCTGCCATGAGAAAAGGATCTGATGCACATGTTACAAAACTCACAGTGGCAGCATTTTTCCCCTGTTAGGTGACATTAAGTTCTAAAAGCACAACTAATAAATGATTTCTTTGGGCTAACTGATTGCTGCATTTTCTGCATAACATAGTGGCAAGCCAGTATAATGTACGATTCATCTCCGCTTTGCCTTTCCTTACAAGTCATTTGTGATTTTGAAGCTCAATGCGTATTTGACTAAATAAAAGCTGCCTGAAGAGAGGAATAGGCAGTCCTCTTTGGCTTCACTAGTTAAAATTGCAGCTGCAGAGACAAGAGACTTTTGTTTTTTGCCAGCAAATAACACACAAAGCCAGATATCCAAGGATGTTCAGTTGTTTTCCATAGTTTATGCTGTTTATGTAATAACAGGAGCAATATCTTCCTGTCTTTCCCATAGGAATCAGATGATGAAGATGGATTGCCAAAGAAGAAGTGGCCAACCGTGGATGCATCTTATTATGGAGGTCGAGGGGTTGGTGGTATTAAGAGGATGGAGGTATTTGGGTCATTCTTTCGTCTTGTAAAAATCAGTACATTTAATTATAAGCTGTAGTGATATGTTTTTATGAGATTTTTAAAAAGCTACCTTGGTGGACTAGAGACTGGGATTTAATTAATGCTTGTCCAGCTGATTGCACCTGCTGTCCAAGTAACAGACATCAAGCTGCCATCAGTTGCGTGAATAATTAAATGTATCTAGCATTATAAGCCAGAGAAAATTTGCAGGTTAAGAAATGGGATAAGCACCAAAAGACATAATAATTTACTGAATCAAACCCTTCAGTTCAGTTGGGTCCAGTTCTTTTGTCTCAGGCAGAGTTACACTGGTTTTGAGTGTTTGAAGGTGTCATCTACACTGCACCTAGCTGGCTGGAAGCAGTTGGTTTGGGGAATTTAAACCAGTGACTTTTCTTCTTATCCCGCCTTTTTTTAACTTTCTCTTGTTTTCCTTTTGGGTTTGTTTTTGTTGGCTTTTTGGTTTTTGTTTTTATTTTTCAGTTGAGCATTAACTCCTAGTGTACAAAACCACACCTGTGTTGAAATTGGCCAATGAATCAAATCATGCCCTGGCATTCATGCACAAGCAAGTCTTGGTGTGTAAAGTGAGGTGTTATTGTGAAAGAAATTTGCCTTGTGCAGTTCCATGGTATGTACGTTACAGGGAGTCAGTGGATAATACAGTGAATAGCTATCAACTCCTGTGAATAACCATGTTAGTGAAATCAGTTTGGTATTCCTGACCATGGATAATATAAAGCAGAGAATTGTCACTCACCTGTATCAGCTGAGGGCCTAATGATTACTTTTATGGATGTCACTCAAGAAACTCCCACTAGATTTAATTGGTAACTGAGGGAAGTGAGCTAACATAAGGATGAGCTAACAGCCAAGGATATGGACCAAACTAGGGCTAACAGAATGAAAGCACTGGCTTCTCAGCAAGTCTGCAGTTGAAGTATTGCATCTTAATATCCTTAGCCAGTTTCCTCAGGAGAATTTTTTCCCTGATGCTGAGTAACCCTATGGATCATATATTGTCCTTGAATGCAGGGTCACATTTCTGTTTGAGGTAATTCATACAACAACATCAGAATTTCAGCTTGAAATAAATAGTGTATGGTTTGTGAGGATAAAGTTACTGACCTCTCTTGTAACTGTGCAAGGTCATCTTTGGAAGAGCTGTTTTTAGTAGTAGCTGCAGAAGTTTGAGGACTGATGCTCTTAAACCATTTGGGTACTTGTTTGCAGACCTTTTTTTTTATTATTTTTGAACCGAACCACAGGAAATGCTTTGGGCTACCTGTAAATACTGCCCATCTTCAGCTAGTGCTGCTGCCTGCTTTTTTGGATGAGGCAGTGCGAAGCGTATTGCATTTGTGTCCTTGCAGAGCTGGGCAGGGTGCTTCGGATTTCACTTGGAAATAGGTTAATCTGCCCTGGATGCTGTGAATTCCAACAACACCTTAGGTTACTGGAAGGTGCAAAGTCTAGTAGTTCAAGCAGCTTTTGAATGAGACTGACTCTTAAATGTGTATTTCTAATTACAGTGGGAGTTTGGTGCCTTCATAAATTTGGTGTTATGTCTGGTGCCATTGGCTCATTCTGTGATAGGAACTAGATTAGTGTCTGTGAAAACCACCTGCTGGTGGGGTCTATTGAAATGTCTCTACTCAGGGTACTCTCCTGACTTCAGGTGCGATGGGGAGACAAGGGGTCAACAGAGGAAGGAGCGAAATTGGAGAAGCCCAAAAATGCTATTATTAAGTTGCCAGAACAGGAGTATGAGCCGTGGGAGCCCAAGCCAAAAAAGCCCCATGTGAGAAAACCGCCTTCCCAGCGGAAATGGTACACTCCGATCAAGGTAACATGTCTGTCCCTCAGTTTTACCAAGTCTCTTCCATCATGCGTGTTACTACATCTTGCTTCCTTAGCGTGGCTTTTCTTACAGCAGAGCTGGGACAGCCTATGTAGAAAAACAGCCAGTAACCCTCAGCTTTGCCTGTTTCTTGGAACATGTATTTCGCTGCCACTGTGTTGCCTTAGCTTTTTGAGCACAAGTGGAGGGTGTTGGAGAGCATGAGCAGAGATCTTCCTTCCCTTCGCTCACGCCTCCTTTTCAGGTACTTTTGCACAGCCTGGATTGCAACAGCAGACACCAACTCTTGAGGGGGGTGGATGGGTGCCCCATCAAGACAGCATACGAAGAGGATCAAATGAAGTGCACAGTCCTTGCTTTGACTGCACTGTGGCTAAGGTCTTGGGTTGGAATTCAACTCTGTTCCCCTCTAGTTCAGCCACAAGATGTAGTATTTGATTTTGGGTAAGTCATTCAGTCTCTCTGCACTTTCATCCCCATTTCTCCCATGTCATTATAGTATCTGGTGTCTCCCTGTCTTTTAATGTATGTATCCTCACACAACCCTTGAAGCAGGGCAGAGCTGTTATCTCTGCTTACAGAGAGGAAGCTGGAGGACTAGCATGCCATGCTCAACCCAGGAGCATGTGGGTTGAGGTCTTCCTTTTCCCCTATGCCCACAGATCTGTTTAATGGTACTTGAATTTATTGTCTGGAAAGTATCTATAAATTTTAAAGCCTGCTTAGGTAGAAAGTCTTATGGCTGTTTATCCACGCTCCAGGCTTGCCTTCCGTCAGCACAGTACTTTTGTTGTTCTGCCTTTTGTGCCTCTTAGGGGAGGGAGTTGTTCACATAAAACTACAGTCATTGTCAGTCAGTTTTGTGCAGGCTGAATTTGGCCAGTTGCATACCAGGTATATGCTATCTCATTGAGGTCTCTTTTCTGGCTGTCCAGATAAGCAATATACAGAGGGCAAGGGCACAGGGGCAATGTTTGTGAAGACAGTTCAATACAGAAAGGCTGGATCAACTCACCTGTAGTTTAATCTCATGCTGTTTTCCCCAAATTTCTTGGTCATGCTTCTTTTTGTTTTGCTTTTTTTTGTTTGTTTGGTTTTTTTTTTCCTATTCCAGGGCAAACTTGATGCACTGTGGGCTTTGGTTCGACGAGGCTATGATCAAGTCTCTCTTATGAGACCGCAGCCAGGGGATAAGGTAAGATGTTACAAACACACTGTCACATTACTTCTCTGTTACCAGTAGCAATGCTCTTCCCTCTCAACCACCTCATTTTTATTTTTTTTTTTTTTGTGAGCTTGTCTCTTTTCACATTACCCTAAGGCTACAAATTTGTCACAAGAACCAGAGATTTCAACGTGAGCTCAAATGTTTGCTGTGGCATCTATTTAAAAGTATTGCCCCAAAAGGTCAACACCAATGTCTCCTCTGTGGTGATTTGAGCAGACTGAGGAAGAAGCTGGCCAGCCATAATATGAGACCTTTTTCAGCTATATAAGGTTTTAGACTTTTTTTATTTTCTGGGCTCACATGTTGAAGTCAAGGGTAGGTCCCTTGTTTGTGGGTTCTGGGGGACTGCTCATTTTGAATTTAATATGCAGTAGTCATTCTACAATAGCCATTATCCTTCCTACCCAACTTCATGGAAATGCTTCTCAGATTTAATAACAGAGTTTAAGTGATTAATGAGAGAAATCATGAACTGTGTAGGTGATAACTTTTCTATAATTTTTTTCTTTAATGGAGAATAAAGTTCCTGTAGAATTATGTGCAAAGACACATTTGTCTGTCATACCCTATATGCAGGCAGAGAGCTTCATCTGCCTTGATAAAGTCTATTAGCCAAACATAGATCACAAATAGATTCCTCCTGGGAGGAAGCAGGGAGTTTGTGCCTCTCAGAGCTACAGAGATGTCTGTGTGCTGCCTTTGGGTCACTTGTAAGAGCTTAGTTCAGAGCTCTCACAATTTGCCTATGAGAGCCTGACACTGTTAGGTTGTCTCTATCATGTTATTCTGTTATATCAACTGTAAGAATTAAGTGCTGGTGCTTTGGGTTGTTGCACCTTCAGATTTGGCTTTCTGCAGTGGTGTTTTGAAAAATGAGGACTGAGCAGAGACAATAGCATCTTTCTCTCCTCCTCCCCCCCTCCTACTCCTTTTCTGGCCAGAGGCCATACATTTCATCACTTTTGCTCTCAGGAGAAGGGGTTATATAGTTACAGCAGTAGGACCTATGAAGTGCTTTTCTGGGATAGGAATGGCGCTTTTGTGCTAGGTTTGTTTGCCTGGGTCACTTTCACACCTAATAACTGACTTCAAAAGTAGCCTTAATTTGCACCATCTAGAGCAAATAAGTTGCATCGCTCTGCCTTTGGGCAAAATACTGTTATGGCATTTGTCTAGCTGTTAACCAAACATGCAGCTTCAGTATTTGAAGTTTAGTCTCTTCCATTTTTCTTTTGATGCCTTAGGAAACTAAAAGAACAAACTCAACTTCCTATACTACTTTGTAAAATGGTCTTAACTGTTCCACTAAGCTGCATTTTCAAGGCAGCTGTGCTCGAGATACCTTATTTACTTTTTAAGCACGGTCTAGAGCTTCTGAATAGGCTCTTTAGGCCCAGCTGTATTTTGATAGCACTAACATTGTATAATATGAATCTGTCCCCTGCCTTTCATTCCTTTGGTTGCTACTTTTCTATCAGTGCAGAGCACAACAGAGCCTCTGTTGGTCTGTGCAGGCAAGAAACATGCAGGGGACTGGCTCTGAACAGGGATCCTCAGTTTCTTGCTTTTCAGCTCTGCTCCAGGGAGGACAAGAGGCTCGAAAGAGGCAATGTACAACAGAGTGAGCTGGAGGATTATTGTATCAGGAAGAACATTAGAAAAATCGAAAGTGCATCTGGCATATAGGGTGGAAAGCATCCTGTTGAGCCAGTTTCAGTGGACGAATAGGATCATCTCTGTTCCCTGGCCTGTGAAATTAGCTAAAGCTGAAGAATAGTGAAAGTGAAACAAAAAAATGACTGGACATCCTTCTGCTTAAAAATAAATAAATAACAACATAAAGGGCAACACAGGCTTGTGTTTCATGGAGAAAGATAACAGAGAAAAGAGCAATGTTGTTATTGTTCGGTTGACTTTTCTAGTAGCAAACCCTCGGTGGAGAACTGGCTCCTTGTGAGTTAGGCTTCTGGTGGGGAGGAAGTACATAACTATATATGTATGTTCACATAAATATATATGAGCATACAGACACATGCACACATATAATTTGTGACTGGAAAATGAGGAGATCAAGTCAGTGCTATGAGTGACTGGGAGAGTGGAGAGCCTGGAGCTCTGGCTGTGCAGATCTGGAGAAGCCTGGCAGCTTCAAGAGCAAGCTCACAGCTCCACTTGACCTAGCCTGGGTAGGGACTAGGTTGCTCACCTACAGGTGTGCTGACAACAGTCAGTGGATCCTGGTTTACTGTTGGGTAGATGTAAAAGTACAGCCTGACACGCCCTGGGTTCATGATGTTTTTCCAGAGGCCGGCAGCTGTGTGGTGATCTTGAAGAGAGGGATTGCTTTGCTTGGTGGGGTTTTGAGGAGCAGGAGGAAGAGCTCTTTGGATTTTTGCTTGCCGTTTTGTTTGTTTGATTGATTTTAAGGTAATTTCATAGTTGTCTTCGTTCAGGAAAACTTAGAGCTCAGAAAGCAAAAGGACACAGTTTAACTCTGTTTTGGGAGTAGCATTTGGATTCACAACTCAGGAAATTCAGAGATAAGAATTTTCTAGAATCAGTCAAATTATTATCTTTACATTTTTTTCAGGAATTACCAGAGATAGTTTTTTGTTGGTTCCCCCCACAACTGGAACAAAATAACTCACTGAAGCTACATTTTCTCTGTTTAAGTTTACTGTCATTGGAAAAAAAAAGTTTTCTTTTTCCATTTTTATTTCTTCAGTTGAGCGTATGTTTGCTTTTGCGACCATTGGGAGAAATTATAGAAAAACACTTTATTACAGAATCACAGAATGTTAGGGATTGGAAGGGACCTCAAAGGATCATCAAGTCCAATCCCCCTATTCTGCACAATGAAAATACTAATTGTAGAGAAGAGAACATCCACGGTACAAGGAGAAAAATATTTTTCACAAGGCTTTTGGGATGAGGGAAGGTGACAAAGGAGAGGTTTTTTAACATTAAAACATTCTTTAAAACTCTTTTGAAAAGTGTAATTTCTCTCATCATTTGAAAATGAGTACTGTGGTTTGAGAGCTTTCCTCCTCCCAAAAATATGAAAACTGCTTCTAGAAAACGTCTCTTTGTGGTAGCTTCAGTGGAAAACAAAATATGTTAGTGTTTTTGGTATATTCACCAATGTATCTGGTTTTATCACAAAGAAGCAAAAGACTGCTGGACATTATTCAGAGCTGTTCAGCATCTTCCCCCCCAGCTGAGCCCTCTTTGCCACTGCAAACCATACAGCAAAGGCCTAGGTTTTCAAATCATGACTTCTCTCCCTCTCCCATCATCAGGTTAAGTATGACATGGTATTTTTTTCTTTGGTGTTTTGTTTTTTTTTTTAGTCTTTGTGTGGTGAAGCCTGTTCCAGAGTGTGTGTGTGAGCCTTGCAGTGGAAATTCAGGCTGAAGTATGTGTGCAGAAATACGGGGCTCATTGCAGCAAGGGACTTTCTGTTGTTCTTTGCTCTGGGCGGCCAGGGCTGCTGTCCATCTGCCCTCATTTTTTCCTTCATCATCATCCTGTTGCTTTACCTGTGTCCCCCTTGGACTCCTGACCTAGGACATTCCCTTCCATTTCCTTCTGTAGTTTCTGTCCAGCCCTCTGATAGCAATGAGCTGGTGACCAGCCCCATTCTCATGTTCCCCTCGCACTGCAAGACCTGAGCTGCTGGCAATAAGCATGTCCTGGGTTATGACCTCTCTGCAGAGCTGGCTGAGGATCCTGAGAGATCTCCTGCCCTTGCTCATGCCTTCCACAGACTTATCATGGAATTATAGAGGTTGGAAGGGACCTGTGGAAATCATCTAGTCCAATCCCCTTGCTAAAGCAGGTTCATCTAGAGCAGGTTGCACAGGACTGCATCCAGATGGGTTTTGAAAATCTCCAGAGGAGATTCAACAACCTCGCTGGGCAGCCTGTTCCAGTGCTCCATCAGCCTCACAGTAAAGAAATTTTTCTTTATGTTCAGATGGAACTTCCTGTGTTCCATTTTGTGCCCATTGCCCCTTCTTTCACTAGGCACCACTGAAAAGAGGCTGGCCCCATTCTTTTGACCCCTGGCCTTAAGATAAGCATTTATAAGATCCCCTCAGTCTTTTCTCCAGACTAAACAACCCCAGGTCTCTCAGGCTTTCCTCATAGGAGAGATGTTTCAGTCCCCTTATCATCTTTGTAGCCCTCTGCTGGATTCTCTCCAGTTGTTCCCTGTCTCTCTTTAACTGGGGAGCCCAGAACTGGACACAGTTCTCCAGATGTGGCCCTACTAGGGCAGAGTAGAGTGGGAGGAGAACCTCTCTCGACCTTCTGGTCATACTCTTCTTAATGTACCCCAAGTTACCACGGGTCATCTTGGCCACAAGAGCACACTGCTGGTTCATGGTTGACTTGTCCACCAGGACTCTCAGGTCCTTGTCCACAGGCCAGCCCCTAACCTGTACTGGTGCAGCGGGTTATTCCTCCCCAGGTGTAGGACTCTAGACCTTGTTGAACTTCATTATCAAGAAAAGGATCTCAGGGCAGATGGCCTGTTAGTATTAGGCAGGATTTTATTAATAGGACTGGCTGTGGAAATCACAAGCAATTTTTAGAACTGCCTATTTAAAGAAAACTAGCTAAGCACAAACTCTAATGCCCCTTCTCCTGGGAGCTGTGTCCACAGTGTTTGGCTTGGCTCTGCAAAAAGCTCCTCCTCTTGGTCTTCATTCAAGATCATGTCACAGCACCACTACTGAAATTGGGTATTAATTTAGCAAGTATCTCACTAAAGGATCACAGGACCCTGCTCACTCAATTTCTGCAGGCCTCCTCTAGCAGGAGTGTCTGTTGCACCAGGATGGGACAGCAAGGGATAAACACACTTGCTCTACCCCATCATTAGCAGACAGGCTTGTGGGTTTTTTGGGATGACTTTTTGCTGAGCTCTCAGACAGTATCAGCAGAGGATTTGAAGTGATGAAAAAGGGCTGATGGCTCTGCTGTGGATTGTTAGGCTTTCTTGATTGCAGTAATGTACAAAGGTGAAGACTTCATAGGCATTTGTGCTACTGCTGTTATACTTCCCTTCATCGCTTATAAATTTGGGGTTTAGAAGGCTAGCAGTCACTCTTTTGGCCCAAGAAAGGGGTTGACAGCTCTGAGGTGGGTACCCTGCTCATTCAGCAACAGGGAGCATGTCAGAGTGGCCACATGACCTGATGAGCTGTGTATTGCTCAACTACTCAGCCTGCCTTGATGGCTTCCCCATCACTGTGCTAGTGTCCTCTTGAACTTGGTTCTGAGCTTGCAGGGGACTGCTGTGAAGGTTGGAGTTTGGGAAATACTAATATTTGAGTGTCTTGAAGTATCTCTTAGGAACTACAGTAGCTGGTGGGGCTCTGCAAAAGAGAACTTTCAAGTTCTTCCCCTTGGCCTTATGGAACAAAAGTGGGGCTGTTAACAATGCTAGCAAGTAAACATTGAAAGTCTCAGTATGTGCAGAGAGGAAGGTGAGATACTTCTTTCAAATGGTCTGCTTAGTCGATGCTGTCAGGAACTCCATTCTATTTTGCATTTCAGCACATACTGTTGCGGGAAATTCTCAAAGGCTCAGTTTACTGAAAACCTCAGCTGAAAAAAAAAGAAGACATTTTTCCCCCAGGCAGAAATGCTCATTTACTTTAAAGTTTTAGAAAGTGATCTCATTTTTGTAACTGAAAATTACCTGCAACAGAGAGTGAGAGTGTGGACTAGATTTTGCTGTCACCATCACTCTTGTATACTCATGGGAATACTTAGAAAAAAAGCAATACTTTAGCAGTACTACCCTGTGATTTGCACATGTAAACCCCTTTCCTGGGGAAGGGGACTAGAAGCAAGCTGCTGTACAAAACTCTGAAAGCCTTTTTTCCTTCTTTTTCATAGAACTGAAGGTAAAAAGGCTGCTGTGAAGCCAAAAATTTCACAAAGTATGAGCTACTCTTCGTTTTTGAAAAGGACACACAGAATAAGGAACTTAAATACTCCTGTTCTCACTTCAGAGGCTGTTTAAAATTCCAGTTGTTGTGCCTTGTTCAAAGTCAGGCAGTAAGTCAATGGTGAGAACTTGAAAGGACCCAGAAGTCCTAGCTTCAAACTGATCATTCTTAAGCTGATATGTTGTTAAAGCTCAGGTCTGATTACCCTTAAATTTTAAGTGATTCCTTGTAACGCTGATCATGACATCCACATATGTTAGTTTTCCCAACTGCAAAATAATAAGAACACAGTAGTTACCTTCCTTACAGCTTTGAGGTTTAGTTAGGACTCCTCAGATGAATGGTGGGACACCAAGCTTATGGATTATTAATTACTAGTAATTACTTTCTGGCTACTCCCTACAGGTGGTCAGCAGTTTGAATGCAGCCCATGGGGATGGGAGCACCCGCCTGTCACTCTGTACTAGCTGTCCACGTACCAGTGCTATTTGGAGCTCATTATAATTACTTCTTTTCAAGATTGAGTAATGGCCCTTAATAGGCTTCCCTGCCACTTGCTCGGAGATGTGTTCTAATCGCTCATGTAGTAATTGGCAGAGCTAGAGGGGGTGCTGGAAAAGCAGCACTGAGCTCCTTCTGACTGTATTCATTAGCGACTGCTGCCAGGTTCTGGGGCTTTTCTCTTTGCTTAATCTTTCTGGAGCCAATTACCTTCATAAGCTGCTGAAAAATTAAACAGACAGGGATATGACCTACCACAGTAGGTGATCTCACTTTGTCACTTTCAATGAAAATGTGACACACACAGGTCCCATTTTACTTTTCTTTTTGCAAAGGACACCACTATCTGTAAGGTTCACTTCTACTGTAGCACATATGGCACGGAAAGCTCTCTGGTCTGGGACTAATGTCCTAACGCATAGTTCTTGGGATGTGCTGAGCACTACAGCTGGAAACATGTAATCAGTGACTAATGAATTTCCTGTCCTGCAAGAAGCCCACATACTGGCATTTCCTCTCACTTATGCTGGGATCGTGTTATTTCTGATGTGGATGAAGAATTCACAAACAGGTTTTGGGGATAGATGCTGCCTGTCTGCCCATGGGTGGAACTAGTGGTTTGTCCATGACTTTGGGAGCCAGAGTCATGCTCAGTAACAACCACCCCAAGAGGCTCATCTGTAGGGATAGGTACGAATCCCAAGGAAATGACCTTCAAGATCATCAAGTCCAACCATCTACTAAACATTATCATGACCTCTAAACCATGTCCTGAAATGCCACATTTACATGTTTTTTGAAGCACACAACAAGATGAAGAATGATTGGCTATGTGGTTCAGACAATGAGATGTGATTTTTGGAGACCCTTACTGTAGCTGATGTAACTTACTTCACATCTATTCTACTGTAATTCCACAGTGATAAATGAGATGAACAGTAAATTCTAGGAGGGTGAGACCATGTTCCTAATAGTGCTTTGAGCACTTCATAGATGGACTCTGTTAGATAGGCAGGAGTCTCGTCTGCTACTCTTAAAGCATGTGTAATGCTGATATTTCTTTGATATTTATGGTAAAGGAACAGGTTCATCAGGTCTGAGTCCCTCTTTCCTCCCTCCTCTTTTTTCTTTTCTCTTATTTTCTTTTTTTTTGCCTTGCAAACCATACCCCTTCTTTTTCCCTCCTTTATGGATTTCCTCTAAGGGATGTAATTACCCAAGTGGATACCTCAATTTTCACTGGCTGATAACTTTAAGGAACGGGATATACAGAAACTTTGAAGTGAGGCGTACCAAGAGCAGTGTCCCTTCTTGGAATGCTAAAGGCCCCAGGCACTCTGAGTGGAGAAGACCTTTGAAAAATGAGAGGAGATGTACCTTTTTTTTTATTACTGCTAAGGGACAGGACACTGTCTCTGATAAATTGAGACCAGGCTATATAACAGGGTTTATATGAGAAATGGCAATGGGGTGCTCGTGGAAGAGAGTAACTGGTACTTGATAGACAGGTCAAGCGGCACAGGGGAAACATGGCAGGGATATATTTGCGTAAAGTGTTAGATCTCTACGGCATACCTGAAATGGGAAGGAGAGTTCCATGTCAGGACTTTGGTACTTGAGTTGCTTCATTCCTAGAAATAAGGTGGCTGTGTCCCAAGGAGCTGTTCTATGTAATTCAATATAGGAGCTTTTTGGGGAGGAGAGATTTTCAGATTTTCTGTGCTATGTACATACACCAGCACTGATGATGAATCTTATTGCTGGAAAAGAAAATTCTTGAGATAAGCACAGAGGAATGTGGGAATGGTGGGTTTACCACCTACTTGCTCTAGGTAGCAGCAGAGCCATTTAAAGGCCAGTCACCCACAGGTGGGTTGGGGATACTTGTATCTGTCTCCAAACTCTAAACAAAGAGGCAGCTTGCCTGTGTGGTGGGCCAGGATATTACATTTTTGGCCGAGGCAAAGAAAAATAATAACCATTTTCACCAGAAATCTGAGTCTCCAGCATTATCCTATACCCTAGGCAGGTAAAGAGCATTGTGTTCTTACTCTGTGCATGCTATAATCCTAGCTTTCTCCTGAAGAGACAACCAAATATTCACCCTGGAAAGCACAATGATACTTAATTACAGTCTGAGCAAGACCAGTTGTGGTCCTTTGTGGCCTAATTTGCATCTCTCAGCAAGAAGCCAATACCTCAAGGCTGAACCTATTGCACCCATCAAATGTTTGTTGCTCTTGTTGCTATGCTCTAAAGCCCTCCCCATGCTAGGTGATGGACAAATGCAATCTTCTTTTCCCTGAAAGCACCAAAGGAAAGAGAAAAATCTTTTGCAGATCGACTACTTTTTTGATTATTTTTTTTAAACCACATACTAGTCTGGTCAGCATTCAAGTGTGGAAATGTGTGGTGCTGTGGTTAAAACAAGGGATGTGAGTCATGAGTCTTGAACTTGTAAATACCTTTTTTTTTTTTTCCCCCCTAAAGCTACTGCATAACCTTGGGTAGATGACATGACCTGAGTGTGGCTCTCCCCACTTCCTCCACACTAGGAGCCTCATCCATAAAAGCTGGCAGAAAAGACAAAGACAGTAAATCATGCATTGTGAGTGCAGGTTTAGGTTAAGATATTTCTTTCAGGTTCAGGTGGAATTTGGTCTGGCGTGACTGTACTTTGAGATTGGTACTGAATACAAAGTATGCCTGATAGACCTTAACTTTGGTTATGCCCACCATTACCCTTCTCTGTTCCCTTTACCATTTCAGCTTTTTTAGGGCTCAAAATCAACAGGGGTTTTATGGATCTACACTGTGCGCTACTTCAGCCACAGTCTCAGCAAGGTCCAAGGCATGTGATGTTTTGTGAATTCCTGCAAGATATCTTGTGACTCTGGCCATTCTTTCAGGAGATGTCTGTAGTCCATTCCTGCATTTTCCTGCTAAGACAGGGCTGGAAACAACATGCAGCTCCCTGCTGAATGCAGTATGATATAAATTATTTTAACAGCCCTGTCTTCAATACTGGGATAAGTTCTCCCTATCACCTGCTCCATGTCTCTCTGTCATTTTCCTTGTGTGCCTAAGTTGGAAAAGTAGCATCAGGCATGTGAGAGATGGATGGTGGGGGGGTGTTCAGCACAAAGTTTATTTTGCTGCAGGGTCCTGATCCTAGTTTAGAAGGCTAATTTCTCTAGATGAGCTATTCATCCCTCAGATTCCACATTACTGGCTGGTTTCTCTAGGGGTAAATTGGAAGTAGCCCACTTCTGTGTATTCCTGCACTGGTCTTTAAACGGACTGACCAGGTGGCTCCCAGAGGACCCATCCCTGTTTTCAAGCAGTGCCATGTGTACTGGAGACTGTGAACTGGGGAGCAGTGTCTGCAGACATGCATCTCTTGGGAACTTAACAGTACTTGATTGTATTCAACTCTTGGTATTCTGATTAAAGAAGCCACAGTAGCCTGGGATACTGCAGCTATTAATCTTACTGCAAAACACTTCCAATCTTAATCACCTGGTAGGTCTAAACACCATTTTCCACATGACTTTCTGTTTTAGCTAAAAACTGCTTCTTTAGATGGTCTGTAAATATTTTTGTGTGTTAGTGGAATTAGCTGAAGTGGAAAAAATAACCTTGAAAAAGTCTCAATAATTTAATTTTTTGTTTTGAAACACCTTTTCAATTCAAAACTTGAACGAAAGATGTTTTGAATTGAACAATATAGGTGTATCAAGCCCAAGCGGAAGGTACTTGTCATACCTGAAAAATTAAGACTTTTGGTTGTCGTTGATTTTTTTCCCCACCCCATAAATCCTACTTTCTCAGCTATTTGGCTCCTATATCCAGGGTGTCTGAGGGCATACTGGACTTTTGAAGTATTTCTTCTCTCAGTCCCTTTACAAAGCTTCTATGAGAGCGGCTCAGATGTCTTGCCTGTCACCTGGGCTTTCTGGGCAGCAACGTGGGCCGTACCTCAGCTAAGCCAACAGGTTTTACTCTGAATGTGTCAGTAGCCCAAGGCACTGCTTAGCTGTGTCTCACTGCCACTGTGTGCTCTGCTTCCAGCCCATATGCAGCTTTCTTCTCATTTGTCACTTGAGTGTCAGAGTTCCTGAAGCAGCGATTAACTTTGTGTTGTGTCTCCCTGATGCTGCACCAGCAATCCAGCAACTGGACTGCTTAGACTGGGTGCTAAAATTTAAGAGAAGGCACAGAATTTGCTTATAAGAGTGTCTTTGGGGACTGTGTGAAGGATCTGCATGCCCCTCAGTTGCTCTTCCTGAGTCAGGACATGTGTCCTGTTTAAAGTTGTGTTACCCGCTATATCTTAAAGCTCAGTCCAATTCCTTTTGCGATGTGAAGTACATTGAGTGACCACAGTAGGTTACAGCCCTTGGCAGCAATCACCTCTCTTATGCTGTGGTGTAAAAAGAGTTTGCTGCTGCTGCTTGGATACGTGTGCATTTGCGTTCATCGTTTTGTAAGCTTTAATTTATTTGATGTACCCAAGGCCCTTGTGGGGTCCTCGCTGTTACAGTATGAGTGATTCACAATCCACAATGCAGTGATTTCCTTCCCCTCCAATGACTTCATCATAGAAGGAGGGAGCAGAAGTGATATGAGTTTACTTATAAAGAGGCCAACTAATGCACTGGATAAAGAATGGGCCGAACTGATTCTCCTTTATAAAAGCAGCACTAAAATAATTATATTCTTATTGTTGGACACTGCCACTTTAATGGACTTTACTTTTAAGATCCTCCTCTCTTCAGTCAACCCCATGTTCTCTTCATGGTTTGGGATTAGCATCACTTTAGGCATCAGTGCTGAGCTGCCAAATAGAAGCTCAGAAAATTGTTATTGTCAAGAGAAGACTCATTAGACTGGAAGAGACGGTCAGATTCTCATGCAAACATGTTTTATGTTGATGGTATTTAATGTTTTGATTTGAGACCTAATAATTTTAAATTACTACATATATAAATTAACTACAAGATAATAAATCAATTATTAATGCAATAATCCCAGCATAAGTAATGGTAGTGATTAAAATTTAATTGCTAAATAATATATATAGAAAATAATTAAAAATTACATATTTATTGACCTGAAAGCATGGTCACCCACCAAACTGCTGATATGGGAATCTCTGACATTTCCAATATTGAATTATTCTACACAAAAATAATACCTGACTTCCAAAGGTAAGTGTAGGAGTTAGTAAAAGTTACTTCACTCTGCCCCAAAAAAACAGGTAGTCTTATGGTTTACGTGATAAATTGTTTCAGCGGCTCACTAATTTCTAGCCTGTATGCTGTAGGGTAATCAGTGCAATTCCCAGGAAATCCGTGAAGGTTTTAATGAGCCGTGACATGTTCAGTGCGTAGACGGCATGAAGCAGGGCAGTGTGAGGAAGCTTTTGGCAAAGGCTGATACGCATAGATCCTGGCTCCTAAGAAGCCAACTGCTAATCCTGACACTCGCCCAGGGAGCTGGAATAGTGGCACTCTGTATCACTTCGGTTCAGCAATTTCTCTAATAAAACTTCTGTATCCATAATCCACCTCATTCATAAACACATTGGATAATCAAGTTCCCCAAATTGTTGCTAGTTTAGGATATTCCATGTAGGTGCTTCTGCTAGAACACTTTTATTCTTTATTAGAGGACAAGGATGTCCTCTAATTTTTCCAAACTTCCACTTTTGCTAAAGTCACTGATTGTAAAGGTGTATATCCTATTGGTTTCTGGGTGTGTGGATCAAAATATTCACTTAGCCAAAGTGATTCTGACTTTTTGTAGTTGCTCACTCCTGTGGTTTTGTAGGTAGTATAAAAACCTGAATCTATTCTTTTGAGCTTTAGAGCTCCAGTTTTATACTGAGCTACCTATAGATATTTAGAAAGTGAAGCTATGTGCTGATGAACCATGTCTATAGCAAGCTGACAGAATCATCCTAGTGACACCCATAAACAAAATAGTCGAGAAAGGTGACTACACATTTGAGCCTAAGGAAATTGTGTTCGTTTCAAATTTCAGCATCCAAACTGTAATGCTGCTGGTTTTTTTTCCTTCTTAATTGGGTGGTTCAATGTTTTGGATTGTTATACTCAAACTTTAAAGGAATGATTTTATTTTAATCCATTCTAAAATGTAAAGAGAAATATCATATTCTTACAAAGTCAAAGACCATGAAATTTCAGTAAGCACTTAAGTGAAGCCAACTCTTCCTCAGTCAGATAACCTCTCTGCTAGTCAGAATTGCAGCACTGAGACTCCACAAGCAAAACCAAGAGTGAATGAAAACTCAAGCAAAATTTGTAACAGGAAGGATATCTTAAGTCAATTAATGCAGCTAAAAATAAGAAACAGCCATGCTTTTGTGTACACAAACACTCTGGCATGTACAGGGACAAAAGTGGATTTGATTTTTGTTAAATAAACACCTATGCTTGTATTAAAAAGTACAGAGAAAAGGGATGGCTACTGACAGATAGGGCAGATTTTTAAAATTCTTTTAGTATCATAGTTGAAGAGACTTGCCCCTGGCACTCTGAATTGCCTGGATTCTTTTAACAGTTGTTCCTTTCCACTGGAAAGTTGTTGAGTAGTAGCTCAACAAGCTCCCTAGCTCCCTAGTAGTTGGGAACAAACACTGGGGAATGATGTACCGAGCACTAAGTTGAAAGCAGCCCAGAAACAAGATGCAATGTCTTTCAAGAGGCTCCTCCCTTCCTTCTCCCCCTTAAACCACACACAAAAACACATCCTAGGTGGTCGAGGAAGCATTGCCTAGAAGTACAAAGTGCCTGAATTGCACATGTGATTATTACACTGGGATAAAAGCTGGAGTCAGGGCAAGGGCAGATCCTGCTGCTTCAGTATTTGTGCTTTTTGAAAAGCCAATTTGGCAAGCAGCATAACAAGAGCCTAACAAGTGGATGGACATATGGGGAGGCAAAATAATTGTGCATTAGGAAAACTGTGCAGATGTGAGCTGAAGTAAGGGCGTAACTCCATATGGTGCATCACTGACCTTCAGTTGGTGCCTGAATAACAGTACGCGGTGCAGGTCGCACCATCTGAGGGATGCTTTACTGGGAACCAGACAGAACTGGATTTACACAGATTGTCTGCTTTCTAGAAAACAATAAAGCAGCTATCGACAGCTGTCGTGCCTGAGATCATCATGGTATTACTACACCTTGCAACTCTTGACACCTTCCCTAAAACACTTAATGTATACCACGCTTCTGGAAAAAATACTGTTACCACTGCTAAAGTGATGGTAGCTCTTAGTCCCTGTTAATCCCCTGCGCAGGCAGAACATAGTAAGTGTACCCAATTTCTTTCTGTCCATGTTCTCTGTAGTTTAAAAATCTTTATATGCCTTTGGAGAGGAAATTACTTAATCTTTCCAACACACAATATTAAAAATCTTGTGGTTAGCATGTTTACTTGAGAAACATCATGGATGTTTTTATAAACTAATCTGAGAGAGATGTGCGTGTTAGCAAGAATAGCTGTGGCACTCTTTTGTTCAGAAAGTGTGATGAGTGGAGGACTTAATTCTTCAATTTAGAAATCCTTTGATGAAATACACTTGATAAAATCGAACTATGATTTATGACCATTTGTTCCTCCCTTTCCTTTTTAGCTGTTAATCCTAATACTGGCAAAGAACTCAGCCTCGTTTTATCAATGGCTGCTTGAAGTGTTCAGAAGGATTTGCTCCGGTATTCGCCAGTCTCTGATATATGAGATTGTAGGCTAACACCGATAATCTTTTGTGAGGAAGTGTCACAATACATACATCGATCATCCAAGCCTCTGTCTGTCAGACTCTCCCAACCCAACCGTATTTTTCATGACACAATGCGGCGCATGGCCTTTAAATTACCCATCTGTCTGACAAATCAGCGAGTGTGGCAGAAACTGGCAGCAGTTTGACGTCGCCTATCACTTTAACTGAAGTGAAAGTAATGCAAACAGATTTATGGGATCCCCTTTGATTATAGACTATGAATATATTTGGAATTGATGTTTGGGAGAGAGACACAACAGAGAAGCAGGGAAGGCTCGTAGGCAAAAGCACTATTGTTGGATTTGTAGCTTTGCATTTACTATGAGGGAGATCGTTCTGTCTGTAATTTTTTCCCTCTCTGTATGGTGTATGTTAGCTGAATACCTTTGACTTGTTTGTTGGGTGTTTGTGTTTGGGGTTTTTTTGCTTTGTTTTTGTCTTGGGTGATTATTTAGCTGTTCTAAATTTGGAACTTTATAAATTTGAAGGCTGAGTTTTCTTACATATATTTGTAGTAGAACTGTTAAATATATCTGTAATGTTCATTGCCTGGCAGTAAAAATTGCTGAATTTCCAAGTATGCTCTGAATACAATGGAGTACAGCAAAAGACAAAGAGCTGCTAAGGATGGCTGCTTCGTGCAGTGCTAGTGAGGACTTGTTCTGTGATGGTATAGAGCAAAGCATCTGCTTGGGTATTTTGATCCAATGGTTTATCTTTGTTACAGAAGTAACCAAGACTCCCGCTTTTGCCCTTTGCCTCCATGCAAAGGCTCTGTCCCCAGTATAGTATTGCCTTGAACCTGGTTCATAACAGAAGTCTGCTGTAACAAGCCTGACTTTTTAGAAAGGTGATTTTATCCTACTTATTGATGCTATTGTTTAGGTGCAGTGGTAAATTGTGATGGTGAAAGCTGTGACTGAGAACTACTGAGTAACTCTCATGGATAGGCAACAACACACCAGTTCAAACAAGTCTTGGCTGCAGCTGAGCTCTTGAAGTCCTGAGCCATCCAGTCCTAGTAAGTGGTAGGGTCATACCATTTGGGCGTTAGTACTTTTATTAAATCGTTTTCTGAACTCTCTAGAGCTTATGCAAGCTTCTCTTGATATGCTGTTTACCTTTTTTCAGAGAAGCCATAGACTTAACCGATTCCCTTCTTTTTAAATAAATATTTTTCATGAACAAAGGTGCAGGCATTGGAAGTCACTTAACAAAATAGATAGTTGTGGTTCAGCTGTGATGGCTTTTGCCTGTATTCGAGGGGAAATTATCATTTGTAGGGTTGCTACAAGAACTCAGCCTGTTGCCTAACACCTTCAGAGTTTAATCATGCCAGGCAGTACTGAGCTAGCAATGGTCTGTCACTGGTGTGCATTTTCTTGCATTCCCCTGTTATCACAGCCATTGGTGGCTGTGGGGATCGTAATCTACAGCTGCTTAGCTCTGAGATAAGCTTTTTTAAATCTGGCATCCTCCTGAATTTTTTGTGGGGGATGTTGGCATAACCTTGAGCTGAGTTTGGTTTGTCGATTCCAGTATGCAACCTGAACCTCTGACTGTCATCATCATTGTGGCTTGCAGATCTTTCAAAATAATGGAGGGAAGATGCCTTCTGGGGCAGACATTTTCTAAACAAAGCAAACAAGTTTTTTCCTTTTTCCCCCATTTAGTGTTTGCCTTGAAAAGTGAGGCACAAGTAGCATTCACCTCCGTGATAAATTGTAAAGGTAATTTTCATTAGGATAATTGCTACGTGGAACAAAACAGGCCTGTTGCACAAATAAAAAGGTGCTGGCAAGTGGAGTTCATCAATGATGGGATGGTTACTTCCCAGCCCATAGTTATTTGGAAACCATATCCCAGTTCCTGTAAATGGGCTGTTGGCAGTGTCACTCCTTCATTTTCAGGCATTCTTCATCTCCAGTCTTTGCACATGATGATGAGAAGCCTTTTTGACTTCCAGGTGCAGGCTTCTGCCAAGCTTGTGGCAGCTGGGTTCTTGCATAAGCACCTCCTCCCACCTCCTTAGGTGAGGAGCTGGAGACAGTGATGCCAAGTGTTGCATCTCCTCACAAGGTTGTGTCTGCAGGATTTCATGAGACCTCCACAGAAATAGTGGGGCAGTTTGTAACAAAACTTAGGAGTCATGAGGAGGACCAAGTACAGCTGACAGCAGAGATCTTGATGTCTGACTGAGGTTGCCATGTAAGTGCCCAGAAGCCTCTGGCTGCTCCTCACAGGAAAGGCTAGATGGTCTTTGGTGTTCTTTTTCTTTCTCTTCCTATCTGGAACTTGGTTAGTGGGAACCTATGCAAAGCTTTGTTTTGGCTAAAGGAAACCCTGACATACTTGCATTTAGCCTCTAGCTGACAAGAACATCCCCTCTGCTTGCTGTTTTTTCGAACGCAAGCTACTCTTGTGTTAAAATCTCCATCCGCAGTTCTCCCATAAGGTCATGCCTGCCTGCATCCTCCACCCAGTCTGAAAACACACTTATTGGAGAGCTCTTTGTCCAATCTGCACACCTTGCTGATGTCTGTGAGGGAAGCCACATCTATATTGGAGCACAGAAGACAGATGTACTATCTCATTTTAACGTTCAAAGCATAGACATCAGCTAGGCTGGCATCACTGTGAAAAGGAAAGCTACAGACGGTGTATTTGCTAAGGTTGTTCCTTTGGGATAATGCTGTCTCTGCTTTGAAGTTGTTCTGTGTTTTTTTTCAAGCATGGCTTTGTCAGTCAGGGATCTCACCAAGGCAGGCAAGACTTCAGTGGAGCTGTGGCTTTAGTCATGTTCTGCATAGCTCTAGTAGGAGAACAGAGAGGGTGTGTGAGCAAAGCCATACTGGGGTCCCTTTTGGTTTAAACCAGTTCTAGGCTATTCTCCTAGGTTTCAGGAGCTCTGAAACCCAAGGAAAGCATTGGTTTCTAGTGCTGACCTTTAGTACAGCATGGTCTGAATGTCATGTCTAGGAACCAGTGAACAATACTGGATGAAGATCTCTTAAGTGCAGTCTGGTCCCTCTGCTTATGGTCCCTTTTGGTAGCTGTTGGTGAGTCAAAACACTTGTTTTTTATGATTAATGATTTATTTTCTTTACCTCTAGGGAAGATGCATAAACTTTACTCGGGTCAAATCAGATGGAACCTCTGCCCCTTACAGCCCACCGCCGAAGCTGCCACGACGCGATGATGTTCCTCTCAACAACGCTCCAAGGAATCTTTCTTCTCCTGTGTCTCTGCAGCCTCCTTCCAGGCAGCCACCTCCTGGACCACCCCCATCCCGAGCCCCTCCTGGACCTCCTCCTTCACGCCCACCCCCTCAGCCGATGGCTTATAGTGCAACAAAACCCTGATTGACAAAACATGTCTCTTTGCTGAACACAGCATATTTATTGAGTATTGGTTTACAGTTAAAAATATCAGAATTTGTTGCTGGTCAGCAAAAAAAAAAGAAAAAAAAGAAAAATTGCCAAGTGTCAGTTTTGGTGTATGAATATATTTATACCATGCATACTGAGTAAACATTCAGTGGATAGATTCAGAGCTATGAGGTATAGAAACAAAGTGATCATCTAGATACAGTAGCAGCTTTTGTACGTATACATTTGAAGATCTATTTACATACGACATTTATCTGACTTGGTGTGTCAGATCATTCATGAATAACTTTAGCCGGTACATGTGCATCAGTTGTTTCAATAGCTGCCACCTGCAAGTTGCTGAAATATAGTTCATCGAGGAATTTGCTTTCTTTTCCCCAACAGCATTTTTGCTATTTCCAGATGCTAATATGGAAAAAGAATTGCAAAGATAACTTTCTGCCTTTGGTTCTGCAGGTGGAATTTCCATGAAAGTTTATAACAAATTGAGGTAAAATGAGACTGTGCCAATAATGTAGCAACAATAATCGAGCATAGAAGAGGGATACCTTTTTCTCCTAAGAAAATCAGTTTCAAGCCTACCAACTCTGCCTATGTTTAGGCTTGGTTGCATAGCATAGTGACTGAAGGCTAGATATTGGTTCTAGGAATCAAAACTTTGAATAAGACTTGGGTTCAGATTTTTCCAGAGTGCAGAGAAATTTTAAGGAAAAAAAATGTTGGCTAGGTGTTTAGTTTTACATTTGCAGAAAACATGATGCAAAATAGAGAAAATATACATGCAATTTGAGCATGAATGCTGTAATATGCAAACAGCAAGTGTCAATTATATAAGCAGCACTGAGGGACTGATTCCAAGGCTATTTAAATTTCCTTTTGATCTTACTGCCAAGCAGAACTAGATCCTCTTGGGATTCAAACATGAATTCCTTTATGAGTAGCTCTTTCTTTAGACAGCACAGATTCCACTAATATGTAACCTTCAGTCTACCTGTGGTTGAGGGGCACGGCATGGAATGGCAGTATGAGCTTTTATCCCTATTTTATGTAATGTTTGGCTAGAGGATTTCCCAAGCGTGACTGCTCACCCGTGACCTCAGTTCAGTGTGTCATCAGGAAGTGATGTGAGCACCCACAGAGAGGTGGGAGTTTTTGACGCGGGACTGTGGGACAGCCCATGAATAGTGTTCACTGAGCAATACCTGAGTGGGTCATGCCCAGATCATTCCCTAGTGAATCAAATAACACCCAGGCTTGCTTTTCCTCCGCTACGTATCATGTTGTATCGGAGCGAGTGGCTGCAAATCCTATGCTAGTTCGCTTTGGCACTAGCTGTGTGCTATCTACTACTAGGATAATTGTAGAAATAATGTTTATGTTGCATTGTGACACAGCATATACCTTATCTCTCCACCTCTGTGTGGGTGTGGGTGCAGAGCACATCACAGTAGTTACTGGCACGTAAGTCTAAGATGAAGCACTAACTATATTGTGCAGTTCCTGCAGATTTAAGGCCTTTTCACGCAGTTGTTACAGGCACATCAAGTTGCACTGGTACAAAGAGAAATCAGGCTTACTATTTCCAGTGGAAGTCCCACTTGCAAAACACCAAACCAAGCTCTCATCAGTCCATGCTGATCACTGTGATGTGACATGCCAGATGTATACAGCTGAGGCTGTCAAAGATAACTCAGAAGAACCACAGAGCCTCTTTCTCCTCTTGCACTGCTCTACTCTCTTGAGTTTTGCTCTTACCTCATGTATATTGGCGCAGGTAGTGGAATCATAGTCATGGATGCCAGCTGGTCTTGGAGCTATTCCTAATTTAGGCCTGAGCCAGCAAAGCACTTGTGCATGCATTAAAATGTCCTACAAGTCAAGAGGAACATCCTTATGCCCAAGTACTTTGACCTGTGGCTTCATTGTGATTTGAAAGGACTGGGATGTGCCCAACCCTATTTTCATTCTTTATAGTCACTTGAATGGGGTCTGCATAATTTTGTCTGTAAGAATGGGATTCTCTTTGGAGGAGAGAGAAGTGTGTGCACATGTGTGTCTGTATGGGAATTGTGTAGGCTTTTGTTTGGTTTCTCTTCCCTTACAAAAATTGCTCAGAGAGTAGCACTCCTATGAATGGGAAGGCCTTTTGCAGCCAGTGCAACACAGACAACACTTCTCTTTGTTTCTTTCAGTTGAAAGGAAAGAGTAAAGCATCTCCCATTTTCCACTGCAGTTCTGGTGAAGCTTCACTGTTGACACCAGTGAAAGAAACTGGATGACTGCAGTGAAGAGGTAGGGAGCTGGATGTGGACGAAGGTGTTTTACAAGCAGAATTATTGGCTGACGCTGTTTTACAAGCAGAATTATTGGCTGTATGGAAGCCTGTGTGAAATAAACTTGCTGGGTCTGAGACCAGTTGTAGTGTGTATGTAGAGTTGAACCTAACAGCCTCTCCTGCTGGCTGTCTAAGAATAATTAGTCAACAAATACTAACCGGGAACTGAAATGTCAGAGGGTAATAAAACCCATTCCCCTGCCAAGACAAAACATGGTGTTTGAGGTTTAGCTGCTTTTGGGAGTGGGGCAGACCACTGCTCTGTAAATGCCAAGTCTCCTATCAGCAGGCAGGGATGAGACTGAAAGAATAGTGGAGCTCACAAATGGTGTAATAATAAAAGGGAAACCTTGCTTACAGAATTAGTGTCTGCTAAATAAAGTTGAACTGATGGGTCAGGAATACACTTAGCTAATGAAAAAGCCCAGGAGCCAGATTTTGTGTTGTCTTGCACCTGTACAAATCTTGAGAGGGGTCGGTAGAGTCGTTGCAAATTTGGATTTGTGTTCATCTTGGTAGAATTTGACTCACTTCCAGTGAGAATGGAGGCATTGGCTTAGGGAGGGCTTTGCCCAATCGCACCTTCAACATGCCTGTTGTTTGTAGTTGAGAGCAATATTCTTTTCTGCTGAAATAGCCAGTCTTGCGGAGATAACAGATACTGACAGTTTCTGCATAACTTGCAAGTGCAGTGAGGATAGGAGTGGTTTGGGCTTCCAGGTGGTCAGATCTGATGTGATAGGGTGCATCATGAATTTGAAAATTAGATTCAGCATGAAGTGAAGTTCCCAGCATTTTTACTATGCGTGTGTGGTGTGTAATTCAAGCTTTGGCTGCAGCTTCTGCAATGGAAGCACTACAGGTTTAGTTTGCCAGTAAAGTGGAAAGAAGAGAAAGAAAACCTGAACTGAATTGCCTTTGCAAAGGTGGAGGCAGTGAAGATACTGCACTGGCTACAGAAAGGCCTTTTGGTTGTGTAGAAATGTACCAACTTCCAGTGATCTCAGGCACTGTTAATGCAGTAGGAGGAAAAGGCTGCTATTTTACTGTCTGCTGAGCTTGATTCTTACCTGGTGCAAATCAACACAGGCCAGCTGAAATCAAGGCAGTAATACTGGTATCTATCAGCTGAGAGCTGGCTCAAAATAGATGAAGGGACAAAATCCCTCTGTCTTGATATTTCAATGTTTGTTTTGGTATGCAGGTATGTCAGTTGTGATTATAGTACTTACACTGCTAAGAAATGTTCTCATGTGGGATGACTCCCCTGTATTTTCCAGCATATAGCATCGCTTTGAAAAGTGAGTATCTAATGCTTCCCCAAATCCAAGAGAAAAATGTGGATTTGGGGGACCTTTGGCTCACACTAAGCACAGATGTGAAATCACGCAAGGCGCAAAGCAGCAGGGAAGGAAACCCCATGTGTTTAAAGCTGATACAGAACCACATTGATCAAAGCATATTTATGGCCATCTTTCAATCTCAGTGCATGTATTGCCATCTGTGGGAATAGCCTGCAGAGCAGACGGTCCTAAATGTAAAAAGAAGGGGGGGGAGGGGGGCGGGAAGAAAGGAAAAGAATCAGCTACTCATCTGAATGAGCGAGTAGAACAATGAATGACATTATTTCATGAACTGTACCAGTTCAAATGCATGTGCACCTGGTGCTCCTAATGCTTTTTACTCCTGTTGGTCTTTAGACAACATGATCAGTAATATGCTTTCTCTCTTTTAATCGTTTGCTGTCTTTATTGTTGTTGTTTTGTTGTTGTTGTTTTTTTTTTTAAAAAAAAAATTCACTGAGAAAACAGCCCTAATTCTGTAAATATAGAGTTTAATTTGGAGGAGACAACACACTTTGGATGTTACTGCTGGACAGTTATTTATTAAAAGGGGCGTAAGGTGAATAAATACAGGTGGCTCAGGATACATGCATGCAAGTGTGATAATGCAGTATAGCATTTTCAGTTCTCTGTAGTTTTAGGGGAAGGGAAATTTTTGGGTCATCCTAGTTTGTTTAGAAGTTTGTTACTGATCTGATACTTTTGAATAATGCAATAGAGATTCCTAACATATATCAGTGCTTGAACAGATGTGTAGATTATGTTAGATTTTTCTTTTGGGGGGAGGGGGTAGCGAAAGAGAAATGTTGTTTTTAACAGAAAAAATGTACTGTAGTACACTCTTTTTTTTGGAAAAAAGGTGTGTGTTTTCAGAAACAGTGGAGATGTGGGTTGATAGGACAGCCAGGGCATGGAGAGACAGAGGAAGCAGTTGGATTTGGGGGGAACAAAGAAGTTTTACATGGGGATGTGGGTTTGTTACTGGTACATGTGGTACAAATTTCTGTAACTGACATGCTGCTTCCATATTATAACCATATAACTTTTATGCATTTTATGTGCCTGCTCCATTTTTCTGAGGAAACCTTGCAAATGTAATACCTGCATGCAAATGTGGGAGATGTAGCCAAAGTCTTGTAATCCAACATAACGTAGTTGTAATGGATTCAAAATGAACAATAAAAGTGCTTACTGGTTAAACACTACAGATAATTTAATTGCAAGGTCATTTCAACGGGGGGGGCTAAGCTTGTCTGTAGCTGGTTTCTAATCAGCTTGGCTATATAACAGTCAGGAGAAGAATGTGGGTTTGGGCTCGAGCTCTCAGAACTCCCACCTCAAGTTGCTATGGATTGATTATGTGGCTAGAGACAAGGGTATGTTCTGTGCCTGCATTTCCTGTTTCTACCCTGAGAGTTTCAGACTTTGTCTAGTTCAAAGGTAAGCCATTGTTTGATAGAAGCCCTTTTCAATCTCAGGTAGGAGGATAGAAATGCTGGGTAGCTACCACTGGAGTCACCGCTCAAATATTGAGAATGCATGGAGTGGGATCTGAATTTATTGCTACTATCTTCAAGAGAAGTCATCTAACACATAGAAACAAAGTAAAAGACATGCAAGGTAAGTTGCTACAACTCAAGACTTTAGCAAAGAGAAATTCTATAGCAAATCCTACCGCCATGAAAATACTGGAGTCACCAAGCTTCAAACACAACTACTGATTTTTAGCACTCTTGCCTGAAGGATGCAGGACTGGATCATAGGACCTCTTCTCCCTCACTGTCTCTGAAGCTAGTTTTTTCTTCCTTCCCTGTTTCTAATGCTTCCTCTGCATCTCTTTGAGCTCCATTGAGGACTTGGTGGGGGGAGAGGAGGGGGACTGGTTGAAATACAAGACAAGCAAGAAGTTCAACAGGGGTAGGCCACAAAAATTTCCAATCCCAACAGGCTGCAATTATGAATAATCAAGACTGCTGCAAAGCTGCTGAGCTGTGCTATGCGCTCAGTCTGCCCAGCATGGCAACCATAGCCCTGTTCAGGGGGAAGAGAAGCTGGTCCTTGCACATATGCTGCCCCCTGCGTCCGCTTATTTTGGGAGGCCTGGTAGCCACATGAAGTTGTCCTGGAAAAACAGGTGGGAGCTGTATGGTGGCTGAGCTGGGCACCTTCCACCCTCTTGGCAGCTCCAACTAGCTGTGTTGCTAATGGGAACCAAAATCCTTTGCCCAGAGCGGTGCTCCTCCCTAGTGGAGTCAGGGGCTCTGACAAAGAGCCCAGCTTGCTCTCACTCTGCTCCCCAAGCTAGCCAGACAATACTCACCCAGAATGGTTTTGTGATCTTTGCTCTTTTTTGTTCCTCCATCTGCTTCTTATGCAAAAAGCAAGCTTGGGCTCTTGAAAGAGATCTGATAAAACAAAAACGGTCCTGGAGCCAAGGCTCTGGGCATTTTTGTTCTGCATTAACAAAAAGCCAGCAGTGGCTGCAGCTGTGGCTGGTTAGGTTTATGCATGCCTGAGACAAAAAAATTCAGATTTGACCTGAACTTCCCCAGAGACTGGGAATGTGCAGATCCAGGGCTTTGGTTACAGCCTTGTCTATAAATAGTCTCTGGTGCTGATTTAACATCTTTCATCAAACATACTTCACAGTCTCAGGAGTGGCATTTACATGTGAACATATACCAGCACCCTCTTTGGCTGCATGGAAGTCAGCAGGAAGAATTTTACTAGCTTCAGCAATCTGAACCAGGAACTGAAAAGATACCCTTTCCCCATATCCTCCCATTCCTTTAGAAACCACAGGCAGAGCATGTTGCCAGTGCTGGAAGTTGTCTAATCTTTGCTCTTGGAATGTGCTTTGCCCTTTGGGTTAGGACTCATCTCAAGCTTCATCAGTTTCTGCAGCAAACTTCCTCCTCCCTGCACACTGAGGACCTCCTTTTTGCTGTAAGGGCAAGTACACTGGAAGTTTCCTATCCAGCTATTACTTTGATTTCTGACTGCAGCTCAGGAAAACTGTAAGAAGGTGAGATGAGAAGAGTCCTTGACAGAAAGGGGACATCCTGCTGGAAACGTTTTTCCCGGAACATAGATTGAGAAGTGTTTCCTTTTAAGCTTTCAGACATGCAGGATTGTTGTGCATGGATAAATACTTTGCTGAAGGTCCTTAGATATCCCATCTATGTTTCTGCCACAAAGTTTGCTGAAGTGAGCTCTCCTCATGCCAACCTATCACTGCCCTGTAGTAACTGAGTTGCCCTTCATCCACCTTGATACTCTCCTGCATCCTGCTGAGCCTCGGGGCCAATATTTTTGTGTGCAGACTCTCTGTTTCTCCATGATAGAAATAGAGGCCCTGCAGAAATGTCCTAGGTCCTGTGATGCAGAACACCTCACATTGCAGGTATTCACTTTTCCCTCTGATGGCAGAGGGGTGCGGATTTAAAGCAGGATTCTTCTAACAGGACACAGGGGAACACAGTAGTCAAGAGATATCCATGTGTAATAAACACGCATGCGTTGACAGATTACTAAATAAAATGACTCTTTCCTTCTTAATCATGGCTTGTGCAGTGTTAGGATAAAACACTGAGTGCCCTCAAATGTTTTCTATTCTCCATTTTTTAGTACATAGGAAGATGTTCTGAGCTGAAAATAGGAGTCCCAAGATTTCCCTTTATCATCAAAGGCATATTTGGCCAACCAAAACCAAAGGGGAAATATGGCAAGCACATGTGGCAGCTCATTTCCTTTAAAAAAAAATCTGTGGCTGCTTTGTGCCTCTCTTTCCTTGCACTACAGGAATAGCACAGTTAAAAGTGAACCTGCCTAGGGGTAGGGGTTAGTCCTGGTCAGCTTTAGGTTTTTTGTGTATTCTTTTCTGGATTTCTGAGCCACCTGTGTAAGTTGTGTTGGGATCTTCAGTGATAAGGGGATGCCAATGCAGCAGTGAGGCTGTTGGGCCTGGTTCCAACTGGGAAATGCTGTAATGTCCTCAGCAGACAGGTACCTTCAGATGGTAATTAATAAGCCTTACAAGTCATTGTCATCATGATGGTAGACTTGTGTCTACTGTGGGTCACCAGGAGCCCCCTGCTCCAGTAATAACACACCCTGTGCCTCAGATACCACAAGTGACAGCCTATCCACCAGGACAGTCATAGAGGTCCTGGTGGAGTCTGTCTCTTGTCAAACTAGGTATGGCCAGGTACTACTGCTACTTTGCAGCACTTATCCTTCTCTAGGGTAAAAAGGGGGCAGGGAGAAACTGCAGCTTTCTGCAGGCTCTGGAGTTTCCCAGCCCTCTGTCTATTTTTGCCAGTACTAATGGTTTGCATCCCTGAAGTGACTCACAGGTCAAAAAGGAAAATAGGTCATTTCCCTCCTGGCCATGCACAGGAGGAGGTCTGCCTCTAATCCAGGCCAGCTGGACCCAGCACTGCCCCAGGAGGAGCAGGCAAGATACTTCCCAAGTGGCCTCAGGCAGTGGTTCTGCCATACTCTCCTGGAAGGTAAATTTTCTGTGTCCCTCATGAATCCTGTTGTTCTCATATTCCTGAGCCATGCTCAAGCAGTGTTTTTCTGCTACCTGGAGGCCTGAGATGCAGCCTGCTGGTGCCAAGAGTGGCTCTGAGGAGCTGGCAGAACACACTTGGGCTCACCAGCTCTGCAGAATCATTTTTGTGGGGCGGCACAGCCAGCATTAAGCCTTTCCTTCCCTCCTGTGATGTTACTGCAGGCAAATCAGGCTATGGCTGTTTCTCTTGCTGTAAGAACAGAGCCAAAGTTGGGCTCTGTTGAACTGTACAGCTCAGCACTCCTGGCCAGGCAGTTCCTGCAGCTGTAGAAGGAGGTGGCTCCTCTCAGACTCAGCAGCTAGCAGATTTCCTCTCTGGGTACCTTTGCAGCTCTCTCTGGGGCAGCAGGAAGAGGTAGAAGAGGCCTCCAGTGCTGGCCATGCACATGACTCATGTCTGGCATTCCAGTGTCTTTGGTAGTTCAGGAGCAGTCCCAACTCAACGGCAGGAAGTAAGTGTAAAAATAGCCTGTCGGTGTATCTGGTGCCAAGCAAAGTGCATGATGGCTCTCTGCCAAAATCTGGCCCCAGCAGCCCCTTTCCTAACCAGCTCTTGGAGAGCTGCACCCAGAGGACGAGCTGTGGAGAAGCACTTGCCTCTGCAGTTCTGCTGCTGCTCAGACAGTGGCCTGAGGGGAAACGTCAGCCCCCAGAGCCCCTTGGCTTGCTATTGTGGGATTTGGCCAGGGACGGCTGACAGAGCATGACCGCTGCGAGACCCAAATCGATGCCAGCCCGGAGATGCTCCTTGGCAGGGCTGTCACCTGAGAGGCCGCTGCACAGGGGCGCGGGGTCACGATGGCACACGGTACCACCCCCAACGGCCATTTGGGCTGCGGCTCCCTGAAGGGAGCGCTGGGAAGGGTAGCGCGGGGCTTTCCAGGGCCGAGGGAGGAGGCCGGCAGCCGTGGTGGTCACGGAGGCGGGCCTGGCCGGACTGCCGCTGGAGGGCAGGACTCGACTGCCTATTTCCCACAGCGGAGAAGCCTGCTCAGACTTCTCCAGAGCAGAGTTGAAAATCAGCATTGCTTGAAAACAACAACAACAATCTGTTGCAAGCTGGTTTTGCTGTGGAACCCCTGCTTAAAGCAGCACTTGCAGCTCCAGCATCAGCCCACAAAGTGCATGTGCTGTCCAGATGCCTTCTGTTAATCTTTCCTGCGAAGAAGCAGCTCCCTGGCTGTGAAACCTGGAGACCACATCACTGCCATTCTTTCCCTGGACCTTTGCACCTTCACCACTCATCAGCAGCTTTCTGAGCCACAGCGAGCGTGAGATTCACACATATGTCCAGGGCTTACACAGCTCCTAAGCAGGGAGTGGCTTGCTGCTGGAAATACGTACTCACTCTGGTAGATCAGGTGGCTTTTGTCCATAGTGCTGCATGCCTGTCATCTTAAAACGGAATTCATACAGAAGCGCATCTGTGTGATTCACGCACAAAGGCACACAATCACATCAGGAGAGAGAACTTCCTTTTGATAGAAAAGGAAATTGGAAATGAGAATTATAAAAGTCTCCTGGAATAAGAGTTTTCATTTGTTTCCCAGCTACCATTGATGTGGGACGCGCTGTGTTACGTTTGCTGCTCACATAGGAACTGCCCAAGTCTCTGCTGAGATTCCCAAAAGCTCATAGGACCAGAACTGGACACCTGACATAACAAAAGAATTCCTCCAAACATCACAGAGCTTCTGCAGCAATGTGATGCTTTCCCTAAGGCCCAGCATTGGAGAAGATTACTGTCTCTTAAGCCAACAGCATCTATTGTTATGCATCTTGTATCAGACTAGTTCTCTACAGTTAAAAATGGTCTCACTAACATTCATTTCTTGGACCAGGAAGGGTTCAGCATTTCTGAGCCATTCCATAGCAGAACAACAGCTAGATAACTGTAGTCTGGTAATCCCGCTGCTCAGTGCTCTCTGTTTCCACTGCAGGCTGAACCATGAAGGAAGCCTAGGATAGGTCTTGGGGCTGCTACCACTCCAATAGATGTCTGCCACAGCTGGTCCCTTCTCAGGTTCATCCATGCTCAGTATCTCTTTCCAGGCTCCTTCCTTGGCCATGTCCCTGCCTCCTGCAGCCTCCATGCAGAGCCAAGTTGGTAATGCCCCAGCGTGTATGAGCCTGTGCTGTGTTGTCTAAACTGCACTTCATCCAGGCATACTCACTGGTGAGCTGTGACCTGGATACTATGTCACTATCAAAGAGACACAGATTAATCCTGAAATGTGCTGAGTAAAATTCTCCAGGCAAATAAGCCCTGACTATCAGTCCTGTTCTCTTCTTGCACCTAACTGACCTGATATATGAGCTGATGACAGTGATTCCATGTCTGAAATGCTCAGCGCTCATTTATCACCTCCGTGACAAAAACTGGCACTGAAAATAAGCCACAGTTTGGGACACAAGGTAGTCTATTGAAGCATGAATTAATACGCCGTGCCGTTTGGCAACTGAGACACTGTGGCACTGTGAGTCTGCTTCTTGGGAGAGCTTGTTTTGATTTCTTGCTCTCTGCATGACCCTGAAAACATCCTCTGTGGTTTGACCCAATGGGCTCTAATCACCTCAGTATCACAGGAAGGCCGGTATTCGAACACCTACCCATATCTGGCAGAGGTCTCCAAGAGAAAACTTGAACATTTGGAAGATTTTCAACTAACACAGCTAGACCACAACCCTAAGCTTAAGGAGAACTGGCTGTTTTATCAGTACTATTGCTATTTTTATTGCCTTTAATGCAAAAGTCTTCTCATAAGATTATTTGCCCTTTTTTTCTGTTCTTGTTACTACAAAAACCATTGGTGAAATATGTTTATTTCTCTTAGAAAGCAACAGCCATTGCGTGAGCACACAATATAATAAATACAAAACCAAAGAATTCCCCCTCGCACATTCTCAGTAGCTGTGAATTCTTCAGTGGGTCCTAGAAGCTGGCATCTGGATGAGAGGATGTATAAGCATCCATATTTTTGTGAGATCTGGCTCGGTGACTTGTCTACACCTTAAATGACAAATTGCCACAGGCAGATCCATTTATCAAAGCCTAGCTCCTGCCCATGAGGACAAGTGAGTGCTCAAGTAAAATGTCCCCAGTGGTCTGCTTAGGTGCTGAAGGTCATAGGTATTTGAGTAGAGACTGAATGCCTTGTCATCAAGAGAGGAAAGCAATGCTGCTTGTCTCTTTGCCTCTGTCTTTTCTGTTGTCAAGACTTTGAGACACAAATACCTTTGCTATGCCCACCAAGACATCTGAATATACACAAATAGAGGTCTGGATACCAACTGCAGTATTACCAGTAAAACTGGCATGACCAACTTCAGTAGTGTCACTGCAACTCTGCAACAGTGGGAGGGGAACCAAAGTCAACCGAAAGGCCATGGGTTTGGCTCAGAACTCTCTGAAATAATTGGGAGAATTGCCACAGGCTTTACAGGTGACAGAGGAACACAGAGAACTATCTGCACCTAATGGAAAATTTCTTCCTGGTTTATCAAGGCTATACCTGTTTCTTTTTATGACAATATCATAACATCATGCCCTAATAGTCTGTGACTTCGTTAAATTAGCAATTGCTCTTTAGCTCCCCACTTCTTCAAACTCAACAGGGCTATGATCTGAAGTGTAGTTTAGGCCCTTGGTACCAGCACCCAGAGACGGTACTACTCTGCAGTGTTCCCAGACTCTGCCACTGAGCAATTACAAGCCGTCAATTCTAGTCTAGCCAAACTAGTAGCATCTCAGGGGTTGTACTCCAGGATGCTGTCTTCACTGTAGCAAGCTCTAGGCTGGAATATGGCTACCTCAAAGCTCAAGGTGAATCTAGCTGTAGAGAAATACATGAAAAGAAACACTAAATGCAATCAAAATGAGTTATATAAGCGGATAAGGAGTCAATGCCAAAGCTGGATGATCCCTGAAGCACTAGCACTAACTCTAATTTTACCAGGAAATCAGAAGTGACACCATGTTATCTTATTATTAAACCTTAACCTCCTTCAGTACACATCACTCCACAATGCTTGAACTCTGTGTGGATCTCCAGTCATCCAGATGTACCTGCTACTTTTGGAGCGGTCCTGCAGGATCAGCATCAAGGTGAGTTTGTGACAGGAGCTGCTGGCTCAATTCCTGCTGTGGTGTGAAGCAAGTCAGTAGGAGCTACAAAGGAGGGCAGGTGGTGGCCTTTGGGTCCAGCTGTGCCCAGCCTACCCCAGCCCTCAGCAGGACAGCAGGATTTCTGAAGTTACGAATGTCTCCTATCCCTACCCAAAGACTTTTCTCTCCCCTCTGAGCTAAGTAGTGTGTGATTTGTGGCTCTTGGCCATATGATGATACTGGTAGATACCCTGGCTGATCAGAAGGCTTGATATCGACATTGTGTACCATGCTAGCAGTGTAACAAACCTGCTATTTTTCTACCCTTAGTAAAAGTAATTTTTGTCTCCATCACTACTACTAAGTGTGTAAAAGCTGGAGAGAATTATATCTTTCCAAGAAAGGCTATCCGACATGCCAATCAATGCAAGCAGTAATGGGTATGTTGCTGCCTTGCTACAAACAGCTGAACCTCAGACACATCCAGGGACTTTTTCTCTTCTCCCTTAGTCTGCTCTGTATAAGTCTATCTCTATTGCAGGGTCATTTTAAGTAGCAGGACTGTCTTTAATTGTGTACACACACTTGTCCTTACTCCATCGAGGACTACATTAAAAATAATCCCCACAGAGGTAGGTGGGAACATGCACAAAACATTTCCCATGCAAGTATCCAGAGGCTTCCCAAATGCTGCCTGCCACCCTCTGCTGGCATGTGAGCTCCTGGCATCTGTCATGTTCCCATCAGACCCAAGTGAGTTGCCTTTCCCCATTTTAATTCAGAGAGTTCTTGCTTTGTTGGTCTTTGGGGTTAAACCAGAGCAGCAATCGCCTGCTTTGTGTGAGGAATGGTTGTTAAGGCGACCGGGAGGAATTCCTTGGCACCAGCATGAGCCCAAGAAAGAAATGAGCAGGAAAATGTTCAGCCAGAGTCAGAAACAGAGCAGAGGCAGAGCAAGACAAGGGAACGTGCTCTGTTGTGTTGGTGTTAGTGCCTCACCCTGGCTCTCCTACCAGCAGCAGAGCGGCCCTGTGCTGCCAAGGTGCTCTGCAAAGGTGAAGTTGACACACCCTTCATGAACCTCTGCAAACCTCTGTGCAGTCTCCCACAGCACTGGCTGTTCCCACTGACCCCAGGTCTTGTCCTGCTGAACCACCAAGGTGCTGAGAGGAATCAAACCCTGAGTTTTTACTCCATTGCTGCCTTTGTGATTGAACTCCCAACATCATCAACCCCGACATAGAAATGTGAATTTTACCTTACGATACTTGGCACAAAGCTTCTTGTGGTAATAACGGAAATTTGGAAAATTAATCTGCGTTACTGGTTTTCAAATGGAAATAATCCTGGTTTGGGGTAATTTTCACTGTGAAATAAGGTTCAAAGGCAGAAGAGGAAAGGGCAGGGTGAACAGTAAGATGAGCACGGTTTTTTTAGGCTTTAGTAATTTTATTTTTGCATTACAGTTGGTCTCCTTGCTCTAAACCGCTACCTTCCCCAGCTGCTCATTTTCCCTAGCTCACACCTCTTTCACAAATAGACAATAGCTTTTGTCTGGATCGGCTTGCTGGCAAATTTACACAGCTCTTCCATATAATGACTTGATTTCAAGTGATGGTGAGCTGATTAGTAGATGTAAGGGCATTTGCTCTTGAGAATTGTGAGGGCACTCAGCTACTAGCATCCATATAAGGAGTGATAAATGGAAAGAAAAGGGAAGAAAAAAAAAAAAGGAAGCAGTAGAAGGTAGTGCCTGGTCTCTGGAGTTGTTTATGTAGTGTAGTTTGCACAGGGAGAGAGTGCAAGCCCGTCTGCAAACACAAAAACTGTTGGAAGCAGGAGACATGTAATTCATTGGAAGGTAAGACAAAGTATTGTTAGCAAAAGGTGCAGAACTAAAAGACTTGTAAGTAAGGGGGCAATATCCAGACCTGGAAAGCATAGTTACCCATTTTTTTTAGCCTCATTGTAGAATACATCTTTCCTGTTTGGTCTGAGGAGTATGCTCAAAGTTAAGTAGTTATGTTATATGATTATCAGACTATTGTTTTGCACAGAAGTATCTCTGTGTTTCATTTGTTATTTCTAAAATGGTTCCACTTGATTTCCAAGTTCCTAGCTGAAAAAGTAAACAAATGTAAACCTTGGAGTGTCATTCCCAATGAGCTGTGCTGTTCTTACTAGGCTTGAAAAAGTTCTGCTAGATGTGAAAGCTGTGGAGTAAATGAAATTGCCAAGCAGTTGAGAACCTGGTTTCCATAAGCTTGCATGTTCCGAAGAAGCCAGCCCCTGGCCTGAAGCTTTTCAGGCCAGACTTTGCAAACCTGCAGATGGGAAAGAGAAAAAGAGGCCTGTCTCTGCACCCTGGAAGACTTTAGTCATCCTCAATCTAAATTATTATCATTAGTCATCCTTTAGACTGCTCTCATTCAACTTAAAGCAGAACAGCCAGAGCTTAATAGGTGGTAAATAATTGAAGTAATGTCAGTAACGCACTTTTCTAAAGGCTATTGGTACCTTTTTGTCATGCCTTAAATATTTTTGTGGTTTGAAAAAAGTTGCAAAATCCTGCTTGTGATTTCTTTTATAACTTTTCTTACCCTAGTTGAGTACATACCAGGGGCAGCTCCACTGTCACTGATTCAACCTTGGGAAGTCCTGAGGGTGGAGTCAAGAAACGCTGGTAGCATCTTCATTTTGTCTAGCTGAAAACTGATTTGAATCAAATGGCTTAAAAATGCACAAACCAAAACTGATTATGGGGCACATTCTTCTGCTGCTGGAGATTTCTGCCCACTCTCGCTGGCTGGTGGCTGTGCTGGGCATATCAGCAAGAGCAGGGACTTTCGAGGGTACTACAGTACCCTGCAGTACCTGCAAACAGGATCACTGAGTCAAATTCTAACCACCTTAATATGATATTGAACAGAGTTTCTATTGACAGTCTTGTTAGTGTATTTGCAGTTCACTTCCCAAAAAGGAATATTGCCGGAGATGCAAAAATGGCCTCTTGGGAGGGAAGGCTTGGGAAAAATCGTGCATCATCATCTGCCCCTTTTCTGAGGTTTTGTACGTTCCTGAGGGTAATCACAGGGCTGCGTGTGAGGCTTTGCCTTGCACAACTCACTGGGGTTGTAAAAGATTTGTGTGTGTCTCTGGTACACGGCAGAAAACTGCCTGAACCACAGATAAGCTCACCCACGTGCACAGCATGTGTTTTAAGGGAGCGAGAAGAAGTGTAGTGAAGAAGAACCTGTTCATGTTTAAAGCTGCTCAGTTTAACAGCATCTCTGCAAGCCAAAGAGATTGGATCATAGTGTCTGCCTCCTGTTTCGCTGGCCTGTGAGTGCTGACTGCTCTGGTCTCTAATAATGTTGTGCAGTGCTGCTCTGAGCCTTGCTGCAGGGTTCAGGTTCCCCTTACCTTTCATAGCTCATCCATATTGACTCCTTAAAATCCAGCCAGTGCTTCTCTGCATTAAAATTTGTCCCTTGTTCTGTCCCTTTATAGCCCTTTTTTGGTTCATGATGGCAAGAATGGCCACTTAGGCGTTCTCTTATTTCCTGTCTGGTTTGATCTCTGCTACCCTCTGTGGTCTACAGCTATTTGCTGTAACTGTGATTTTCTGTCCAGAAGGGTTTCTTTGATGTTGGGGTCCTCAAGAAAGCTAACCTTCGTGGCAAGCTGACTCAATTTCAACATAGGGAGAAGGCATATGTAGCCAACTTGGCACAGCCTTGGGATCCAGCAAAAGCAAATCCACACTGCTTTGTAAATCTGCCTTACCTCCAGGAGGACCACTCATGACCTCTCCTTGCTGTTGATGAATTGGCCTCTCCAACATGTCTAGAAACCAATCCAGTGCAGACCCTGGATTGGCAATACCAGGGCAATGCCTCCTCCTTCACAATTTGCCCTCGTCATGTGATGGATGAGTTTCAGCCAGGAGCAGCTGGCACAGTTCATTCTCTTGGGAATAGGCAGGGCAGCTTCCCAGGGTATCGGGGACTCTGCTGGATTAAGTGAAATAGCAGCATGTGGGAAAGAAATGAGAGGCCAATAGTTTAGTGTTTACCCAGTGTCCCATGTGGGTCTGTAAATGTGAGGTGGGACAAAGCTCCTATATAGCAAGGGTTAAGGTATAGCTGGCAGGAACATTTTCATCAGGGCAGCTTTCTATTTAAATAAATAAATGCTGGCACAGGTAGATCCTGACAAAAGTCTAGACAGGAAAATATTGCTACCATAAGATATTTCAGCTGATTTCACAGAAACATTTCTCAAATTTAAGACATCAAGAACTGTGCAGCTCTTTTAAAAACAAACACAAAAAGGAGGAGAGAAAAAAAAGAACCAAAAACTTCACATTCCACTTCTAAGCCTTAACATGTTACAGCAGCTAGTGTTAACTCTGACAACTTTGCTGGGGCTGGTGTTCCTGCAAGTTGTTAGCCCTAAACATGCTGGTCCTATGCTACCCTTGTTAGCCTAACCCATGGAAGTCTAGGTATAGGATGGAAGGGACCTGCCAAGTCTCTACAGTCTGCTGCTTTACTGAGCTTCACTGAGAGGTGTAGAACATGTATGGTGTGGCCATGATGGGTTTTGTTTGTTTTTTAAATAAGTTTTTGTTTAAAGGAAGAGAGGTAGAGGAGGGTTTTTTAAGTTTCTAAGGTCCCATTTTGCTGTGTTCCAGTTTGGTAAAGTTAGAAAGAGTAAGTAATGATGAATGAGTAACTTATTCTGTTGTAGCAGAACTCACCAAGTCTCAGTGGAGTTGTATGCTGAGAAATTACCTGGTTGTAATTTGTATGTTGTGTCTGTGCCAGATGCCAAAATGTTAGCAGGGAAGGGTGTGTGTGGGGAGAAGCAGTGGAAAAATTACAATGAGCTTTAGTCAACGGGGTTGAATGTAGGGCTCCTCACAAGGGAAGCCTCCTTTATTAAGCAACTTGATCTCTCCCTGTGAGATCATATCTGAAAAACAGGTTGAGCCATGTCGGAGGGCGTTGCTCCGTGGAATTTGTAGATAAGGGTGGTTTATATCTGTGTGTTCTCCACACAGAAAGGCCAGTTACATTCTGCAGCTTCCAGAGGGAATAAGCCTCCTGAAGAGTACAGTTATTCCAGTTTTCTTGTGGTAAGTTTACTGAGAAGAATTTTTGTTTCTTCCCCTTCTCCCTCCACCCTCTTCAGAGCTCATATTCCCTCACCGTGAGGTGTGATATTTGTGGTTTTCTTCATCAACAGACCCAGGTATCACTGCTGAGACTGCAATGGCATGGTGGAAGGCTTGGGTAAGTAGAAGAAATACTGCAAACACTCAGATTTATTTTTTTATTTATTTTTTGGGAACCATAATGAGGTAATTTACAAGTTGCATCAGGCACTCTGTGGGAATGAAATGTGTCTCTTCAAAAATCAGCAAGACATCTTTATTGGTTTTCTGACTATAAAATAGCATTCAGCACTTCAAAGACCTTAAGGAAGGTGTTACCATTGTTGCTGGCTTTAAGAGCAGCAGACTCTCCCTGGTCCTTCACTTGAAAGTAGTGCAGGGGGTTGTTTGTGTGCCTGTACACAGCGGGAGATGGTACTGGGGAATAGCTGAGTTACACAGCTGAGGTTTGCAAGGTGCAGGCTCCTTGTCCGTTTCCCTCTTTTGTGGCAGTGAGTTCAGGGCACTGGCCTGTCCACGTTTCTGTCCCTAGCTGTGTTGTCAGACTGTGGTCACAGAGGGAGATGCGGTCAAGCTACAGTGTCTTTTTCTTTGGTGGTTTTTTTATGACAATGTACACTTGAATACTGTGTCTGTCTGCTAGGAGCCAGCGATGCTGTATATGTTCTCTCTCAAACTGTTGTGGCTTTGGGAGGAATGTGACAGGATGGGGGATGCTCATGGGTGTTCTGAGACAGCCTCCACGGTACGGCTCAGGCCAGCTGGCAGGAAGCTCTGGTGATGTGCGCAGCTCTGCTGCCAGCCATGGCAGTTCTCCCATTAGTGTCTGTTGAAGGCCGATTTTTATCCACAGACTTCATGTCCAGATATAAGCCAAAGCCTAGAAGAAACCTGCTGGAATAATACAATGGAGGAGTAGTGATAGAGAAGTGTTCTTTCCCAGACGTGTGCCCTGCCCAACATCACTGTCAGTAGTCCACAGACTGGGCTGCTTTTGGCTTGTTTGTGAAAAGATTTGTCCCAGAGTTTCCTTGCTGCTTGTTGTGAAGAAACCTTCATATTTCATTAGCTTGTGCAAGGGGTGAGCCTGCATCGAGGCTCCAGTGCTTCTGGGGCATTGGCAGTCCTGGCACTGGAGGTTGAGCAGGGGACAAGGGGCCTCTGCTGCCAGATGCCAGCAAAGGAACCCAGGAAGTGTAGAAGAGCTGTCTTGCAGTGTATTATCTTATCTCAGGTGCAATATGTCATCAAGGAGTGAGAAACCGCTTTTCGTGGACATGACTATTTTTCAGGTTCTCTGTTAGAATTTTGCAACCAAGGGGTAGAAACTAGAGAAAAAAACAAACCCAGACACGTTATGGGGTGGAGAATGCTGAGCTAATTCCTACTTTGCTTCAGTAGGTTTCGGATAGGAAACTTTCCTGATCTCAAAACATATGATTGATTGACTATTTTTATTTTTTCCAGAAAGATTGAAATTATAATCTTCCTTTCTGCTTATTTCCCTCTGCCTCCTTTTGGAAGTTTAGTATAGTAAAAGGGATTTATTTTATTTTCAAAGCCTGGAGTAGCTCTTACTTTAATTTTTCCATTTCTGCTGATCTATTCCCCACTACCCCCAAGCTGGAAATCATTTGAATACCTAAAAGTGAGATAGGGAGGAGAAAAGCTCTTGAAAGCCCCATTGATCTCTTACCCGTTGGTGTTGTAGGGCATGGAGGCATGATAATATCAGAGGGCAAAGGTGGGATGGTAGAAGATTGTTTTGCTTTTCTAAACCTTTCATTAAAAATACAGTCCAAAAGCAAAAAGAATGAAAAAAAATGTGAAATTTTTTTCAGAAAATTTCCACTGACAAACACCCAGTAACCCCACCTGTCCCCAAACTCCAGCTTTTTAATAAACTACTGTTTAGGTTTGAAAACATTCTGGTAGGAAAGCTTTTAATCCCCTCCCCTTCATTTATAGGTAAAATTTATCAGAGCATCAGCTGTGAGGTACACCAATTCCATTGTTTCCGTGATCATTATTCATCTTCACAGGACAGTTACACAAAGACCTTGAGTAGTTTCAGTTAGGTCATTGTAGGATTGATTCCTCTGGGAAACAAGATCAAACTGAACAGGGTTTCTCTGGAAACCTGTTGTGATTGTACCTATGCTTGAGCAATTATGTACACAGAGAATTGGGTGTATTAGTGAGTCATGAGGGCGCTACTTGAGCCAGGATGAGGTGTATATGTTTATTGGGATAAGCACCAAAAAAGACCATTGTTTAATTCGTTTCTGCTGCCTCCAAATGAAAGCTCAGCTTTGCACTCCCTCTTTCACTGAGTCACCAGACATGGGCCCAGAGTGTTTCTTTCACAAAGCCCTTGCATGCAGCTAGAGAGGGTTGTTCATCTTTTTCGCAGCAAACCCAGATGTATAAGCGTAACCTACTTTCCAGGGCAGTTGTGATGGTGCTGGCTGACTTCACAGAGGACTAGAAAAGGAGCACTTCCAGTGGTCGCACAGCTCAGCCAAATTCTGTTCCAGGTTGATGACAAACCATTCTTGGTGGCAATGCTTTAGTCTTTCACTGCTCTGCAGTGACAGCTTTACAACAGCCTTAAACTTGCTGCTCAGTAATCACAGGGATTCAAAGCCGCATTTATTGAGAGGTTTCCTGTTGACATCATCTGCTTTACAGCTGCTCTTTCTGCAGGGAGCAAGGTGTGGTGGCACAGGAGTCGGTGTTGGCTGTAAAGCAAACTACTTCAGATCTTGCTGATGATGAACATTCTGCCTCTCTCAGTACTTATCATTGCCTTTTGGTTACTTGCCACTGCTCCCATAGCTGGGCTGGTGTAAGCATGTGCCAGCTGTATCTACTGCTAAAGCACTTGACAGGGACACCTGAGCTGGTTTGCCCACAGCCAGACTGAGCACCTGTGCAGCGCAGTATGGACGTGCCTCAGCTGTGGTGCTAGGCGAGACCTGGCATTTGTTGGCAGACGCTCCTGAGCACACAGTCATCGATCTTCCAGCCACTCACTGAAATCAAGGAATGCAGGTCCTGAAGGGAATTTCCCCAAGCTTTTTTACTTTGCAAGGATCACTTGAAGGCTTTTTCCTCTGAGGAAGACTTAGATGACCTGGAAGGACTCTAGCAAAAGAGAGACAGAACTCTCTTCCACACCGGCAATAAGAGCAGAAGGAATTGGCATCATAGCAGGAGGCCATTGCGTGGCACTTGATCTGTTATGCAGGTCAGGTAGGGCAACCATAGTGATTCCTTCCAGTCTGTAAACTTTGATTTGGAGGTGCCTTTTATCTGACTGTGAAGCCACCCACATTGAAAAATCCATCAGGTCATACTGATATAATTAATTCAATGTTAACCCTATCACTACAAGTAAATTTATGAGAATATAGTAGGCTTCTGTGGCAATTTAAACCTTTTTGCTGCTAAGAAAAAGAAAATCGTGTCCAACATTGGAATAAAGTTGTGATGACTCTTTATGCCTAACCATTTATGTACTCCTCTGTTGACAGGACCTTACTGTTAGAGATGGATCAATATATTCAAGCCAGTCCCTTGGCTTACAGCTTTTATTAAATTCTTAAGCCTGAGTTCTAGTTGATGGCCCTGCTACCTTGTGGTGACTGGAATAAGTCTCTGTATGTTTTTCTGCCTCGGGACTCTGGCACTGGCAGTGCCTTTGAGGTCTGTCTGGAGGATTCCCATGTAGTTGGCCCTTGGTTCAGGGGAGAACATCAAATCTGCACTCCTCCAGATGGATCTCTTCCTTCAAATCCTTCCAGCGGGTATGCTTCCTTCTTAAAACAAGCTGTGTAGAAGTGCAGCAGTAGGAGAATAAAGCTGCTACTTAGAAAAATGGTCTGTGAGAGCATGACTATTCAATGAAATTGAAAAACTATGTGGCACCAAACCACTGGGAAATGCGGTATGATACAGTGATGTGAAGCCTTGTATTTAAGGGATGAATAGGAAAATCCAGCCTCCTCAGCTGCTTCTGCCAGACTGCCTGCATCTAACGACTATTGCAGCAGTCAGTTATGCTTCGCAGTTGCCAAAAGCCAAAGGCTGGTCCAGGCAGGTGGAGGCAGGAAACTAATGTTCTCTTTGGAGCTAGGCTCTGCTGAGGAGCCTTGAATCAATCCCTCCACTTTTCTGTGCCTTCTCCATGTGTAGGCAATGAATAATATTAATGTACATTCAAAATACTTTTTCTTCAGCTGGTGAAAAGCAGTGGTGAAAAGCCTCAAATTTTTCTTCGCCTTTCAGAGTGAAGCAGAGGGCAAGTCTCTGACAGGTGCTTTAAACTTCGACCCCGTACCTGATGCTCAGACTCTGTACAAGGCCATGAAAGGGCTTGGTGAGTTAATTCCAACCACATATGTAAATTCTGTGTTCTGCTTACAATTGCCAAGTTGAAAGCTATTCCTTGAAAAAACTGCAGTCTGAGATAGCACTTTTTTTTATATGGAAAAGTAAAAATTAGTTTCCTCAGTATGTACTTCAAATTCTACATGAAGACATTGAACTAGGGAGGGTTATCTGAATATTTGAATTGGGATTTTTAGATTAGTCTCAACTTATTCTGTGCACTGCGTTTACAATTTACTGTTGCTCTTCACAGGGACTGATGAGCAAGCTATAATTGATGTCCTAACCAAGAGGAGCAACATGCAGCGTCAACAGATTGCCAAATCATTCAAAGGACAGTTTGGAAAGGTGCTTCTAAAACAAAGCCATATTCAGTCACTGGTTCACTGCATGCAAGATGTAGTAAATAGGCATACATTTCTTCCTGCAAGTACAATGCAAACACTACGCAGGTTTTCTGTGAATAAGTAAATTCATATTTATTTACAAAGCCTGGAGTGAATGTGTGAAATTAATTTTTGTTTTTTCTTCTAAAATGCATTTTGACTAGAATTAACTTTTTTTACATCTATTTTAACTTCAAGTGTAACATTCTTTCTGAAGCTGTAACAAAAATTGATACCCTTCTAAGTAGCATTTTGAGTAAAATATTGGTTTGGTTTGGGGCCCTTTTAAATGCCAAAGAAAGTTCAATTTAAAGGCTTGTTTAATTACATTTGTTTAGAAATGCTGGAAATGAAAGCATACTGTGGTTATTGACAACCATGTTTTCCTGTGGCTGTCTTTCTGTCTTTGATAAAATCCTACTGTTATTGGGAAAACTTTTCCACCAGCAAAGTCTGCCACCAGCTCTACTCTGGAGTCTCCAATGACCCTTGCTGGAAAAGGGACTACCATGCAAAGGCCTCAGAAAGGGAAGAAAATGAGGGTGGGACAATGAATAGAGTGCTTGCATCTCACTAAACCAGGGTGATTTATACTCTAAAAGCCCCAGCATTATAGAGAAAAGGAAGTTTGAAGTCTATCTTCAAATAGACTGCGTGCCTGATTCTGCAAAAGTCCTGGGTGCGTGTATATATGCAGGCTTTGGGAATCAGTTCTGTCTGAAGCTATGTCCCTTGCTCAATTCAACACCTTCAGCTGTCTGGTTCTGCTCACTGAGTAAAGCACAGTGGAGGAAGATTTTTAATCTTCCTTACTCTGGTGAAGAATTAATTAGTACCTGGGAGAAGCTTGAGTATTGGGCCAACAAGGAATGTGGAAAGACCTAGACAAATCCCATTTTGGAGCTAGGTGCCTTTTTCAGTCCTGGATTATCACCACAATACTGTTGTTCAGTTTCATTGCTGTGGGCCACGGGGATGGAAACAGCACCAGGCAGTAAAAAGATCCTGTGAGGCTTTTTGTGTAACCATGTGATGCATGTTTAACAGGATCTGATTGAAAGCCTGAAGTCTGAACTGAGTGGCAACTTTGAGCAACTCATTGTAGCTCTCATGTACCCCCCATTCAAGTACGATGCCAAGGAGCTCCATGATGCCATGAAGGTAAGCAAATTGCAGACTGATATCAAAGTAGTAGTACAGATATGGTGCTAATTTCCTGTAACTGTGATATTAATGCAAGTTGTAATAACTGAACTGTTACACAATTGATTGTTATCAGCAATAGCCTTTGAGAAATAGTTAATCGTACCTGTAAGAAATCAGAAGAGTGTTGGTGTGAGGGCCAGACTGGGCTTGGCTGGGATCCTACCTATTGATACAGTGTCTTTTCAAGTTTGACATGCAGAGAAGTCTGTTTAAATGGAACAAAGATTGACTGATTAGACAAGCATGGGTCTCTTCGCAGCCCTCTAACTCTGTCATCAAAGATCCAAATCCAGAAATGCACTGTGGAAGTGCAGGGTTACATAAAATCATCCTTTACAAATTAGTCACCCCAGTAATAGAAACAGTGTTCAAACCAAATGTGCTTTGTGTCTGTGCTCTGTGTCACGACAGCTTCTCACAGCTCACCAGACAGCATACAGTCTAACACTTTGCTGCCACCCAACTCCTCACTTGACCATACTTCTCTAGCAATAAATTACACTCCATGACTAGATGCCTTTCTCCACCTTTATTTCTCCACTATGTTTTCTATTAAAGGGTGTGGGAACAAGTGAAGGTGTTATTATAGAGATCCTGGCATCCCGAACAAAAGCGCAGATCAAAGAGATAATCAAGGCGTACAAAGAAGGTAAAGTGCCTGGGGCTCTGATTTGTGTGGTCAGAGTAATATGTGACTGCCTAATTGCACAGCAGGAAAGGTGTTACCAACTACCACTGTCAGCAGGAAAATGTGGTTTTTTTTAGAAGCAAGAAGGTACAACCTAGTTCTGCTTTCAGCCTGGCAAACAGAACGTAGCTAGGCTGAGAGAATTTGAAAACTCCTTTCTAGGTCTCCACCCAGCTACAGGAAAAGGTCAACAGAGCACAAATTTGGTTTAGCTTGGCCACGCTGGCTATTGTCAGAATGGAAACAAAATTATAACTGTGCACTTATATTTAATGGGGAGGAAAAATGTAATTCTAGATGGGAATTTATCAAATATGTATTTACAAATATTTAATATCTCTTTGGTCCCTTAAACTACATCTCTAATATTGGCTTTGTGTTTATGCCTTGAACATCAGTGACTCAGTTGGATGCAAATGCTGACCTGGGTGTCACTGAAGGTGTGAGCTGACTCAGCCCTGCTTTTTGCCTGTACAACCTTCTTGACTAGTGTCAGGCTATTGTGTGTCCTTGGGTGACTGATTAATATCCTGACTATATCACTCAAATAACAAACCATTCTCTTGTCTTTCTCTTTCTCTTGGGTAGAATATGGTTCTGATCTGGAAGAAGACATAAAATCGGAAACAAGTGGCTACTTTGAACAGATTCTGGTTTGCCTTCTTCAGGTAATGCTAGAGAAGAGAAATGAGGGTATAAAGAACTTCACATTTCTCCCTGCCTGATTTTAGGGCCTTTCAGTGAAGGATTTAGCACTTGTGCTGCCTGAAACACTGCTTGAGTACTCTGCAGTAACAGAAAAATGAAAAGGATAATTGATCTTTGCCCTGAATACACACAGTGATCCTTATGTATGGAAGAATATTCATGAGACAAAATGGTTACTGTTCTTTTTCCTCTCGTAGGGTGAGAGGGACAATGCCACTCTCTATGTGGACACAGCACTAGCTCTCCAGGATGCAGAGGTACTCTCAAATACCTGTGATATGCCTGTATACCATGTGTCTTGAACTTCAGTGTGTTTCAGTGGGCAGCAGAGTCCTGGGCAGCAGAGGGTTGGATCCATAATAGTTTGGACAGAGGTGGCCTACAAGCAGAAGTAATTTGGGGCTCTTCAATTTTGCCTGCACTTCTGAGCCTTGCTATTCCAAAGATGCATAATGAGAGCTAGGGTTGGGCTCAGCTGCTTTTGATGCATGAAAGTGTATGGGTATGGTGAAGTGGGACAGCAAAGCATAAGGAAGAAAACTCAAGAGTATTGTTGGCTGCTCTAGCTACTGCAGGAGGGATGGAAAGAGTGGAGATAGTGGCTGCTCCAATTTGACTCGAAGACATGGTCAAGAGTTTTAATAATCAAGCAGTGGTTTTGTTACTTCAAACACTTTTACTCTAGCAGTCAGTGCCTTCAGCCAAACTCTGTTCCTTTACCAACTGCACACACAGATCGTCTCTCCAAACACTGTGCATTACATTACAGACTCTCTATGCTGCTGGGGAGAAGATACGAGGCACTGATGAGATACAGTTCATCACCATCTTGTGCACAAGGAGTGCCACACACTTGTTAAAAGGTATGGACCAGGGCCCATGCTCCCAAGCCTCCATAATTACTCAAAAGAAGAGGCAGGGCTATAGCTGGGAGAAGCAGGTGGTCAGAAAAACTGCCTGAGTCTGTCTCCTAATCCTTGGTCACTCTGTGACCAAAAGCTGCCAGCAGCTTTTGTGAAAACTCATGAAGACTTAGTGCTGCTAAAAATCAAGTGGCTTATCTAGAAGTCCTTATACAGTGGTCATGGCTGGATGGTATAGCTGGTTTTGTAAACCCAAGGGGAGAGAGAGTGCCTTTCTGACCAGGTAGGAGCATGCAGTGGACAGACTCATGACCCCTTGGATGTGGGTTCCCCTGGGAAAAAAAAAATCACTGAAAAAGTAGATAGATATTCAGCACTGGAAGATCATGGGATGCACTCTGCATTTCTGTCTCAGGTTCTTCTGAGGGCATCAGAGGCTACTGGGAAGGTAAACACTAACCAAGTTCCAGCTACGGGAGCCCTCAGCTCCCCACTGCCATGTGCAGCAGAGACCTGGCCTTGTCATCTCAAGACATTTGAGGCAATCCAAGGCTCTGACTAAGAGATTTTATTAAATCAGCTGAATCTAGGCATATCAAATACTGTATAAATCAGCTGGACCTAAACTGATAAATTTAGCTGGTGGTAAATTAGATATGCCTGAGCTTTTCCAAGCTGAGGTCTTCTGAGGTTGTTTTCCAGACTCTGGAGGCCAGCTCCCCCTTGTGCTTCAGCTTTAATGTCCTGGCATCACTTAGAAAACAAAGAAATAAAAGGTGGTCTGTGGTCTCTACATTCTGGCCATGTCTGCCTTTAAGAACTGGATTTCAACTAGCTGTCAGGATGCAAGCAATCTTTGAGACCTAGTGTATCACAAAACAAGTAATTTCCTCTGTGCTACAGCAGCCTGTAACTGTTTATCTTTATCTTTAAAACCTGGGAGTTATTTTTGCAGCTAATCTTTAATTTATTTATTTATTTTTAATACGGAGAGTTAGCTTGAGTTGAGAAGGTTGTATGCATGTGTTTGTTCTATGGTATTACTTTTTCTCCAAAGTATCCAAGTGTTAAAGTTTAGGTATCTGATCTTGAATGCTGAGCAAACTTCATTAAGATGTCCCTTGCATTACATAACAGTTTTCCTCCTTTGTTAGTCTGAGAGCAAGGAATGAAATCTGAGACCTTAAATCTGAACCCTAAAGTATCCAGAGTGTATAAGGTGAACAGCAGCACTATTGCTGAGCTTTTGTTCGTGTGGGAGTTCAAATATCTTGGAATCTGCACCTGTGTTTTGCTCATATTTTCTGAGTTGCTTTTTGTTTTGGTGTTTGTGTTTGTTTTTTTATTGTGCTTGAAATAATAAGTTTTCTCAAATTGTTTTCATCATTTTAAAGTCCATGGCCCATGAGCAGCCTAGTCCTAGATTTCACTTTTTTATTCAGCTCCTGAAGCTAGGGACAGCAACAAACACAAGACTAAGTGATACAGTTGTGCCTAACCTTCTGTTGTCTGCTTCATTTCTGTGGTTAAAGCCAGTAACAAAGGGTCAGATTTCCAAGTGAACATGAAGTGACTGAACTTGTATTTCCAAATGAAGTCAGGGAATTAAGACCTGTGGATGGGTTAGGTTTTTGTGAACATTGTCATCCATTTTTTTTAGCTGGTTTCAGGGCTTAACTAAAGCCTCCTGAAGTTGGTGCAAATCTAGCCATTGCTTTAGCACAAACAATACCTATAAATACAGGGCACAAAATGCCTGCGTAATTACTTGGTAAAAATTGAAGTTCTCTGTGTTTCAAACAGTGTTTGAAGAATACCAGAAACTGGCTGGTAAGACCATAGAAGACTCTATCAAGAGTGAAACTCATGGTTCACTTGAGGATGCCATGCTGGCTATTGGTAAGAGCAGTGATGTTTCCTTTTCTCTTGTCCAAGCCTGCTGCCTTTTCTTCTGCAGCAGTTGACTGTCATGGGAGGGATCTACTGTATAAAAGTATCTGGTAGGAAGTAAAGGATCCTTCTTAGGTAAAATAATCTCGGATCATAGGGGAACACTGAATTAGTGGAAAGCCTGTTGAATCTCTCTTACCTGTTGCCCTGGACTGAAATCACCATTGATTCTTACTGAGCCTTTTTGTTTGCCTAGTAAAATGCACCAGGAATGTCCATTGCTACTTTGCAGAGAGGCTGTACCATGCTTTAAAGGTAAAATTCTTCTTTGTAACTTACTTGTTTTCATACTAGACTTAACTTGTAACCTGGTTTCCACTAATTCAAATTAGAAGAGACAAGGTTTTGGTGAAATCCAGCAAGTTTAGTGCTATTGTTGCAAGTAATAGCAGAATTACTTCAAACTCCTTAGGTAGAAAAGTACCCCTTAAGCTTGAGATATCAAGGGAGTCTGGCATATCTATCTTGGGAGTCTCAAGGAGCCTAGTCCCACCTTCTGGAACATAGGCAAAATTTCTACAAGAGGCTTTTCTAGGAGTTTGTTCATGATGGAGTTTCACCCCAAATGTTAATTTAATGTATTGGACCACAGTATTTTCTTTTTTGGGAAGCAATTCTTTCAATGGCAGTATAAAATGAAATAGCTCCAGGTGGAGATACATAAGGCATCTGCAGATTGTGCCCCTGTAACTCTTAACTGACATGTAAAAGATGCCAATTCTCCCAACTCTGTAAAAGCTGAGATGACTGATTATTTTTGTTATCAACATAAGCTTAATTTTCTTGTGAGTGATTTAAATAATACTGGCTGAACTAAAGTGTTGCATGTGTGATGCTGCCGAGGACAATATGTATTCAGAGCCAGCTTCTAACTCTGTAGCATGTGTGCTCTTGCATTTGGCACGTTCAAAGACTTGTAGCACGCTTCCATGGTGGGCTTGTGATATTGACAATGGTTCCTGGGACAAGGGTGGGATTGGCCCTCCAGAAAGAGAAGCCAGTGTGCTGCAGAACATGTGCCAAGCAATATTTGAAAGCTGACTCCTCCTATCCTGGACCAGCTTGCAACAGTTTATTCCTTGAACACCCACTAATATCACAGACTGATATATCTGTTATTCCAGGGGGCTGGTACAAATGATAAGACACTTACAAGGGTGATCGTTTCTCGAAGTGAAGTTGACTTAAATCTTATAAAGGCTGAATTCAGGCATATTGCAGGAAAGTCTCTCTCCAGTATGATTCTGGTAAGTACCATCTTGATACGATGGTTCTTAGCCATCATCACATAGATTCCCAACCTGTCCAGCACTGTGGGATGCTTCTGTGGTTGTTTTCAGTAAAAATGTCATTTCTGCTAAGATCATAGCTTTCCTTCATTAGGTCTGTTAACAATCATCTCCTTGAGACATATGTATGACCAAAAGGTGAGTCGGATTGTATGCTCTCTAAGTGACTTGGGCAAAATGAAACCCAAGAGGCTGTTCCGGGTTTTTCATGGACCAGACTGTATCCATGCACTTCATGATCTCCTAGAATTTTCTCCTCTCTCTTTGATATCCTTAACTACCTCAAGCCAGTGCCATATAGGTCAAAACAGTGCTAGTTGAGTTGGTTTTGTTTTCTTTTTGTTGTTGGTTGGGGTTTGGAGGCTTGTTTTTTGTTTGTCTGTTGTGGGGTGTGTGTGTGTGTTGTTTTTTTTTCGTTTTTTTTTAGCTGATTTATCCCAGATGATGGCCTGGTCTATAATGTGGTGAGAGAGGTTTAGAAACAACCTTATCAAAGCTTATTGTAGCTTTTGAGGTTTGAGTCTCAGCTCTGAGTGAATGAACCTCTGCTCTTAGGGCTGAAATGCTGAGTTTTACTATTTGTCCTAAGGACTCTGGGACATTCCTCTCCCCCAGTGCAAATGGCACAGAAGCCCTATCCTTAGCAGTCCCCATGGGAAAGTCTGGTTCTATAATGAAGGTCCTTCCTTCTAATTGACACTGTCAGTGTCTGTCATGTTGATTAATGATCAGTCTTCAAGGGTCTGTACAGAATATTCATTCCTTCTGAGAAGTGGAACTGGCTTTACACCTGTTGTCACAAAACACTCAAAGGAAACAATTTTTTTATCTAGTGGTATTCTCTGTAGTGCTTCTCTAGACCAAAATGACCATATTGGGGGCTTAAAAAAAAAAAAAAAAAAAAAAATTATATGTCAGGACTGTCTATACTGTTGTTTCTCTTTCTGTAGGGGAGAAACACTACACAAATACCCAGGGACATAAAATCTGAACACAACAGGTTTGGTTGTTTTAATTTGTGCTGCCTTTGTGCCACTCTGTGGATGAAGCCTTGCTCAATTGCTCACCTGGATTCCAAAGAAAAGAATTGCACTTGATAAATATTATTTCAGGTGGCAGCTACAAGCCTCATTTCTCCGTTCACTTTTGATGGTGTGTCAGCTGCCAGAAATTCTGCTGAAGTCTGGCTTGCTCTTTCCAAAGTCATTTTCCTGTGTGGGCATATTCCACAGACTGACAAAATCAGCACTCGGAGAGTGTAGAGGAACTTCCACATTCACCTTTTCATTTTTTTTTTTTTTTTCCTGTCAGGATGACACCAGTGGCGATTACAAGACAGCCTTGCTGAATCTCTGTGGCAGTGAGTGACAAAATCTAGGAGGAAGATATTGAAATGGATACAGAGAGAAAATTAACAGTGAACAAGGGTCTGAAAATGTACATGCAAAAAATCTTTCCGTTGATCCGAGAGGGGATAAAAAGATCACATTTATAGGCAAGATTTCCAAAGCTAACTGAGGGATATGAGTACTCATTACACATTAAAAGTTATTTACTTCCCCAAGTTTTTCAGACACAAGTGGGAATGTTTCTTTTTTATTTCCATTTTGTTCTGTGCAATTTCCCTTCTCTTTTAACACACTGTAAAGGGTGACACTTGGACATGAAACTAAAATCTTTTTTAAACTCTCTCTGTCTCACAAGTTTGAACAACCCTACAAAGTCTGGGCTGTCTGGAAGCCTTGCTGACTTCACTAGGACGCGCTGGTACAGCACTGATCATTTGATGCTAACAGTGTGAGTCTGGAAGGAGTCACAGATATTAATGAGGCTTTAGAGAGCATGGGTCAGACAGGAGAATTCAATCCTGGGAGGCTGGTTTAGCAGCCTTATCTGCATAACTTCAGTGAGGGCTCCCCAAGGAACAGGAAAGGGCAGAGACAAACTGGCTGTAAGCATGTGAAAGTTGAAAGCTGTGTGCTCGATTTCCTTCTTGCTCGTCTGGAAGGGGAGACAGGCAAGTTCAGAGCATGACATCAACATCAGACTGGGGAAATCAAAACTGGGGCAGATTATTTGGTTTTGGTGGATACAGGATAGCCTGCTCTTGGGAGCAGACCTGTTTCTGCTGCTAGTTTAAGAGCAACTTCACAGAAGTCACTTCCCTTGGAATTTCCCCCCGCCTACCTCCATGACTGCACCTACCACTTGCTGAGTGAGACCTCAAAGTTGGATAGTGATACTGAAAGAACAGGATGAAATGCTTTGAGAAGCTTGGATCTGCCTTGACCCATGATTCTCCACACCTAAAGCAACTCATTTAAATGTATGATTACCCAAAGCCACTGTGTTCAGAGAAGTAGCTTTCTATCAAGAGGGTGAATTTTCTGGCTAGAGGGATGGTTCCTCTCCTGCACTGCTGCAATGAGCAGGACCTAGTGCAGCGAGTGGTGAGTATAAAAATTCCTAGGGAGTCCAGGATGCAGACCTGAGGTCAGGGTGTCTGCATTCCTCAGGTGAACATGGAGAGGAGGAGGATCAATCTCTGATCCTTCAAGTGCTTGTATTTTCAGAGATACTCCGATTTCTTGCCTGCACTAATATAAATTGGGGACTTCTCTCTCGACCGAGCATCAAAGGGAGGTTCTTTACTCAGTTTTCGGGGGATGTGGACCAGCTCCAGGCATTAAAAGACACGTGCTTTCTGCTGGCCCGAGGACGCACTTGATTTTTTTCTTTTTTTTTTCCGATTGACACGGATTACCAACCTTCCCCTGCTTTTCTCTTTTCTGAAGAGCCGGCTCAGGCCCTGATTTCCAGCGAGAAGCATGCAAGAACCGCCCGTGGGCGGCTTGCTGCGGAGAAACGCTGTGCTTACACCACCACCTTGTGGGTGAGCGGCTGAGCGCAGCNCCCCGCGAAGTGTCCAGGCGCCTGCGATGCAGGGCAAGGGCTCCAAAGGGAGAGATGCAGAACAGGCGTGGGGTGGTGAGGTTTGTTCCCCTTCAAACAACTATCTTAAAATCTGTCATGCAGGAAGGGGTGCATTTGCTGACGGTCGCCTTCTGAGTTCAGTTGAAGGGCTGTCTCGCGCTGCAGCCTTGGAGCTCTGCTACGGCTACGAGCTTCTGCAGAAATACTTCCCTCTGACCAGAGCTGGATGGTGAGGTTTTAGGGAAAATATAAGCCATTCTCCCCATGTTGGGGGGTATTATTTCAGAAAGGCCAAGTGGGAATTTGTAATTGCCTAAGCGGAGAGTGCGAATGATTTATACAGTTGTACCCACGTTTACGTTTTCTAAGGTTGGACAGGCAGTGAATGAGAAGTAATCCCAGCTCTGAGGGACTTTAAAATCTGACTAGAAAAGAGTAATAAAAGCTTAGCATTTCAAAGGTATTTTAGTTCAGTGTTAGCTATTGATTTCACTGAAACTTCTGTCTCTATATCATCTCAGAGCTCCTGTTGTCATCATCTTCAGGTTATTCAGATCAGAGGTTGGCTTTTCTCATTGGCCTGTGTTTAGCACGGTGGATTAGGATTTGAGCGGTTTCTGTGTGATTGTGGTCCAAACATCTTAAGAGATGTAGGGTGAGTTGCCAATAGGCTCGTAGGAGATCAGTAGTAAAGCTGGGAAGGAGGAACAATGGAGGGAAGCTGATTCTATCACCAAAATTGCTGGGAAACAAAACAATTGTAAAACATCACTAAAGATTTAATTACATATTGATTGCTGCTAAAATGTTCCCTGGGTGAACAGGTGCTTTAATAAAGTGGAATCAATTCCTAAGCTGTTCTAACCAGTCTTTTCCAAACGCAAATATTGACTTAAGGCCTTTCTATTTAGTCACAGTTTAATTAACGTGATTTTATTGCACAAAAATCAAGATAAAAGCTCAGTAAAGAAAAAGTAACAAGGACAATGTGAAAAATGCCCAGGACTAGGCAGTCTTTTTCCACTTCCTGTGCTGCAGGAAGACTTATGTGTGTGGAGTCTGCAGGGACTGTACTAATGCCACCTTTACTATCACTCCCTGCATGGCTGCTCTGTGCCCTCAAATGCAGCGCACTCCTGGCAGGAGTTGTGCTAACCAGCAGCATGGTGGGGTATAGGTACTTCAGCCCTCGGCTCAACTCACACCCAGGTGTACATAGGAATGGTTGACTGCAACTACTAGCTCTGTTCCTAACACCTGGGAAAATGATCAAAAATCTATTCCAGATGTGATACCAAGGCACATAAATTACGTTTAACCCCTGATGGCTCCCATTCCAGAGAAAGTTGACTTGATATCGTGTTGCTTAATTCTCCTGTCATCTCAGTGCAGATGTGGCCTGAAAGCCAGAAGGCTGACCACAGGATCCCCAGGCAGTGGCCAGCCCCAGGCAAGCAAAGACTCTGCTTAAGAGGTCACAGAGAAGCAGAAAAGATGAAATGGGTCTGGCTTCACTTATATGTCTATTTTGCAACATTTTGGAGTAATTTTTGGATAAAATATGTTTAGCATTCAAACTGAGGTTAAAAAAAACCACAACATTGTTCCTGTCAGGAAGTAGAAGAACAACAACTATCTTAGATGGGCAAAGAGGGAGATCTCTTTCCCATCTCCTCATGCCTAGAAATGATTTTTAAGGGGGCAGAATTCATCAAAGAAGGATGTCAGATCTTCCTGGTTCCCTGTGGTTTCCCTAGCAGTGCACAGAGACACCCATGGGTGGTGTAGGTTCTTGAGCCTGGGGCTAGAGTGTGACAGGGAAAGAGCCTTGCCTGAAGCACCAGAGCTGGCTCTGGGGCATCTGTGATGCAGGCCAGACAGTACTTCTCTTCAGAGCAAGGGGTGAGTTTGCCAAAACACAGGACAGTACAGCGTGTGCCCCAGGGGGTAAGGGGAGGTGCGTTGTGCTGGCACAGATGGCCCCATTGGTTGCTCTGGGATGGGCTAAAGGGAAGCTCAAGGGTAGATCATCTTCATTGCTGGTCAGATGGGAGCCTTTCTGAATGGAAACTGCTGATTATTTTTTTATTCTTAATTTAATAAATTAATGGTGAATTACAGTTGATTTATTAATGTAATGTTCTGTGGTGAGGGAATGCTGCATACCACAGGCATCCAGATGGGATAATGGAGTCTCCTAGTGTTGTGGCTTATTGCCTGGCTTTCTTGAAGGAGCCCATTTTGCTGACAAGGTGGCCATCAGTGTAGTCAGGCCGCCTCCTTTGACCACATGTAAACAAGGTCGCTCCGATTCTCCATCACTCTCATTGCTGCCAACAGTATTGGCCTTGTAAGTAGCTGTTGTTTAGTCTTCTGATGTCATCTGCTTGAACCCAAAGGACTCATCCTTGAGGTTCCAGGAAATTACCAGTAGAAAATTTGTTGTTGACTAAAAACCTTATGTTAGGCTGCAGGAAAATAATTGTACTTTAGGTTTTATATCTGACTGTCCTCCCAGAAACTGATAGAAACAGTCAGCCCTGGGGACCCAGGCTCCTCTCTCTTTGCAGGAAAGTACTATTTGTTCAAGCTGTGCTTCTATTTTCCCAATATCCCTTCCTGTTCCAAATCTCAATTAACCATGGTGCTATAGTATCATGCCTTGAACTGCTAGAGTCTGTTGGAGGCTTAGGACTGACATTTCTGACCAAAAGTTGTGTGCCTGGCACTTAAGGATGTCATTGGCATTAGAGTTCACATCTCCCAGGGACTTTATCCCATAATACTTAGTACTTCTTTGAAACTAAAAGAATGCATGTGGTGATATTCTTCTATAAAATACAAATCATCGATACATCCGAGTGGTATTACAGTCCTGAGAAACCTTTTCTGCATTACTGGCTAGATAAAAGTGCTTATTACAAAAGAAATGCAGATGTCTGTAGATTCTGTACTTGCAGAGATCTAACATTTGGAGGAATAAATAGCTCTGGATCACACAGAGGAACCAGTGCTGTTCTCTCTGTGGAAATGAAGAACAGGATATGTTGTAGGCACAATATTATAAATAAATAGTGAGCAATGCAACACAAATCTGTAATTCGATTTAGGATTTCAGATGAAATTGCTCTTTGGAGTTATAGATGTTGCTCTTTGGAGTTCAGAGCTCTGAAATTGAGTTACAGTCCAAGCAGGAACTGAGTCATGTGTAGCAATGTTCTAGGGAAGCAGAGAATCACAGTCAGCGCTGGGCAAAATGTTATTGACAGTAGTATATTCACTGAAAAATGGCATTTCGTGGACATAAATGGAATGAAACTGATCTTTTAAAAGCATGTCAGGCAGAAAAATAGGGCAAAAAATGAAAGTCAACATTTCCATGTATTGATCTAAAATGGCAACTTCATTTAAAAAAAACTGTTTCAAGCTGAAAAATAATCATTAAAAGATTTCATTAGAAGGAAGCTGAAACATGACATTTTGGAGTGGAGAAAGTTGAATGTTTCAGTTTGCCTCAGAATATTGTATTTTTGCTTTCCAAAATATCTCCTAAATTTCTAGTTCAGTCTAAGCCAAAGATCCCCTGTTATTTTAGCCATAATAAAGGTCAATGTGCTTCAAAAGGGAGATAAGAGTCATTGCTTTAAATGTTACTAGCAATCTTCTCCAACAGAAAAGATCAGTGTTGTGGGGGCTAAATTCTGAGTTTAAACAGATCCCAAAAGGTCTTGACAAAAAGAAAAAGGAAGAGTGTAGTTGATGTCAACTTCTCGCCTTTCCAGAACTTCTTGTTCAAAGCTTATGAAGCATATCACAGTCACCCAACAGCTTTGCTACCTTCCTGTGTTGGTCACTTAGGCTTTCCTTTCCATAGTTTTCAGGGTTTCACCTTAGTCTTACTTCATTACTTTGCTAGGAAGCAGCTATGACATATGAATATGAAATATTTTTGTAAGACATGCTAAGTCATGGTCATCTTTCTGGTTTGCGGCAGGAAAGTAGCAAAAGGAAGGTGCAGAAGCTTATTCACACTCTGTGCTGAAAAAGTACAAACACAGCTTATTGTTCAGAAGTTTATTAGCTATCTAGAATTCTATTTCCCTAACCTAAAATCCTAGAATATTACTACTTTCTCTAAATTTGTATCAGCTATGTATATTAATTCAAGAAATTACTGCTTAAATACAACAGGATCTCATGGCTATCCCAATGTAGTCACCATCCCAGCCTTAGCTCTCTCCTTGCAGGGAAAGCAGAGAAAGGTTTCAGAGTCCATGCTATGCACAGAGTATCACAAGATGAGCCTAGAGCTGAAACGGAAAATGTCCTGCATGCAGTCTTTGAAAATCATTATATAAATGAGAAGGCTCTAGAGACACCTTATTGAAGCCTTTCAATACTTAAAGGGGGCTTATAAGAAAGATGGGGACAGTCTGGCAAGGCTGTCCTGTTTTAACAGGACAAGGGGTAATGATTTAAAACTAAAACCCAAAAGATTTAGACTAGATATAAGGAAGAATTTCTTTACAATGAGAGTGGTAAAAACTGGTAAGGGCGGTTGTGAATACTTCATCCCTAGAAACATTCAAGGTCAGGTTGGATGGGGGCTCTGAGCAACCTGATCTAGTTGAAGATTCCGCTGCTCATTGCAGTGGATTAGGCTAGATGACCTTTATAGATTCATTCCAACCCTAACTATTCTATGATTCTATGATAAAGCCACTTATTCCTCACCGCTTGTCATGTTTCTGGGACTGAAAGAAAACCCCTGCACAAGGCAGTTTTCTGTTCTGCAGACAAGTGATAGCTTTGGATTTCTGAACTAAAGCTGTGTTATCATGAGTAATGTGCTAATTTTAAAAGCCAGGTAGAGATGGCTCTTTAGTTCCCAGGACTGTCTGTAATAAGACTAAATTTATTAATTTCAGGAAAGTGTTCAGATTCTATGATAGAAGCTGTTAAATAACTAGGATTTTCAAGCAGTAAAACACAGATCCATTTCTTCTGAAGCACTAGATATTGTTCAGAGTTAAACTGATGAGCCAGTATAATATAGTTTGTAAGCACGACACTAAGTCTGCAGTCCCTTTCTCTTCCTCTTTCATCTAGATCATCCTGTACACTATTTATCTCTTTTCCTGCCAAGTATTCTGGAAAGGCTGGTCAGACAACGTACCATACTGAAAAATGGTTAAATTCAAAGGAGGGCTTGATGTTATCATTTGTCTTCACATGCGCAATCATTTGTCTAACAGCTGATTCCCAAATAAAATTATACGAGGCAAAAAGTTGGAAGAAATATTAGTTTGAAGGGTTTTTTTTGGTGGGAGATAGAAAGAGAAGTCTCTTCTTAAACTAGCCAAGTACCTGCTAGGCATGACTACCTTTTTTCTTGTTTTCTGGTGAAGTTTTCACGTGATTCTAATAATAAATCATAACCATTTTGTTAAATGTTTCAGTGACAGTAACCACAGCAGAAATAATTGTCTAGAATGTATTGTGCCTTAAAGCTCTCTCAGTAGTTTAGGAAAATTGTGGTTAAAAGCTGTGGCATTTGGATGACCTTCCTTTTGCTGTTCTTCCAGATAATACTAGTACTCAATGCTAGTATAAACAAAAGCAAACATTAGTGATAATAAACTTTCAAACTCTGTCACTGACTTGTTTATAGCTAGGTTGGTGCTTGAGAGATCCAGTGCAATTTAAAAGCCAATAAATTGGAATAAACTCACTCCATTTTGGAGGCTGTTTATGTACTCTTTTAATTTGGTGTCATATTTATTTGGGGAGAATTAGATTATCCTATTCATTAGATGCAGTGGCCGGTGATGAATGGAACAACATTCCACATCAATGGCATTAATTGAATCCTCGCAAACACAGATAATATCCCTGCAGGAAACAGGAGAAGATGGAAAAGTTCTCCAAAGTAGGTCTGCAAATACCGCAGTGAAGAGTAAGTGCTATTGGATAGCCAAGATTGTTCACAGTAGTTAAATGCTTTTCTGTGAGACTGCTTAAAGAGTATTTGTGATCTCTAGGCATACAATTAAGATCAGATCCCCATGATGCTAGGTTGCATGGTTGCACAAGTGCATGTTAAGGGGAAGCTCCTGCTCCAAGGCTGAGTTTAAATAGAAAAATCACACAATATATGAGGCAAGTAACAGATCTAGCCAAGGGGAAAAGAGATGGTTTAGAACGTGGTTTAACAATACAGGTTAGCTGCTATGCTAGCTACCTGTTGCCCTAGCAGACCTGATGTACTTCTTTTATTCTGGCACTTACCTGCTTCGATGATGAGCTGGTTCTGGGAACAACTCAGCAGAGAACTTATCTCAACATTTGCTGACTGAGGCTGCAAATTTCTTTCAAGGGGTTTCCTGAAGCAACTGAACAGCTCACTGATGGGTAAAGCAAGCTGTTCCACTCCCCCTTCCCTTCGCCCAATCATGTACTCTTGCCTGTTGCTGCTCCCAGGCCTTGCCTGACCATATGCTAGCTCTGAAAGCAAAAAACAAACTAGCACTTCTTTGCCTAGGAAAGGAATTGCAGCAGCATAGCCTGACATCATAGACAAGGCAAGTGAGAAATCCCCTTCAGTGGACCGGGAGCTCTTACTTCAGCTCAGGAATAACAAACCTGCCTCCTTCCTTTTCTACCTGCTCAGACCTGTGCCCTGGTCAGATCATCAGACTGCTGGTACCATTACAGGGGGACAGTGACACTGATGGAGGGGAGGGTAGGGCCATGCCTTGCTTGGGTTTTGACACTGTACCTCTTCAACATGTCTTTTCCAGGATCATCCATGGTGTCTGAAGCAGAACCAAGGAAAGAGTATAGGTCTTCTGAGCTGCAGGCTAGTGCCATAACTAAATCCTTTGCATCAGGGGAAATTTACTTTATTTCAGAAGGGAGCCATAATCAAAAAGACTGGCAGACCTTCCAGCAAAACAGATTCAAGCCTCGGGTTTGTAACAAGTCCCAGATGGTTTTCTCCCAGCTCATCAATAACACATGCATGGGTCTGTTGAGTATTTCTCAGAAATGTGTCATTCTTCCAGGGAGCAGGTCCTATTGATAGAGCCATAAACCACTGCCAATTTATCAGGGCATAATGCAGTGTTCAAAAATGAGCATGAACTTTCCATGCCAGTCCTCTTTGATTCATGCCTTCCCTATGATTCATACCAGTCCTCTTTTGGATAACAAGCTGTTTATTTATAGGAAAATTACTTTATTGTCAGCGAAAGGTGAAAAACAGCCTGAGACATTGATGGGCTAAAGTACAAAAAGAACAGGACTACAAACTTCATTAAAGTTCTGTGTTTTTTTGTTGCTTCCTATGGAAGAGAGTCTGCTCTCGCACATCCCGATGACACAAAGCAGTAAACAGTGGCAAAGTGGGTTGAAGCAACTTCATCCTGGATGCGTGGGACCCCCCAGAATTCCTGATGTGACCTATGAAGTCTCTGTATTCCTGATGGATCCTTTCCATTACTGATGTGCTTCCAGTGTGCAGGGAAGGGGCAAGTGTCTTTAGCAGTGTGTGCACTGGGACACTTCTCCTGGGGGAATTCAGGGACAATAGTTGGAGGGATTTTTCCTGAATGGTTTGAACACATGCCCCAAAGCCTCCTGCTGGGTAAATAAGAGGAGCAGAACAGCGCATGCCAGGAATGGTGATTACTCATGCAAAAAGGAGGTCCCAGACCTGGCGACTGGGAATGTTGATGCCTCTGAGCTCTCCGCTGGTATATCTTTTGCCAGGGGCAGGAGGACTGGAAGGCGGTAAATAGCACTGTCCTCGTTTTGCTGAGGCAAAACCAGAGGTCAGTGACTGGTTCAGGGTCAGCGGTGGAGCAGGGATTAGGACACAGTTTGTCAGAGCTCCGGGCAAATTACTCACCTGGGCATTCCACTTTTTCTCTGCTTGTGTTGTGCTGTTGCTTTCTGACCTGTGCTCTCAATATTACAGTCCTGAGAAAGTGCTCTCAGCCAGAGTCTAAAAGAGGTTAATAGTAATAGCCACAGAGGGAGCAACGTGGACATCTATAAAACTAACCATTTCAGAGCACTAATTTCATCAACAAGCTAATTGCAAATATTGTATCTAAGAGCATTTCCAGACATCTGCAGGAAGGGAATGTCACAGTGCTTGAAAGGCATTGTATTGATGACTGTGTCTTACTGATAAATTAATCTGGTGCTGTGAGTTTTGGATGTCATGAGGGTAATCATGCAGAACAAATATCTCTTACTGTTACTTGGAGGATTTACACAACTTCTATGTTGTATCTAATAATGCCTTGTGTGTCCTGTTACATTCCACCTCTATTTTAGAGCATAGAACTGAGTGAATATGAGGACTGTTGCTACTCCCTGCAGCAGGGCTTGGCTATGCCTGTTGTCACACAGGAAACCTGTGATGCTGCAATGAACAAAACTGCATCTCGAGAGGTCCAAGGCCCAAGTTCCAAGGCTGGTACTCTGCCAACTGTGTCTTCCTCTTTAATTGTGGATCCAGGTAAATATTTGCAGTCTTTAAACAACCTTCATCAGAATCAATCTTAAGGTGACATGAGCATCAAAGAGACGGAGAAAACATAGGTCTGTATTTCATTTCCAGAGTGAAAACAGCAGCAATGTCAGGAAAGTGGAACCTTGTGCTGTCACTGTCCCTGTGCTGTCTTTATTCTGGGTAAATTGAAATCCTCACTTCCTAGAACTGGAGTTTATCCTGATTTGAATTAGAACAGAACAATTCTATTCAGTGATTTTACTTTTCAGCTAAGTTCCTTTAACTAACTGCACTTTTGGAAATTAGCAGCGTGTTTTCACAGACAGTGCCTGCCTGATCATGGTGTCTCCCCTGTCAGGTTTTGACAGATAATAACTCTACTGAAAGGTGAGTAATTTTTATAAAGCATACAGGGCAGGATTCACCATGTGATACAGCTTGGTTTGGCTTTTGATACTCCCTAAAGCAGGCAATGCAGTTTGAGTTCTGAAAGAACCTGCCACCCTGTTGAATACACAATTTGTGTGAAAAGGCACAATTTGCCTTTCTGTCTACTTAGAACAAGCTCTTGAGTCTTGTTGCTCTCTGGAACTGAGTTTTGATGCTTGAACTGTCTGACATGACTCTCAAATCATCTGTGTTTGTAACCAACCCTTTCCAAGGAGGTGTGTATAATGTATAAATGAAGTTAGTTATGCTTTTTCCTCTGGTGCAACAGTGACCTGTAAGAACCGGGCATGGGAAGCTACCTAATAAGGTGCCAATGTAACAAATAACCTTCAAGACCTCTCTCCCACATACCAGTTAAATAGCTGTGTGTATGTATATAGTCTGCACGTTTAGTGAGTTGCCAGCCAAGGAACTGAGAGTTTGACAACACCACAGGTCCTGCTTTGCAAGAGCCAGTGGTCTTTTAAAGAGAAGCCAATGTTAATTTTAAAAATACTTGTTTGTGAGTCAGTTTATTGAGGAATGATGTCCCACTAATCATTTTATAACACTTGTTATGATACTCACTCACCTGAATGACTAGTGGAGACATGATATTCTGAAGTCTCAAAAATTTGAACTGAGATGGGTGTCATACTCAACATTTCTATCTTAAGGATCGAGTGAAGTTATTACATCCAGGCTTAAGGCTAAATAATCCCAGGGGTCAAGACATTCAGAATGGACTTGCAACATAGCTCTTAAAATATTTCCCACTTTCCTCTAGACTAATCCAGTTGAGAAAACACACTCAAGTTTCTTCTTAATTTTAGCATGTGGCTATCAGTGTTGTGTGTTAAGGAAATGGAAACCGTACTCAAGAAACAGTTCACTTTAAAAGGATTTATTGACAGCCCAGCTTGTCTGATCTCCAATCCTGGTAGCTGTTTTGTCTGGACAGATTCCATGCTAGGACTAAGCACCATGACTTTTGTTGACTGAACTGGGCTTCGGTTAACGTCTTCGCAGGATCATGACCTATGGTCAGAGAAGAGACTTTCTTTTCCCACTGACTTTTACAAGAGGTGTGGAGGTTAAGCACCTCTAATAGTAAATAAATGTGTGTGTGTAAAGTGCTTGTCGTAGTAAATAGACAGAAGTAGTTGCTGAATCACAGCAACGTGAAGGAACCCTCCAGAAAGATCTGCCCTTGCAAACTGTACCTGGGTCCTGCTTTTTCCTATAGATGACGTATACTTCTCCCCTGTAAGTATATAGAACACCAGATTTTTACTTCTAAGGGCCTAAATGATTACCAAGTGAATACCAAGACATGGTCCTAAGAGTGGTTTCCCCCTCTGCAGTCTTGACCATGCTCTTGAGAGCTCAGCTTCTCTTCTTTGTGGTTCCTACACATTATTGTTTAGGGCAGAGGCTGGACAGTTATGCAATATAAAGTCTACATCTACTTCTGCTCTGACACAGCCCAGACTGTGTGATCTGAGGATATTGTGTTGTCTGGGTACACTAGGTGGTTTTTAAAAAGCCAGTATATTAATTAAGGGTGTCTTAAAGTCTCGTTTGTAAGATTGGCAATACTGGTAAAATATATACTGTGACTAGTTCATAAACTCCGTATGTGTGTCCCTTCTCTTGACAGAGATGATCCATAGAGATAACAAGAGTTGAAGACAGTTAAATAAAAGCAGCACCCAGTCACTCACTCTACCTGAGCAGAAGAGAAGAACCATGAGCACAAACCTAGCTTTGCTACCTGTAGCACACCTAGCACCAGGCCTCCCAAAATCTGAACCCTAGTCACAGGAAAACAAATAGGAAGCCCAGATCATGCTGACTGAGGTTTCAATTCAGAAGTAAAGCTTCTTCTAGTCTTTCATGCATCTTCCCAAGACAACAGCTATAATAACAATAATAATATTTTTATTGCAGCACGTGGAGGAATGGGCTCCCGTTTTCCAAAGGTGTGTATGGCAGGCAGGAAAATTCACCTCAAATTTTGAAGGTCTTACATTTTAACAGAAGATTGTTGAAGAAAACAGGGCCTGCACAACATCTTTTGTAATATAATAATGAAAGCATTAGCTTTTGTCCATTCTATGAGAGTGGTACTGTTAGGAGAAAACAAACTCTGACTTTAGACTGTGAGACAAAATATTGTTTGAACAGCATGTTCACATGAGTAGTGGAGAGCTCTGTTAAGGTTACTTCCGAATTATGAGGTTCCTTGGAAAACAAAATGATTTACGAACAAAATTCTCAGCAGTCATGGAATCACTTAGAAATGGAAATCTGCACAGATCTCAACTTACGGTGGGTGGAGAAGGATCATGGTTTTGACAGAAAAAAAATAAATTGTAACACAGATACACTTGATGGTGTGTATGTAGAAAAAGTAACCTGTTCATTCCCACCTGAGCTCCTAATTCAGGATGCCTCAGTGAAATGAAGAGTGAAACAACCTGCTAACTAAATGTACTTCAGAATGGTTCAAAATTGGCTGGGCCTGGATGGGAGCTGAGCTTTGGCCCAGTTGCCCCCATGATAACCACATTGTAGAGTTGCAGAAGTGATTTCCATTCGCACAAGTGAAGCTTGTTTCACTGACTCCAATAGTGCTCTGCTGCTTTACAGCAGCTGAAAATCTGGTTTTAATTCAATTTGATGTTCATTCCCAAAGCCTGGGCAAGTCCTGACTGCCTGGAAATAGGCTTTTTAAAATATAAAACTGTTCCAGCCTGCCCTACTCGAGTAGCTGCCACTTCATCTGTCATAACCTTTGCTACGCTTTCAAGATTGTTATGAGTCTTTATTAATGCTTGCAAAAAATTCCACCATATTTTGCAGAAAGTAGCTTTTAAAATATGATGCACCGTTGCTATCTTCAATGCTGAAAAAATGTTGCAAAATCAGGAAGCACATTGATTGCTGTTTATTGGGAACACGTAAGTGTAAAATCACCACCCGAGACATTGGGGCATGGAGAGGTGAGAAAATCAAACTTCATTTAGTTCCAATCTAAGATAATGGATTGAAGATTAATTGCTAGGGAGGGACCCTGAAGACTTGTCTTTCATTTATGCTATTTAAGGGGCTGGACATGGGGCCCTTAATTTAATTCTTGGAGAAGGTGAGTCTGAGAAGAGGCAGGAAATTAGTAATTGCTTTTATAACTGAAGCCTAGAGCATTTCCCTCCAGAGTAATTATTGTTAGCAATCTAACTGAAAGGTCTTTGCTGTTTGTTTGGATGTTTTGGGGGTTGTGGGGTTTTTTTGTGTGTGGGTTGTTTTGTCTGTTTGATTTTTGTGTATCCTGTTCTGAACCTCCTGTTACTTACAGCAATATTTATCTGGTCATCTGGAAGCTTCAAGGTATATTTCCACCCAAAAAGAAGAATTTTATGCCTTTTGCTGGAGGGGTCAGGGGGTGATTTTTGTGCTGTTGTGAGCTGCTAAAATATTTATGCCAGTTGCTTAAATAAGAAGGTAGCCTAAGTTAATGTCATCCTGGGGAAGTTTGACCACAGGTAGCTTCTGCAAAACTGTTTATTTTTAATTTGTATATCCCAGAAAGACATATAAAGGCATGCAGAGGTTAGTGACTTGGCAGGCTAGTACATAGGAAGGAGATTTCAAGCAAGTCTGGCATTGAGATTGCAATGGCCAGTCTGATTTCACAACTGCCTGGCAGCAATACACAGGACTGTAAGAGCTGGTCCACAGCTATCATCTGCTACAGCACCAGGTAAGCTTGTTTACGAGCGAAGCAGGCTTTATTCTTAAACATAATATGGTTAGGAGGTACCTTGTTGAAAGCCTTCTAGTTTCAAGCCCTACATTATCTTGTTTTCAGGCTAAGATTGCCTCTTCACTGGAACTGTCTTTTTTTTCTCTCATTTAATTGACCTGATGCATCTACAAATTACAATTGCAGCCTGAATAGTGAAGATCTTTTAGCCATTTTTGGTATATAGATGGGCTGTTTCTCTGATTTTAGTAGTCTTACTTTGCAGCTTGCCCTGTTTCTGTAGAACTTTCCTCAGTATGGGTCTCTGTATTCTGCATGAGGTCCTTGCACAACAATACTTCTCGGGTGTTGCAATTATGTTGCTCTAGGCATCCTCAGATTGCATTTGCACTTCTCATACTTGCCTCATGTTATGAGCTGTAATGCTGGAAGGGCAGCACTGTGGTGTCATCTGGTAGCATAAGCAACCACTGCTTTCTTCAAAGGACACTGTAATATCTTGTAATAGTACCTCAGAAGATGGACTTGGGCATCTACCTTGATGTTGTGGAGAGCAACACCTCAGTGTACCTTGTACATATGCATTATAAATACTCCTGAGTTTGTGCAAGGAGCAGACTCTGCTCTTCAATGTTATGTTGCGTAGCTTGAAGACTATACGTCCATATAACAGTGAGATAATATTGAATAAACAGATATTGCAATATCTCTGTAGCACTCAAGTGCCCAGACATAACAGTGATAGGACAATTAAAAGAGATGTAGACAGTTGTCATACATACTCTTTAGAGGAATGATTTGTGATGGATTTTGCAATTCTTTCTGTTCATTGATAACTTATCAGCTCCTGGCCACTTACATATGTATTCAATCAGTTTTTATCAGCTGACGCTTCTGAGCACTTGTGTTTCATGTTGACTTCTTGTTTCTGCTCTTTGGTCACTAAGAGGCAAAAAAAAAAAAAGTAATTGTAATAGCTAAAAATGTTTGTTCAGATTTGTTTATTCAACTCTCATAACTTACTGAGAGTTACTTAACATTTTCTCCACAGTGTTGTGTAGGATAAGCTAAAAAATGAGGCTGTTATACTCCACTGTGATCCAGAGAGGAACTGAGCCAGCCAAATACAATTATGCAAGCTGGAACATGAACAGCATCCAAAACACACAGCAGGAATTCCCTCTGGCACAGTAGCACTCAAAAAAACATGCCATACATTTGCAATAACTACAGAGGGTCAGGATCTCAGCTTTACAACTCATTGGAGAAAATGGACTTGCTGGTGTGTTCTCCTTAGTACTTCTACCAGACTGTACCGGGCTTCTTATGCTGCACTCTCCTCACTATTGTAAGCTGAGAAAAGTCCATGGCATTATTACAGGAATGAGATATTTTTTCAGAACTTAGAAAGCACAAGTTCAACACGGGGTACTTTTCCTCCATTTAACTGGGAACTAAAACCTTTGTGTTAACACTTGTGATCATTTGCAACACTTGTAAGTACTACAGTAATTCTGCTAAAAGCAGTCAAAATATTTCACCCAAATGGCATGCCAAGTACCTTCTGCCTTATCATAACATTGTCTGCATTGTCAATATGGTGCAGAATTTTTCTTTTCCTGCTCTGAAAGACTGTTCAGTTCTACTGAACATTGTTAAACAGATGCAGCATTTTACTAAAGAGCTGGTTGTGTTTCAATTCTGGATAAAGTGGTTCCTGTAAATAAGGCTTGTAAAAATGCTTTCTGTCTGAACAAAACTATGGGCCAATTTTTATTACACGCTATTACTATAATTATAGGATCTTCTGCTTAATCAGGATGTGCTTAATTAGGATAGCCATTTAATTGGGACATCTCCCAAGGAACCAATTTGGCTTAATGTTATTAGTACTATCTAATCAGGGCAGCTTAGGAAAAAAAAGTTGCTTTTCAAAAATGAGACCCCAGCAGAGGAAAAGATAAGCTGATGTTTTGCTGGTCAGGTGTATCCAATGCATTCCCTGAAGGTTTAGAGTCCAGCACTGCTCAAGCAGCTGCAAGGATGGTCTCCTTAAAGCAGCAGAAGACAAGCATGATTCTTCTGTTGTGAAAGTACCAAACACAACCTTCATTCCTGCTGTTGACTGTCATGGCATTACATTAGAACACACTGGCAAATGAGAGAAACACCTGCAGACTTCATACTGTACCCACTAGGAAAAGTCTCCAGCAAACATAAGTGGCAAAGTGAAAAATACCAACACATTTTAATCACGAAGGTATCTGCAAGGATATGAAATAGAGCTACAAGTAACAGGTCTTTAAAGGAGAGTTGTTCAAACATACTACCAGTGAAACTATCATTGAGCTTTTGTTCACATTTTAGTAAAAAAAAAAGTCTATGTAGTTTATCTTAGGTTTCGAAGTTAAGGTCATTGCAGTTATCCATTCAGTGCTGCCCAGTGAGATGCCACCAGCAAACAAAAGCTGCTGTTGTAAAGAAGCACAGAATCATGTGAGTTAGCCCTAAACTTCAATAAGTGCAAAAACACTACTTTCTGTGACCAAATATAAGACTCCATCTTGACCTGTGAGCTAATATGACCCCAGATCGGCAATATGAGCCTGCAGTTGAACTAGGGCTGAATTTGCAACTTCAAATACTAGTGAGAAACTTGTAGTGAAAGAAAACAAAGTAGGGGATGGACTTCCCATTGATGTAGATCAGTGACATCCCATCACAATTGGTGCAGACATACAGATGATGAAAATTGTGGCCGAAGTCAGAGAGCTGAAGCAGTGGTGTATTTGCATGTGCAAGAATGCAGCACTGGAACAAGGTTGCCAGGAGTAGTTGTGGAATTTCCATCCATGGAGATATTCAAAACCCTTCTGGACATGGTCCTGGATAATTTGCTTATGGTGACCCTGCTTGAGCTCAAGGGTTGGACAAAGACCTCAAGAGGTCCTCTCCAAACTGAGCTGCCTTGTGACTCTGTGAATATTCTGATCACACTCCTCTCTGTATGGATAAAGAACAAATCCAGGGACTAAGGGTTTAGTTAGGAACAAAGTTGACTTGGAAGCTTGATTAGGAAATGCCAGTCCCCTACATTCCCCTTCCTCTGCTTGTTTTCATGCTGCAAGGTCACTATCTCTTTATTTGTGGTTATATAACTATTTATAGGTCCACAGCATTAACTGGATCAATGATAAGAGAAGGTCAAAAATAACAAGTTTTCTTTTCTAGAATTTTGTTTTGAGTGTTATTTTTAAATGCATGTCAGTTCATCTATCCAGTTCCCAACTCCACTGGAACATACTCTCACAGCGCATAGCATAATGAACATGTGGATGGGGAGAAATCTGGGAAGAGAACAGCATGATGCTTGCATCCAGCACACTGATTTACACTCTCATTGAAAGCAGGAATATCTGTTATCTGATGTTAATTAATTTAAAAAAATCAGGCCTCTGTCTTTAGCTGTTCACGCTTCTTGGGTACTCTTCTCATGAGGTTAGTCAGAATATACAAAATCAAGTATGTTTTCTTTAGGTGCAGTTGAGGAGGTCTAATTATTAACCAAGTAAGAATTGAAATTGCATAAAAATATATCCAGCAAGTATATTCTGCACAGGTACATGTTCCTTGGGGGCTGGATGGTTCATTAGTACTACAGAGCCTGCAAGATACAAACTCGTTCAAACTAAGTTAATTATAAAATCTAGTAACTCCCCAAGAAGGGGAGTTGTTCTAATTGTGTGGTTGCCCATCCTTATTCAGGTCACCTTGTACAGCCCTATCTCCTTTTTGAGTGCTTTTTCTCCCTGAATCTCTTCTGGATTGAAGATGTGCTGGGACTGCAGTTTTCAGAGATTCAGGTGTGGTTAAGGTGGAAGCGGATTATTGTTTAGTGTGCTGATGTAAGACTGGGTTCAACACCTGCTCAGGTATGAATTCCCTGCGTTATTTTGGGATGTCACTTTGGAGCTGAATTTGCTATTAGATTTAGATGGAGCGTAGGCACTTAAGTTCCAAAATGGGATTCTCAAAGCTTTTCGTAACCTTAGACCTCTGCTTTGTGCCACTCTCCTAGTTCACCTGAAATCCTGCTGTGATCATGTCCAGAATCCCCTTGGTCTTACCACCACCCGTGAGCTGTCCCTCCTGCTGCCTGCAGAACCAGTGCTGCCCCGCTTATTCTTCCCCAAAGGCCTACTCCATTTGCTAATGGAGCTTCCGCAAGGCAATATCCTTCCCCTACACTCTCATATGTCTGCTGAGTAGCTGATGTATAGGCAGTGCATGGGAGATGCAACACCCTTCCTCACTTCACTGCACAGCTTCTGTATTAGTAGAGAGCTGTATTCGTAGCACAGGCAGATAAACAAAATTATCTACCTGTGTCTTTAGGGCTCTGAAAAGAGAAAGGTAAGGTGTTAAGTGACCTAATTTGTTAGCCTATTCTGTTCCCAGGAGTTATCTGGACCTCATTGCTGTCTCATGTGGCAAAGAGCAGGTACTCTGTGACTGTAGCCCTGAATATATGTGTATATCCATGTATGTGCATCACATAGGAAAACAGCCTGTGATGACCAAGTAAGCGTGCTCTTGCAGCTGGAAGTTGAGTTCTCTGTAGCTGCCCGCCCTTACTTTCTGTGTACCGTGACGGCACTGGGAGGCCTGGAACTCATCGTAGGAGGTGCTGCTCATAGTTATGCAAAATCAATGCGTGTTAATAAAGGATGCAACACAGATATTCTTTCTGAACGGGACAGTGGTTTGTAAACCTCTATTAAAACATTTGACACTGTTTTCCTGAATAGATTTACAAACAATGCATTTTCCTGGAAGCTGGTGCTACTTATTGGCCCCCTACTTCTTATCAATTTGTATTTCTTTATAAAAGAAAATATTAAACATCAGTCGCTCAGTATAAAATGGAATATTGCCACTGATAAGCATGCTTAAAATAAGCATCACTGTGGTTACTTTCATTCTCTAATTGTAATAACAGACTGGAGAAAAAGAAGAATGCAGCCAGTCCTCCTGATGGCTAAATCATACCAATAGCATGAATTGATTTGTTTCCAGGTCTAAAACCAAAAAAGACTATGTAATCCCCTAGATACAGGAAGATGAAGGTTTATGTCTTAAACCTGTCCCTTACGCTCAAATACACTCTCTGTATGCAGAAATGCCTGCTACTACCCCTTTCATGTAATTCGAGATGTAAAAACTGATACTGAGTTAAGCTGGTTGAAATAAAGGCACATTCCTTCTTATACTTAAGAGCAGCAATTAGCTGTTCTGTACTACACCAAATCATACCATTTGCTTAAGTCCAGTCGCAATAGTGCATTCATGTGTGCATTTTGGCATTTATCAATTTTGTATAGTTTCTTTGTTCTTTCTAGTGAAGCTAATGTGTTAACCTAGGAAGCATTGCATAGTACTAAGTCTAAAACCAAGCTACTCGTATTCTTGATGTAACTTCAAGTGAACAAATTTTTTACTGCATTCAACCTGTTTGCAGAATGAGGGACTGTCTTTCATCCTTATCAGTTGTTGCTTGGCAACTGTCAAAATTTTTAAAAAGTGGATTTTCTTAATAAATGATTTTTAAAGTAGATAGTATATACTTGTCCCCTGGCCCAGATCCTGAGAAATTATATAGGTTTGTGCTTCATCTTACATACATGTTTCAATCCTGGAATGTGTTGCATATTGTTGTTCTAATTCATTGTGGTTTGTGAAAAACTGATCACTGAAAAGGTTTTGAAACATAAAGCCTCATGTTGTTCTCACTTAACTCTTAACCTTTGCAAAACTGGAATGTAATGTATTCATTTTGCAATGCAAAGAATTGAGCATGTGCTGGATCAGGGTTTTGTTTGCAAATATATTGCCTGTTGCTCTGAGTATGGGTAGAACACCTCCTTTTGTTTCAGCCAAATAATTCTCTCCTTCCTCCTCGCAAATAGTAAGATACTCCTTATTTAGGACCTGTCTTTCCTGCTGTGTGTAAGCAACTCACCCAGACACAGACTGCAACTACACTGCCGTGAAGCTTTCCATTGTCATGCATGGAGAGTATATTCATCCTGTTACGACCCATGTTTCATAGACTGTTTCTGAGGGAGAGGAACAATATTAGTAGTTTGTAGGTTTAACAGCTGACCTTTTGGTCTGCTGGTGAAGATTAGCTTGCTTAGTGAGAAGTTGTGCATGCCTGTGTGCATTGTCATGTGCCATGTGGGACTTCTATGGTGTCTTGTGGAAGTGTGGGTTGTTATGAAAGCACACTCCACAATTTGCAGCAATACTACTGTATTTCTGATAAATTGAGTACACAATGAATTTTAAGTGGAACTAGTGTCATTAGATGACTTAATCAGCTTTAAAAATCTTAACCACAGACTAGCCAGCTTCTGCTATCATTGAATCCTATAAGCCTTTCCAAAATAGAGGTCCAGGGGATACATGTACATTACGCTTCTGAAACAATCTGTGTATTTGCCACTAGTTTAAACAAAACTCCCTGCTTGGCTGTATTAGTTCCTGTGAGTTGAACATACATGATGAGTAGGCCAGAACTTTACAGTATTTTTCAGGTGTCTCTCCGATCTGAATGCATTGTGTTTCGGAAAGTGGTTATGTTGGTCTTCAGGACACCAGGAACTTTTCTACAATCTATCTTGAATTAAAGAAATCCATGGTACATGTAATTATTTTTAGTCATTAAGTCAGCCTATCAACTAGATGAATCAATGCTCTTTACCTTAGTGCAAACACAGCATGGGATAAGTGTATTCTGTGTGCAGTCACCTTGCAATAAAATGGAATCAAGACAAATATTTATGAATGATGTAGTAATATTTGCCCACTAGCTGCCATCAGGGACATTTTGTATTCCTGTAGTCTGGATAAGGACACAGTAATTCATGAGCTAAAATAACTATATTCAAAGGATAGAGATTTTTATCTGGAACTTTAAGAACAAAACATAGCCCTATTTTTAATAGTTGAAGTGCAAGATTCGTGTTCTGTATGTCATCATAGCTTTTGCCCAACACAAATATTTCTACTGCCAAAGGCTGCATATTAGGCTTAATAAAATTAGGTTGTATTTGTGTTTGTGATATGTCACCATGTTTAACATAACCCATCATATTTTACCAATAGGTAGGAAAAAAGTGCGGTGCTATATATTCTGTGTACAATGACTAAGTTTTTTTGTATTACAGCTGACAATACGTATTTTATCAATTGCTATTGAACAAAGTATTTTATATCATATGGGATGAATATCATAGCACTATTTAGCTAAGTATTTTTCATAACTGAGTGGTAGAGTCTTCTCAGTTTAAGTTCTAAAAAAAATTATCTCTGGAATTCTATTTCACCTTAGATTTCCATTGTATAATCTCTGTGCTTCTACTGGGCTTCATGTTTACTAAGCATTTACTGGAAGGGCAACTAAACGATTCTGACTAAGATCTGAAGAGCATTGTCTGGCAGGAAAGGCATCATACAAAAGTATAAATCACAGGCTTATTCTACTTATGACTTCCTGAGTTCGAAGAAGTGACTTTGTAAAATAAACTGAGAAAGTGAGGGAAGGTCACAAAAGCTATGTGGATGTTGATGCTCATGAAATATAACCCCAGATTGCCCATGGCACTAAGCAACAATACTTTCCATTGAAATCAGTACTGGCCTGAAAATCAGGCCAGTATTAATTAGAAATTTGAAGAGAGTGACCTGTAAAAGAAACATCAGGTGATCTTGTGAAAAGACACACAGGTCAAAGTAAAAAAAATGCCTTAAGTTGTCATTAGAATGTGATGTCTTAATTTACAGTGAGCTCTCTGACTGTCATGCTTCATACGGGAGTGTACACTGCATTTGCAAATATCAAACCTATGGTGTAGACCCTGACTGGCTGCGGTCGCAACATTTTTACCAACCGCTGTCAATGATCACACCCCATTTAGGACATACAACAATATGCTAGGCAGGTAGTAGATATTCCTATTGCCCTCTTCCCTTGTGTGTCTTATTATAATAAACATAACCTGGCTATAGCACAGCCTATGGTCATCTCTAGTACCTTGGTTTACTTTCTCTTGAGGCAAGTAACCCAGGTCAGAGAGATTTACCAGTTTTTTTTAACCCAATCAAAGCATTTTTGATGTTCAGTAAAATTTTGATGTCCCACATTGATTTTCATCTCAGCAGGCTTTGTTACTTTCTGCTTGGGGTTCTAGTCAGGGTTCAGGACAATATGCTGTGTAGGTTCCAGTTTTCTGTGCAATCTGGGAAGTCTGTGAAGATGAGCTGACTCTTGGCATTGGAGTATTTCAGTGTCTTGTGTTGAATTTTTGATACTAACCTCTCCTCCTTGGTAGGCTGTGCTGCACTGCTGTCTGTCCTTAGAAATAATGCAACAAGCTATTAATCCTTCATATATTTGTGATTCTTATCACACAATATAACTTGTTTTCTCTTAGTGAAGACTAATTGAGAACTAAATCTTACGTACTTTATATTATGAGTAGTATTATGCCATTTTACAGAATCAGGCACAGAGAAGTGAAGTAACACAGGCAATATTATTTTATTGGTATTATTAGACTCCCCATAGTGTGCCACTTATATCACAGTAATAACTTGTTTTTTTTCTCTGAAAACCTTATGATCTTCTTACAACATGTCACAAGAGGCAGGATTATAAAAAGCCTTAAAAAAAATTCCACAAAGTCTTCGAATTGTGTGAACTCATTATTTTCAAAACTCCTGTGTATTTCTCCAGCATCGCTTTTGTAACTCACTAGCAGAACTTTGTAAAAAGCACACTCAAAAGCATCACTGTATGCACTGAATACACTTCTTATTTGTTATTTACAAATGGATGTAAGCTGTTTCCGTTGCATTGCCCTCTTTTGGGTCCAAGGAGACATAGCTCCCCTTGGTTGCATTAATAGTCTCAAAGTGGCAAATAAAATGGCTCTTTCACCCAAGCAGGAAAAATTTGTCCAGCCTTGTGCCTTTGCCTTCAAAAGGAACAGGGAACAGAGCAATTCTTAAAAACTAGCAGCATAATATCTTCTGTGGAGCTTGTGTGCTGCTGCTTAAGTCTTGATATCCACACATAATGAAGAAGTGATGATAAAGGCACCTTTCTTGTATGGCTGCTTGCGCCAGCAGGATGACTGGTGTGTAAATAAAGATAGGGCTTACGCATGACATAGACATTTAGTCCTTTGGAACTTAGATATATTCTTTTCCTGGGTTTACTCTGGAGTTTATTTAGTTACCTAGGGAATTTTAGAGGTTGAAAAACATGTACCTCAGAGTGGTATGTAAGTAGATGGATAGGCAGCAGCTGGTTGGGAGTTTTTGAGGATCTGCATTTTTGCAGTTAGATGTATGGGTGCAATTTGATGGCTTTTAGTGTTTAGATCCTTTAGTTTATCCAGTTCAAAGTCTGTTAGCAATAAATAGTACTTGACTCCAAACTTGACACTTCTGTTAAACGGATGTATCGTCCTCTAGTGATTAAGTCTGTCTTGGTTACTGTAAAGTTGGATTTGCTTACTTTATGTGTTTACTTGCAATCATAGATACAAACAGCCACATGAATTACAGTTAAAGACTCAGATCCCACTGATATTTTTACCCTTTACAGGAAGAATTAGGACCTGATGCCTGATACCAATGTCCAGCTGTGGTGGCAGGCCTCTGCTATGCTCCAAGTGTTTTATGAAAAAGTTTTCACTTAGAACTAGCAACAAAAATGTGTTCGTGGAAGTCATATTTTAAAGGTCATTGTGGTTCCATTCAAGACACTGGTGCTTGAAAAGTTGTATGCTCAAGATTATAAATTGTATAATCTTCTAGGTTCATATTTAGCAGAGTATTCTTATCATAGCTTCACACGTCTTAATTAAATGTTGGAATTACAACAAGTGCAGAAAACAGGAAAAATTACTTGAGGCTAATTGGATGAAATTGATCCTAAATACAAAACCACTACAAAGTTCAAACATTATTTAAGCCCTCAAATAACACAACATAGTTTGGTATAAATCAAGCTCATGAGGAGAAGTGACAGTATTTTGTACTATTTAGCATTGCATGATCATATCAGCTCTGATTTCAGTTACAATAACGAATTTCAAGTTGAATATAGGATAAAATGAGAGTCTTCTTGTTATGTGTTTGTGATAGACTCAATGTCCAGTCTATAAATGACTTTATGTACAAACAAACCAACAAAACAACTTTTCAACATACTGTAGCAAGTAACAAAGAAAAAAAGAAGGCAGAATTCCATTTGAAGGAATCAAAAATACCTTGCCAGATAAATGAGGAAGATATAAAAGGTAATTGCATGTGAACTCTTACTGAGATATACAGAGTCTGCCCAGAACTGGAAGGCTGGGTGCATCAAATCAGCTTCTGCCTTAAAACTCCGTACACAGGAATTCAAGTCTGAACTTGAAGTTTTGCTGCAGATTTCTGTGCAGGCAGCACACGGCAAAGGCTTAGCTCCCATTTCTGCTACCTGAGGAAATGATCTTGTACTTGTTGATATCTCTTGCTACCTTATAGCATAAGGTTTTGTTTCATATAATCTGTCCAATATCCACATTGCCTGTCAGACCACAGCATGGGCAGAACTTTTTCATCACCTATTCGCCAATGTGTCTAATCCGCTTCTAGCTAAGGGATTTCTTTCTGTCTGCAGAACTACATTGTACAGCTTCAGCTCAATGCAAACCCGTTGACTACAATGAGTAACAACTACTTGTCATAGCATAATTCGAGTTGGAAATTACCTCAGGTGGTTGCCTAGTCCAGTCTTCTGCTAAGGTTAATTTAACAACTCAGGATGGAATATACTTCCATATTTCTTTTGCATTGACCTGATTGGTCTTTTTACACTTGCGCTTTTTTTTTTTTTTTTTCAATCTGTTCCTCAATACAGGCTTCTTGGGCATATGGTTTCTCAGTAGTCACTGAATAATGTTTCTGGATCCAGAGGTTAACATGAGCTTATGGTGTATAGGTTTGGTGGACAAAGACTGAAAATACCACAGATGAAAATACCCATGACCCTTACTTTAGTAGAGCAATTGACAATACTACTATTTACACTTAGCTTGGCTTCAACATGAAGTGGATTCCACTTGTATATTTCATTGATCTTCTACCAATTAGTTAGAATTTAAACTCCATCTCCGTTGCTGATGCCAGAGAGTGAGACTGGTACCTGACATTTGTGTTTAACAGGAAATTGAAAGCCTCCATGCATATGCATATTTCTTTGGGAGTCTGCCCACTCTGAAAAGACAGTTTCTACAAACATGTTTTCATGCCCATTCTGATCTTCTGAATGAGATACTTTGCAATTAAAGTACCAAGGAGCTGCTGAAGCAGAAGTGACATCTTGCTACCAAGACCTGGAACAATTATTGTAATCCAGCTGCCTTATGCTATCATGGGATGCAGTTTTAGCATCGCAGAGCTTTGTGACTGACAACAGCAGGAATTGCAAAGTCACCCAGACTTGTTTCCATGTAGATCTACAACTGTTTTTCATTTGCTTAAAAAATAGTGTTCAGCATCATCTCAGTGGTTTTTTTTAAGATGCATTGAGTAACATTTTTATTTGGCACCATCCCTCAAAAAGTAACTGTCTTATTTACATACCAGGGTCATTGTTCTGTGTCCCTACTCGCAGAGGCAATGGCTATTCCCAAGCCTATATGACAGAGAAAAGTTTCATACAAACATCTGTTTTTTTTGTTATGAACTGTGTGCTGACAGATTACTGTTACCTAATGAGCTGTGAGAGTTGGTAAAGCACAAAAATGTATATATTTACATATCTGTTCCACTTCTGAGTCAGCTGTGTGTAGAAATCGTACTAATACTGAAAAGCTGAGAGAGTAGTTTCCAATGCAACTTTTGGCAGCCTGCAGTGCTGAAATTGGAACTCTGAGTTTCTACCACAGCCATGGTAGAGAGGTGAGCTTAGCTGATGAACCCCATGTCAGTCTATGTGCAGCCACAGCTTAGTTACTGATCTGTTAAAGCAGCTGTGTACCCATCAGCCCGATTTCTTTAATGTCTATACTATCTCAATGACATGAATAACTTCTGTATACATTTACGACCTTCCTTTATCTATTCTTCCAAAAATTAGGCAATAATGGGTTCCTGTTCACAGCCCAGCATGCGGCATCAACTGTTGCTTTTTATACCTACAGGTAATAGTTAGTGTGTGGTGTCAGTGAAGCCCTCTGGAATGTTTTCTACTAGCTAGATGGAATTATGTCTGCAGTTCAATATCAGCGAGCCCTTGGAGATTTCAGTCTGCATGGTGGATAAAGGCAAATGATCATATTCTTCCATTGCAGTTACCGAGTTATGCTGGCAACTCAGAATCAGTGACTTCACCTCTTTTTTGAAGTTGCTATTTAGGAAACCATAGATAACAGGGTTGACACAGGTAGAAGCCATAGCTATTAGGTGACACAATGAGAAGATCAGATTGTGGTGGCAAGGTGAAATGATTTTGTAATTCCAGTCCACAATAGTGTTGAACACATGCAGCGGTAGCCAGCAAATGGCAAAAGCAGAAACCATGGATGCTAATAAAATATTTATCCTTCTTAGCTGAACTGCTCGGTTGCTGTATTCGCTCTTCTCAAACATGTCCTTCCTCTTCTGTAGACGTAAGTAGATGCGCAAGTAGCAAAGTATAATAAAGAACAGTGGGATGCAATATTGCAAGAGCAGTAGAGTGGTAGTGTAGATAAGTCTGTGTTGCTCAGAAGGCCAGGAGTCGATGCATATGGCCTTGTCAGTAGAAAAATTCATGATGTGCGAGAGCTGCTCGTACAAATCATTAGACAAGATGGATGTGGTCAAAAAGGGCAGGGACATGAGACATGCTAAAATCCAAATCACTCCAATTCCTAGATAGGCTTGGGAGATACTTGGCCTCCAGCCAGTCGGGTTTATAATGAGCTGGTGCCTTTCCAGAGCAATAAGGACAAGGGAAAGAATTGACACTGTCACAGATGTGCACTGTGTGAAAGAGGTCATTTTGCACATGACTTCCCCAAATATCCAGTAGTCCATCATGGTGTAAACAACAGTGAAAGGCAGACAGACAAGACACATAAATAAGTCTGAAATTATTAAGTTGGAAATTAGGATGTTGGTGACATTGGCCTTTTCCTTCTGCCTGGCGATGACAGCAATCAGACAGATGTTTCCCACAATGCCTAGGACAGTCTCCAAGCTGTATGATGTGGCTAGAAAGACAGTGAGGTCAGTGATGTTCCTGCACTGATTAGAAATGTGCACGGGGAAGCTTCGGTTTGAGCTCCAGTTCTTACTGTTCAGGAAAGGAAAGCCATCATTAACAGCCCTTGTCTTATTCATCATGAACCCCAAAATATTTATCCGAAAAGATGGTGGTCAAACAGAATTGGGTCTTCTGGAACCAGCCTAGAAGAGGTTTTATCTGTTCTGTTTGGCTGTGGAAGATCTGGGTATATCTCTGCAAAGGAAAGTGAAAAAGATTGTTTAGTTGTGCTAAGAAATTAGTCAAAAGAGTAGAGGGCTGGGGAGACAGGGAAGCAAATACTGGGAATTCTGTGTATATTCTGCAGCTCCTTTTTATACAGCTTATTAGATAATAAATGTATCCCTTTGCTAAACTGTGGTATGAAAGTCTGTGCAGCAGTACTGAATTATGACTGTGTTTACTTGTGACGTTGTCCCATGGATTTAAGAACATCTTCATCATTTAATTCAGTGCTATGTCTTGAACATCACTAGTGCAGTAGAGTGGTGATTCGAGAAAGCTGGATGTAAACATACTTGGGGGTAAAAATTGTGTGCAATTCTGGTTCTGCAAGGTTCAGATACAAAACTCAGATGAAGACGTTGTGGGGCTGCATTTATCTTCAATTGAGCTAGACATCAATGTGAAAAGTAAGGCATATGAGGTGCATAAAGCTAAGACTAAAATATCTTACGTGGGTTGGCCTGTGAAATACGTTTGTGACTGCAGCCAGAACCCACATTTGCTTGAGACAATCACCATGCAAAAAATCAGGCTCGTAACCTTAGAAGGTATAACATGGGACAATTTTGAAAAAGTCTAAAATAATTCAAAGTCATTTCAGCATTTTTCAGCTTCTACACAGCCGTGATAGGTCATGGGAGCTGCAGTCCAAATTTCCTGCTTCCACATTCTGGATGAACTCCAGTGCCCATGATGTCTCCCTCTGAGTGGTTAATACAGCCATCACAGGGTTTATCAGAAATATAGCCCAGTCTCTTGATTTTGGCTTTAACAGTGTGTGATTTTGACATTGTACCTTAATCTCTTGTGAGAAGCTTCTTATTGGTTCTTCCTCAGCATAATTTTGCCTTTTTTTTTTTTTTTAAACCAAGATAATTATAGTGTTGTAATAGTATTTGCTATCTCCTGGATACAGTTCCTGCACAGGCAGATGGGTGTGCTTTTTAACCACTGCTGCAAGCCCTGAGCTGGGATTTTCAATGGGGTCTGAGAGAGATGAATTTATGGAGTTAATTTGTACTGCTCAGTTTTGGAATCTCAGCCATGGGGTTGGTTGTATTCTACCAGATGGCTCCTGGGAGGCTGTTGTTATCTGCCATAGCAGAGTCTGCTTTATAATCCTGACCCTGGAGTCCAAATTCTCCATATCCGGGAATCAAAAGAAAAAACCTGACTCTGCTGGGAGTTATCCTTAGGCCAGAGGCAGTTTCATGCAGTACAAAGGCTTGTAATAGGTAAAGAAAATAAACACTTGAGGAACAATACTATTTACCCATTGCATGACCCTTTCCTCAGCAACAGAATGCCACTCAAACAAGTTTGTGGGGTTGTAGAAAAACGTCTGAGCTTCAGAAAAAACAAGTAGTCAAGTTATGGATGCAAAAATAAAATGGTATAGTGAGCTTATCTCTTTCTTTCAGCAGCTCTTATTGCTGAGTAACTGCAAGCATAAACGTACCCAGTACAAAAAAGCACTCTCCATCCTACAGTTTTCTGTTTGTCTTGTCTTTCTCTTTGTGAATTATCATATGCTTCTAGAGTTGTTGCCTCTCAGGAATTAACAAAGCCAATAGTGTACAGTAATTAAAATAATTTTTTGGGATCATTTTTCTGGTTGATCAGCAAAAACTAGTGCAATCTATTCTTTTGTTGCTTTACTAGACCTGTTGATTTATCTATCTGTATGTCTGTATCTGTTTGTCATCTATCTGTACCCGTCTGTCTCAGATAGTCAAAACAGTCACACAAGTAAATATAACATTTTCTTCCTCTTATTCTTTCATTTCCTTGGTATTTTAAATCTTAGTTGAAGATGGCAAAGGAAATTGTCCAAATTGTGGATGTAGATATGACTCTTTCTACCCACTCACTTTTGTGTTGTTACTCAACCTGTATGAATAAATTGACCTATTTTCCAGAACTAAAAGAAGAGGCAATGATAGATGTATGGATTGTATGAGCTGATCCGAGTAGCGTTTGGTGGTTTATTTCAGTGTGAAAAAGACTATAAAATGAAAAAATATCAAACAGATTCTCAGCTTTGAATGATTGCTAGCCAGTGAAGATGCTACAGATGAAAGAGATCAGAGTGATCAGCAGCCTGCCGTATTATCTGGTACCAGTCAAAGGAGCTCAGTCTTGGACAGGAGAAACAGACTCTGCTGTAAATAAACACATGAGCTTTTTACTAAGGTCCCAACCTAATGTCCTTAGCTACAGTATTATCGACAACTAACACATGGTTCTCTTTTGTTGCTTCAAAAATGTTTGCTGAATTATTACAAACATCTGTGCCCCACAGAGTAAGCCCTCTCAAGTGTTCCAGACGCTTTTGCACATGCTGAGGCGTCAGTGAGGAGAACTAATAATACTGAAGAAGAAGAAAAAAAAAAAGGGTAGTGGAGCCGCCTGAAATGCAGAAGCCAGGTCCCACAGCTTTAAGGAGCGCGTTCCCAAGAGGAATGCCAAAAGCAGAGCATGGCTGTGCTTTTGTGACAGACAGCAAATGTGGTGGGAATAAAGAGCATCTCTGAAGGCTCTGAAATGCATTTTGTTAGGTTAGAATCTCCCTCTCTTTTAAAAGCTGATATTCCATGGTGTCTACCACAAGTTGACTATCAAGCACTTCTTGGACATTTATTCTCATAGTACTGCCCAGAGGTAAGTAATGAATTATGACCCACTTATCATATAAAAGGGGACTGAGAGAGGGAGGTGAAACATGAGTTGTCCAGTGCCTCATGGGAACCTGTGATGCGCTATGCAGTACTTAAAACTGTCAACTTCATGTCTTGGAAAAAGTCAGAGCCTGGATCACCTAATCCATGGTTCTCTGTATCGCTTATTCCAGAAATTACAATGTAAAAAATTCTAGAAAAATAAATGTGGTGAGCTTATATTTATGTATTTTATTATGGTATCCTTGGATGGCAGATTCTCGAGGTTAGTCACTGCCAAATGTTGTATTATTTCAAGGTGTCTAACTGTCATTTCATCTAAATTAAAAGCCAGTAATAAGCAACGTGTCCATATTCTGTTTAAACACCTGAGTCAAATGTTACCTGTGATACTGAATCACCAATGCAGTGGGAACAAGAGTGTTAATCCCCTCACTGTATCGAAGATCTGCTGATTACACAGGAAAATATAACAAAAACTTTATGGGCTTAAAAAACCCTCGGCTTTTGTTTCCAGAAAGTGAAGCTATACTTAGTTGGCTTGTAGGAGTAAGAAGCGTGCCTCCTAAATCAGTTTGCTGGGGGGAAGAGAGGAGGGGGAAGTTGGATTGTTTTTGATTCCTTGTTTGTTTTTAAAAAAGAGAGAGTAATCCTGTTTAGAATCCTTAATGAACTTCAGAAAGAGGTCAGTAACAAAGCTAACATGCTCAAAAAGCAAGAGTTATCTTCTCTAATGCAGCATGAGACAGTTCCTCTGAAAAGTGAGTGTAACAAAAGTCTGCAGCGAATTAGCAAAATATAGAAGGAAAAAGAGAAGCTTTCAGATTTAGCCCTAGTGTAAGTTGGATTCTCCATTTACATCTTTTCTAGCCTTTCATCACTCTGCTATCTGTGGTGGAAGTAAGGAAGAAGAGCAGACAAGGTTTGAAGGGTTTGTCTTGCTGAACAACACATCCTTCTACACTAACAAACATCACTCAAGTTGTCTCAATAAAAGGAAACCATCACTGGTCAGCTTGAAAGCCTTACTCCAGATTTCTATCCTGTATTTCCCAGCAAAATTCCTCAAAGGAAAGGGAATTCTGGAAGGAAGTGTCAGGGAAGAAAATTAACTCCTTAGTGGGTTTCAAGGAGTGCTAGACAGTAAGTAGCTGCAAGTAGTTAGTGCATGACTGCTCTTTTGAGAGAACTCTAGAAAGAGTTCATTCCATGAAAACCTCTGTAAAAACTGTTTTCCTGGGTGCAGGAACACCATGATGCTGTGTTCTATGTGCTCACTGAGAAAGGGTGGGTCATTCTTGTAAAGCTAATCATGATGATCCCCTCACTGTATTCAAAAAGCAGTCTCCATAGTTGTGATGGATAGTGTTGACTAATTTCCAGAACAGACATAACTCAAATTAAAATGTTTACAGTGTTTGGATTCATTATCTAGTACTTAAAAGCAATTGCTCATGTAGCTCAGAACTTAGCTAGTTGCTCAAGTCATGTTTGCTGCTTTCAGTCTGCAAGACTTCCTGAGAGAAGCGATTCCTAAAGACACGAAATGATTGTATTACTTGTTAAAAGAGTTATGGCAATTATCTGGAGTAAAGCAGCTATTGTCTGCCTCATAAACTAGAAACAAAGGAGCAGTGGAAAGGTTTAACAGAACTCTGAAATTCATATTGCAGATTTTAATTGAGGTGGTGGTGACTAACTAATAATGGTATCTCCTTTTTGCTGTCAGTGACGTTATCTCAGTAAAGCAGATTTGCTCTGTTTTGCCTTACATTCTAGACAAAGGTTTAAAATCATTGGCTATCATTACAGGTTCTCAGGAAGGCAACACTTAACTAGAAGAAGAAACATGCCACTGAGTATGCACAGACATCCCACAGCAGTGCTAAATCCGTAAGGGATCTGGTACAATGAAATTTAATGGTGGACCCGTCATCTTTATTTAGCTTTGTGTTGCAAAAATATTGAGAGTAACTATTTTAGGTCCTTAAAAAAGCTACATATGTTAACAATTTCTACAAGCTACATAATTAGGGTATAGCATGAGTTGTGCGTATTATTATGTTTAAAGTGATTGGGTGGTGTTATAAATACCCAGGAAAGTGAGTATTTCAGAGGAAAACCTTTTAGGGGTTATGAACTTATATTACAAGTTAATACTCTCTGATCCTGAAGAAAATCACGGAAGTTTTACAGAAGCATCTACTCTAATTTTTTTATTTTCTTGTTGAATTCTTAAAACCTTACCAAAAAAAAAGTTATTAGCAGGTCAGCAGACTCAACAATGACTACTCCCTGATTCCTTAAGAGTAACAGCCATTGTGACTTGTCCTGCATCAAAGAGAAAAAAATTATACTTTTACAAAGGTGATCTTTACCAAAGGAAGTAGGGAATCCATAAATGATTGTAAGAGGCACCTTTGCAAACAGCCAGTTAGGATATCTGGAGAACGGTGTGACGTATACTGCCAGAAATTGCATGGACTGGGTGAGGAACAAGAAGTCTCAGAGACTAGGAGATAAGAAATGTTTTCCAGTGACCAGGTGGTAACCAGGAAGGCTTTCTGTCACTCCACAAGGTGAAAGGGAGCACAACTGAACGCCCCAAATCCCTCAAGAAGCTGCCATCTGTCTCTTGCTGTTGATATGCCAGAGGGACAGGATGTCATCCAGAAGGACCTGGACAAGCTGGAGAGGTGGGCCCGGGTGAACCTCATGAGGTTGAACAAGACCAAGTGCAGAGTCCTGCACCTGGGTCAGAGCAATCCACATCATGAATACAGGTTGGAGGATGAGATGATAGAAAGCAGCCCTGTGGAAAAAGGACTTGGGAGTGCTGGTGGATAAGAAGTTGGACATGAGCAGACAGTGTGTGTTTGCAGCCCAGAAGGCCAATAGCACCCTGGGCTGCATCAAAAGAAGTGTGGCCAGCAGATCGAGAGAGGTGATTCTGCCACTCTGCTCTGGTAAGACCTCACTTGGAGTACTGTGTCCAGCTTTGGAGCCCTCAATACAAGAAGGACATGGACCTCATAGAACGAGTCCAGAGGAGGGCCATGAAAATGATCAGTGGGTTGGAACACCTCTCCTATGAGGACAGGCTGAGAGAGTTGGAGTCATTCAGCTTGGAGAAGAGAAGGCTCTGGGGGACCTAACAGGGACCTTCCAGTACCAGAAGGGGGCCTACAGGAAGGCTGGAGAGGGACTCTTTGCAAAGACCTTAAGTGATAGGATGAGGGCCGATGGTTTTAAATTAGAGAAGAACAGATTTAGGTTGGATGTTAGGAATAAGTTCTTTACCATGAAGGTAGTGAAACACTGAAACAGGTTGCCCAGAGAGGTAGTTGAGGCCCCATGCCTTAAGATATTCAAGGTGAGGCTTGACAAGGCTCTGAGCAACCTGATCTAGTTGAGGATGTCCCTGCTCACTGCAGAGAGGTTGGACTACATGACCTTCGGAGGTCCCTTCCAACCTAAACCATTCTATGAAAGGTTACAAATTTCTCATTAGTAGATAAGAGGACTGGGCCTTTTCTGACAAGTTAGAATGGATACAGTTGTCATCTGCTTTAGTGGAAAATGCTGGTCAGTGTACCTATAATCTGAACATTTAATGAAGCTGAAAGATATCCCTGCAAATGTTTTCTCTGAATCAGATGGAGGATGGAGAATTCAGATAATCATTTGGCTCCATTGGGTTAAACACCATGTTTGGTATTGTCATCTCTTGTACAGTGGTTCAAACTCTTTGGTTTACTAAAAAAAAAAAAAAGCTCAGAAATTGATTACAATTAGTTTCTTTCCAATGAAACAAAATGTTGCATTTGTACCAAAATCACTTTTTCATCTCAAAATGCCTTCTTTCCCTCAAAAACATCCAGTCTTTCAAAGCTATATTTTAATGTTTTGTTTCAGGCACTGACTGATAAAGCAATTGTTTGTACAGCTTTAATCAAAGCTGGATGGTAAACATCAAAGGCCTCTCTTGTTTTTATAACCCTTCTTGCTAAATTATTAACAGTAATAATTACATTAATGTTTATTATGGTGGTATTAAAAAAACTAATTGAGAATAGATCCTTTTATGCTTGGTGATGTACAGGTCTAGGAGAGAAGACAGGTCTTTTGTCAGGAATGGACAAGAGCTCAAAAAGCATGCAAAGAGAACAAAATATTTACTGCTGTTTTCCTTGTTTTGGGACTGGATTCAGAGCACATTGGTTGTAGTGGACTTTGGATCAAGTTCACTTAATATTTCTGCCGCCTATTTTTGTATTCTAAACCCATAAAGAAATCTACAACATTTAGAAGGAACTTAAGGATGGTGAAAGAATTCTTTGCTCTTAGGAATTAATTAAATATGCATAAAGCCTTTCAATCCATGGCTTCTCTTGAATTTAAGTTTTATGTCTATGTCAATATCAATGGATCATGTTTAGAATTTAAATGCTAATTGAATGATTTTTTTTATCTCCTGTTTATCCTAACAGTTAAATGAATGAAGAATCGCAGCTGAGCTGTTTGTAATCCATATTCTTATGTACTTCTAAAACTTGCTTCTGTAAATTCTATTGATACAGCAACTACATAGTAGCTCTCCCTTAAAAGTTTCTGATATATAACTCTTGTCTCAGACCTTAGGTTAAGTTTCAGGTGCATCCTTACTTAACATTTTCTGATCAGAGATCTGTCATTATCCAAAGTACAGGAAGATTTGGGCAGAAAGGAAATGAACAATGATGGTATCAACTGTTATTTGCTCAAGTGAAAGTCAAATAAATTTTTACAACCAAAAATCATAAGTTCAATAACGAGATCTAAGGTCTTATCAATCTGAAATAGATAAATTAGAAAATTCTTACCTGTTATTAACTGAGAAAATCACTGCTGTTGCTGCACATTTCTATCTTGGAAGAAAGAAGAAATGTTGTAGCAGCAGAGTAGGTGTTTCTCTGTTGCAGCAATCCAGAAGAGAAGTTCTCATCACTGTTTCTGTAGGTAATTTGGACTGCATCTCTCCCCTTCTCTTCCTCCCCCTCCTTTCTTCCCTCCCTTCAGATTAGCCAATGAATTCTGCTTTATGATTATGTTCTGACTTTGAAGTTCTGGCTCCCTCTGCTGTTTTAATAAAGAAATTCTACATGCTCTTGAGAGGAACAGCAGCTTCAGCCTAGAGCTATGAAGTTATCTGAAGCACGGCATGCACTAGTGCTGCACAGAAGTATGTACTTGGGTGGAAGCACACTAAAGCAAAGGGACAAAATATAGGAACAGAGCCTGATTCTATTCTCCTTGCTGAGGCAAGATTTCTGTAGGACTCAAAGAGAATTTTGCCTCATACATATAAAAAGGGTTTCCAGTATCAGTTTTTTCAATTTTTCCATTCCACCACAGACTAAGAGTAAAAATTTATTTTAGAAAGATCCAGGCTTGAAGCCCATACATTGTGAAAGGGGAACACATACACTGTTATTCAGGCAAAGAACTCAGAAATGTAAGAGCATGGAGAAAGTTGGAAGTAGAGGAAAAGGATTTGCAGAAGTGCCAGTTTTCTTTGACTTTTTCCAGGTTCTTCTCATGAAAAAAAAAAACAAAACAAAGCAGAAATCAGAGTTGCACATTTTTCTCTTGCATTGAAAAAATGCACAGAGTGTTTCTAAGGGCTATCACACGATAGCATAATTTTAATCTTTACTTAAAGTGGAGTTTAAGCTATGGTCAACTGCTTAACTAGTCCAGTGGCTAATGCTATTCTGAGGCCCTTCTAAAGGTGTGATAAGGAGTTGAAGCAAATGTGTATTTTCGTTTGTAGGTATGTAGTATGTCAACAGAAATCAAACATTTCAATATCAAAGTAAGTACAAGCTCTTTACAACTAAACTAACTGAAAATAATTTTTCACTTGTACTGTATTCTTTCTTTCATTTCCTGGTACCAGCTATTACAGATGTGCTTATATACTTCAGGAGCTTAGCTGACATCTTTCATCATTAGAGAAATAAAGAAGCAGGAATATTTAGGGTCTTTCTAGGGTATTTTGGCATTTTTTCATATCTTACAATGCTGAGAAGTATAAAACTGGAATATGTGTAGTAACTGGTATAAACTGGAGAGTTGTCCTTAGTTACTGATTCTTTCTTCGGAGCATGCTTGAGCTACTTCTTCATTTGTATTACCTGTTTTTCCCAACCTCCTTTTCAGGAGCTTCATTTACCAGCTAGTTTGAGCCAGCAGCCCATAACCTAGCTTTTCCCTTTTACCCAGGCACCTCTGAAGGAGATGGCCTTTCTGATCTGTTTAAAGAAGAGGACAAAAAGTCTATGCTTTAGCTGAGAAGGCATCAGCCCACACAGATTTTGAGCCTCTTGCCACCTTCTTAGGAAGCAGAAGCTTCCTGTCTTACTGGAGCCAGAAAAGGTGAAATGGTTTATTTAGCTGGCCTGGTCACTTCTGTTTCTTCTTTAATTTATCTATCATATGTTTATTTGTTCTGCTGTTCAAAACATTAAAGAAAGGAGAATAAACCCACTAGGAAACAGATAGTTCTTTTTACTGAGGCATATTTTGGGTTGTGAAGCTGTTCTTCCCACCCACCTCAGCTTGCAGCATTCTTCAGACTGCCTTATCTCCACACCTTCCAAACATTTAAAGATATGCTGTGTCACTTTTATTTTCTCGGCTCAGATATTTGGACAGAGCCTGCAAACTAGCAAATTAGCGTCTGCTATTGTCTTAAAGTCAACAAAGAACAGCTGCAGCATGGTTCCTGAAAGACTGCTCAGGGCTCTGCTGCCCAGGGATCAGGAAATTACTTCACCACCAATATTTTGCTGTGGCATCTGGGACTTTCTTCTTGAAGGATTTTTAGGATGAACTGCTGTAGCAAGATTATGGCAATTTTTTGATGAAGTGAATGGGGCTACATTAGAATCCTATTACATGCATATTTCCACATTACGTCCCTTTCTAGGGTATTTTGGCATCACTCTTACCAAGTTACTGTGGGAGCAGTGCTTGGGTCATTTCAATCCTGCACTAGTTCATGTGGCCAGGACTTACATGCACACAGTAGCCACTGAGTGTATGACAAGAGATGCGATGGTGCTGGAGCTGCCATGCGGTAGCTGTCTGGGCTGTAGCGTATAGGGGACAATACTGGAGCTAGCTTGAAGTGACAACAGAAGCAAGACAAAGCTGCAGATGCCTGTTTCCTCATCCAGGTGAGTCTTGTAGGCTTGGTTCAGCACCTTGCTGGTACCCAAGCTGGCTTGTTCAGTAGTCCCCATTGTAGAGTGAATTTAAACACGGACAGATTCAAGCAACGTGGAAGTACTGTAATTGCAGCTATTGCTAGTCATGTGCTGGCCAGACTGGCTGTTTCTGTTTATATCAGTAGGTTTGCATTGATTCTAGCAACCAATGGACCAGCCCCTGTTTGCTGTTGATAGGGAATGGAGTAAAGAAACTGTAGTTGGCATGGCATGGGGCTGTCCTACTACCTACAGAGCGATAAGAAGGCTTGCTCCCATTTTATGTCCACAGCACTTGCTCCTGTTACAGGAAGGCACTGGGCGACTGTCCTATTTTTTCTGCAGTTTATTACATAAGACAGTTGGGGACTATGGCGTAACACCTTTCAAGGGGGTACAGGAGCATGAGGAAATAGTACTCTCTGCTCTGGCCAAATAACTCCTTCCTGCAAGTGGTTATGGTGAGAGCAAGATATCTACCAACCAACATTCACTGGTATATTTGAACGTTCCTCTGGGAGTGACAGGATTGTCACAGCAGTGGGATTGCAGCTGCACTCTGGATGCTTTGAGGGTCTCCTCCAGTGTTCTTGTGTCAGCTCTTTGGTCATATCAACTTTCACTCTTACTTTCCTCTGAGCCATGGAATTAACAGAGACCAATTCTCCTACAGTACATTTAGCAAATCTAATTGTGGCCTAGCATCTGGAGTCCTGCTCTCTCTGGCACTGTTAAGCAGTGAGCAAACAGTGTCCGCAAAGAATGGTACTAGGTACTTGATGACAAAAGCACATGGAGAAAATGTAACAACATAACAGTTTATAGACCATGTGTATGCTGAGCTTATTATGTCTACATGGCATCCTTGTAGGTATTTTGCACAGGTTTGGTTTTACTTTATCTTGTCAGACTCTCCACCTCTTTCTGAAGAAGAATTGATGGTTTAACAACTTTCAGCCTTCTCCAATTTGTTCATAACCGTCCTTCCATGGGGAGAGCTATGAAACTGCTTCCCTGTAATTTTTCTGAACTGCTTAAATGATCTTCAAGCCTTCAGAAAAGTAGTCATGTTACTCAGGACCCCCTAGGCAGGCCCTTATAAATGCATCTAGCATTTAGGAAGCTGATAGCATGATCCTTTTTATCTGTTTCTATCTCATATATACATATATAACAGGGTGAAATCCTCTGATCTACCCTTAGCAAGCAGAAAAGTGAGGGCCCCTCCACCGTCTGCTACTCACAGGTTGGAAGGGCCACAGCCTGTAACGGTCACTGCATTACTCCCAAGGAGGCACATGGGAATATTGTCAAAGGGAGCTGCTCCTAGACAGTTCTAACTAATGCTGAGAACCAGAGCTTTAGGAAGTTACAACTGATTTCTTATTTTATCTGCTTCCTGGAATTACCTTAATGACTTTCTAGTAGTACCTGGAGCCATGGATGTGTTTTCTTCTAACCATTGTTAAGCTGTTTTCCTTAGTCTGTGCAAGTTTTCTACTTGTATACTCTCAGCACTGCACTTGAAAATAGACCATGTGACTGTGATTTTCCACAACAGATATTAAAGAGAAGTTACTGTTTTCACCAGCTGAAATATTTCATTGTAATGTACTTCAGCAAGGTAGAGGAAAGGCAAATGAAGAAAAGACCTGTGATGTCAGTATTGAATAAACTGAACACACTCAAATGCTTTATCTGGGTCCTTTAAGCTGTACAGTGCTCTTGTTATCATTGCTCTAAATATTATCTAAGTAGGTTTTATAGGATATTTCTTATATAAAACACTTCCATGGACTTCGTACCAGGCACAGTGTAGTGCCTGAAGTCTACTAGCTAAATATGTTTTATAGTCTAGGTTTTCTGTACAAATAGCTTTCATGGGATTGTTTGTCAGTGGACTTTGATCCAAACAAGATTATGGCAGGAAATTCTACCCCAGTATGGAAGGCTACAGAGCTATTTATATGGCATTTCTTTGCAGTAGGTTGGACTCTCAGGCATGGGCTTACATTTTTTTTGTAATATACCAGTCATCTCCTGGAGAATATGTTCCCTTGTGCACCTGCTCTAATGGATTGACATACACAAGGCACCAGGGTGGGGAGGGGCTTTCAAAGAGCTCTTTTCTGCTTTGTTTCATCCCATTCTTCTAGTAGACGTGTCCTCGAGGGAATGTCAATGAGTGTAATAGTATGATGAATCCGTTTGTTTGACTAGCTAGATGATTTCTAAATTAATAATAATTAGCTTTACGGACATTTACAGACACTGTGAATTCTTCTGTTTTCGACAAGAGCAATCAGTGCCTATGTGGAAGGAAAAGTAGTGATTTGATATATATGAATTTTATTTAATTCTGGATCTCAACAGAAAAAAAGTCACAAAGTTATCTCTGGTAAAGCTCAGTTACGAATGTGCATATTGTAAGACAACCCACCTAGTGTCAGAAATGAGATAGGTGTGGCACAATTAGAGCTGTGAAAGGCATGAGGCAAACCATTCCTCCTGAAACCATGCTGCTTCGCTGCTTTCTTCTAAAGAAGAAATCCAGAGCATGTTCAAATTCTGGGGTAGGTGTGGAAGATGAGAAAAACATCAGGTGGTCTTAATCAATGCCATTGTAGACTTTGCAGCTTATGTCAGGATTAGTCTTCTTCACCACTCGGATGGAACAGCTTTTCTTGTGGAATAGACCAACACAGTTCACCCTGTCATAGTTCTTGGGGATTAAAACCCTGTAATAGAGAAAGGAAAAGAGAAAATAAGCAGCCGAGGCATGGGCTGAGGAGGATGCTTGCCATGGCACAGCCATTCTGGAGCGAGCTACATTGTGGATTGATTTGGCTTATGGATTCTGTTAACACAAGTACTATGGGTTGTCATAGGAGGAATATGGAGCCTTGATCATGGCTCTTAACAGATGAAGTGATTTCCCAGTGTTTGATCTGCTTTAAATGCAGTTGTCACTGGTCATTCTGTTAGTGATTCATATAAACACAGAGGCAAAATAAGGATGAATTCTGTCTTTCCCACTCACACTAAGACTTTCTTGATAATAACAACCATTTAAAGAGTGCTGAATCACCCCAGCACAAGTACCTCCCAGAAGAACCTCTTCTCAGCACAGGCTGACTCTCCCCCTCTCACAGCTGAGGACAACCAGGAATGTTTCACTCCAAGGGTTCCTTGGGTTGTATCCTTCCTCACAGACCCTTTATGGGACTTTTCCTCCCTCATCTCAAGAAGAATTTTTCCAGCCTTCTGGGGAGATAATCAGTGCATACCACTATAATCAAGAAGACACAACTCTCCTTGATGTGTTTCCTGCCATCCATGAATCAGGAACACATGAGAAGATTTAGAAAGCAAATTATCAGAGCAGGGTATAGGTGCCATGTTTTGATAAACAGCAAGAGTGGGCTCTTGGCAGGATACAAAGGATGTGGAACAGCTCTGTCCTGATTAGAAGCTTGCAGGCAGGCTACTGGTCTGGTACAGAGCTGCAGAAGCTCACACGTATGTGTGTTGTGGGATGTTTAGATATCTGGAGACAAGCTGTTGAATAGAAGGAGGAAGAAAGCAGAGGCTAAAGTGAGCCATATGCCCAGTTAGTATCAGGATCAAAAGAACTAGGTGATGGGGAAGAGCTGTGTGCTGGAGAGACCCTAACCGTGTTTCAATTTCCTTCTTCCCAAAGAAATCTATGTGATTGCCAGATTAGTCTGCTTGATCATGATTAGAGCTGACTGGGAAACAGGAAGAGGAATTTTACTCATGCGAGTATGAAATTCCAGTGCATGCTTTCAGTGAGGTTTTTTTAAGTTTGATCATTCCAAATAGTTCCTGAATAAGCAAACAGTAATGTGGGTGAACTTACAAGCTGCAGCAAATCATTGCAGTCATCTTACACCTGCATTGGTAACAATCTTCAGTCTTCCATACCGCACCAAAAACATAAAGATTTCTGTTTGAAAGGCACCCTGCATGTAAACACCAGAAAATGAGTCAGTAGATCAGTATGAACACATATCAATAGATATAGACAACAGGCATGTTTGTGGAATAGCAATCAAAGCACTGATCTCTGTAACATCACACCAGGACAGAAATATAACTGAGTGCTCTGCAGAAAAGGTACCATGTCTTTGCTCCCAAAATGGGAATGAGTGTATGACATAGCATGATAAAGTGGTAGCAACCATATACCAGAGAACTATTATTCTACTATCGCAATGGATCTGAGAAATGCCTTACCTGTGGCCACAGTAGGATCTTTCTGCCCTTTCTCATATTCAACATACAGGTCTAGACTTTAATTTCTCTCTCCTCGGTTCTTACTAAACTTCAACTTACTCTGTTAAACTGAATTTAAACACCTGCTGTGCTGTCTTTGCTTTGATTTTAATCAGGCACTCCGCTCAGGTTAGCCAATGCTACTTTTTTTTGTCACATGGGTGAGGACCTCAGTTATACATCAGTCCAGAAAGTACCTATTGAACAGGATAGAGCCTCTCTCTGTGTGTTCAGAAATGCCTCCAGGTGGGTTGATTCCCAAATACACACCTGTTTGGACCATTCCTCAGCAAATAACATATTATACTATCCCAACATTTCTAAGAAAAAAAGTCTTTAAATCTCTGAATTAATGCTTCAGAGATATCTAATATCTTTGTCATTCTTACCATATTTGCTGGCTGGTCTAAAGTAACAGTGAGCATCACACAGAGTACTCGAGAAGAGAAGGATCAAGCAAAAGAGCAGCAAGAATTTCTAGAAAAGAAACCAGAATCTTTTTTTAAAAAATTATGTGGTTTTTTAAAAGGTCTAGTAGACTAACTTGCACAGAATTAAGGATGAGTCCTACTACTCTCAATAAATTCAGATTAAAAAAATACTTCCTGTGTACATAAACACACACTATAAGCTGTTAACTTACCATACTTGCATGAGCTGCTCACATTTCATGGTGAGGAGTAGTGTGTATTTATATACAGTGAGGAAACAATAGTCAGTGCAAAAGGAGATGATGTAAATGTGAGCATCTCAGCTGCCAATGGACACTGTAACCTGTTCCAATCATCAATCAGGAGGTGGCACCTCAAAAAGTCTTGCAAAGTCTTGTTTTGTACACTGATGTACATTGGCTTCTTGATCTCCATTGTGCTGATTGCGGTAAATCTGAAGAAACTCCAGTAGATAGACTAGTTACTCCATATCAGCATTGGTGACAGTGGAAGAGTCTGAACCCTGGAAAGCTATGCTTCCAGAGCTGGCAGGCCATCAAGGAACAGTGGGGAAAGGGCACACGCTAAGCAAGGCAGCAGGGCACTATTGTTCGGCTGACCTGCTACAAGGAGATCGCCCCTGCCTATGGGACAGGCCATTCATACAGTGCAGTGGTGTGGAGAGTCCACTGTTCTAAGGCTGATTTATTATCATTTCAATTATTTTATATAAGACATGTTATTCTATCCATATTTAGCAACCTGCAGGGACTAGCTGTAGTTTTCTGTCTCTCAATTGCAGAAGCAAAGCCAGGCCAGGGGAATAGGGGCAGATCACCACAACCAGGTGGCAACTTTTTGGCAGCAAAAGTGAGAGGAATTGTGCTTTGTCTCAGTTCAGAAGTGAATGTAACTGTCAGGGTGACTGTCACTCATGGCTCCCTTCCTGACAGTGATAGTGATGCTAAGGATTGAGGAAGGCAAAAAAAGACAAAAATCCAGTTTTCTTTCACTGTCTGCATGCCCTGACTCTAACACAGCTGGAATCAGACACCAATGGCAGTGCTGTTTCTGCAACACTACAATGAGGACATTTCTTTCAATGCACATCTTAACATAGGTGTCCAGATCTTTGTGCCCTTAGATTGTTGCAATACACAGTATGTGAGGCTGTATCTCACAGACAGACAGGAAAAGAAGCACAGATCCCTGCGGCTCCATCAGGGGCTTTAGGGATTCAGTGCTTTATTGAATTGGAGCATAGGCACAACATGTTTTAAAAGTTACCGGAGGATTCCCAGCTTAATGAGTTGCATTAATTCCATTAGCTTGGCTCTTCCAGCACACCTGGGTTAAATCAGACAACTTGCTTGGTATGGCTGAACTCAGTTTTCACTGATTGACAAAGAGCTAGAGGAAGCAAAGCTGCACTGGAAGTGGTTTTGGGATATAAAGGGCAGTGGTAGAACAAGGGTGGTTTCTTGAGGGATCTGGCATAAAGTGACAGTTGTGGAGGAGGTAGGTGCTGTTTGTTGTGGCAGAAGATCTGATTTATGCAAGTTCTGTTTATTTGTTTGTGTGTACTCAACAAGAAGCTTTAGGGCTTCTGTTGTATTTTGCTTTTAGCTTTGCAATGCAGCTATCAAGCTTTGTGTTAGCCTGGTGGGTTTGGTAGGTTATGCTCTTGGTTTTGTGTGGCTCTGCTGTTACAAACAGTTGTGGTATTTAATGAAGTGCCTTGAGAAAATACTCCTCTTCTGGTAATACTTAAATTAATTAATTTCTATTTGAAGGGAATGATTTGCTAGAAATGTCTTTGTTAGTGATTAGAGGCAACAAGGTGAAAACATAATATAGATCTCACACTACTAAGCCTTTAAGTATGTGATATGAATTTGGGTTTATTTTAATTGAAACTATTTGATTAGGATCTAATGTAACTAGGGAAGACCCACTTCTGCCCTGTTCCTGCTGTAACTCTTAATAAATCTTGTGCTTTTTCTTGAAGAAAGTGTTAGAGTGTATAATATCTCTGGTAAGAGTATGTTTACAAGGAAATGTAACAAGCAACTTCTGATTTCAAAGGCATGGTGGATTCTAAATTATTCTCTTAGTTAAGATGATTAGTTTATGTAATTAGTTAATTACCCTTTCTTCCTTGGAGATAAATAGCTATATTAATAACTCCCTTACAATTCTTGCTGTTTCTTGGGTAGACAAAAGTATAAAAAATATATATAAAATAGGAAACTGAAGTGTAGTGTGACTAAGGCTGTTGCTGCCAGAAATGTCTGGTAGCTCTAACTTCTTAACCTGAAGTGTATATTAAAGCATGCTGTGTGCTTTTTTCTCCTTTTTTTAAAAAAAAAAAATGTAAATAAGGCAGCTTAAAGCATTTTGGATTGCAGGCTTGAGAAGACAGAAGCCAAATGCTTATGAAAGCCTCTAATATTGAGGGAGTTGTCCATGAAATCTATAGCAGAGCAGGGGCTGAACCTGCTCTGTTCATGTTGCTATTGACTTGTTTGGAAATCTTATCTTGAGACAAACAGGGTTTTCAGTGTTAAATGGTTAACAAAGGAGTAGAAAGGATTCTCTGTTGTGCAGATGTAAATGAAGTTTCCTTCTCGGGCTGCAGTGTTAAGAACTGGGGGTTCCACAGTTACGAGAAGGTTAAGTCTAGATTGCTTAGCTGATGGCTGTGATGGGAGAGGAGGTTAAGTACCTCTGAGATGTGGAGACTATGGCAGCTTGCTGTTTTCCCTCTGTATCTTCTACCTGGGGGTCTGTTGTGCTGGAAGGCTCAAGGCCCAGCTCTAGACATATTAATGTAAGTCAAACACGTTTTTTCACTGGCTGTGAGAGTATGGCAGTAGTTAATGTATGGATCTCCCCAGTCTAAGGTCTGTGAAGCGATGAAAGGAACATCCAGCACTGCCTTTCCATGTTTATCTAGCTCCCGTGTCTGTCAAGGAAGTTGCCAAACTAAACTGGTGAAATAATATAGTGGCTTGGCTAAAGTGACGTCTTTGTGCCAAGCCAAGGAGGCAATTCTGCCCTGGGAAGCTTTTGAAAATTAGAAGGATTCTGAGTTTTCTAAGGAGATGCCTGGAGTCAGAAGGTTTGGATTGTGGTCCTCCCTCAAACCTGAGGTGTGCCTGGATGGTGACTCCAGATCACCAAGACTCTGACTAGGTTATCAGTTCTGTAATTTGATTAAAACTTGCTTATATGGAAAATGCTTCTTCAGTAGCCTTTAGTGGCTTTAGACATGATCTGCTGCATATCTATTGCTTCACCTTGTGTTTCCTGATTCAAAACTATGTCAACTGATTTTTTTATTACTAAACACCATAGTGGGCTTCAAAATTGAATTCAAGAACATGAAAAAAATCGATGTGACTTCCAAATGGTTCATGCTAATCTGTTTTGGAGAAGGGGAACTAATGTTCCTTCTGGCTTTGAAAGCTGGTTGCCTCCATTTTTAGCTGAACTCATGAGAGTGAGCTGTTAGGTAGGACCCTACCTAACATGTGTGCAACTTTTGGGTAGACAAATTGACTTAATGAAAAATTGGTATTTTCTCCAAAAGCACCACCTATGTGAACTGGGCCTTGTCAGTGAGAATATAATTTGTTACTTCTCAGGGGTTTAGCAGCCTCAATGTGGCCACCAGTTGTGTTGGGTGGTACTGTCTTTCCTCTGTGGGAAGGATTTGAGATTGAGTTCCTGATGCTTTTGGGTTATGCATCGTGCCCAAATTGTCTCCCTCATGGAAGTTTAATACAGCTGTTTCTCTATTAACTCTTTCTTTCTCAATCAATTCACACATTTACTGGTCTGGGGCAGATGGCAGTTGGGTCTTTTTTATGTGTGTGGGGTTTGTTTACTCTAAACTTCAACTACTTTAGGTTGTTTAGCCTATGTGCATGCTCCCCTTTGTCCAGCCTGACTGTCACTGAACATTCCTTTTTGAAGCAAAAAATGAGTTCTCTAACCACTACTTGTTTAGAAAGCCTGACTTTTTTCTTTAAAGTGTTCAGCAAAATGACATAACACAAAGGCAGTGTAACACCCCCACTACACTGAAGAGAGGTAAATAGTGCTTTTTTCTTCTTTCAGTACTAGGAGGGGGTAGTTCTGGTCAAAATCCATAAACTTATTTAGGTCTCAATGTCCCACTTGCCTTCAGCAGGAATTAACCCTTGCATAAACCCAGAGTCTGAGTCCAGAGCAGCTCCCTCTCGTTTTGTTGGCTATGCTGTACTCATGACATCTCTCTGATCTTTTCTTCCCTTCTGGAGAACACACTGCAAAGCACAGGGAACCTCAGCTGGAACAGGGACACGTGCGTGTCTGAGCTGGCATGTCATGAAGAGACCGTTATTTGCCATACTGAGCTGACACTGCCCCTGGATCTCTTCTCAGGGATGGATATACTGGGCTCTGCCAGGCTGGAATAACGGTGTCTGTCTTCCTGTTAGGGAAAAAAAAAACACTGGAAGAACAGTTATTGCATTTGTTACTATCTTTGGTGTAATCTTGCTTTAATGACCATACAAGGGATTAACTCTAGCCTGGGTTTGCCATGGAAAACTTGCGTGTGTCAGTGATATCAAAGTGCAGACGGCAAAGGAAAACAAGATTAAATATTACACACACAGTGAGTGAGAGTTCTGCCTCTCTTCAGCAGTGCAAACCTAGAGATAGTAGACCACTGCCACTGCTTGCCTTCATCCAGAGGAATGCCCTGCTCAACTTCTTGATGGGGTTCCAACTAGAGGGTGGGAGGAGCAGTAAGTGCTTATGAACCTCTGGACCTTAACCCTCTCATCCCAAAGGTAAGAGCAGACCAAATCCTTAAGTGCAGCTATTCTGCCAGGGAGCTGGGAGTAGGGCTTGGTGTCTGTGGGTGCAGATTGAGTCAGCCTCATGATGGCCCTAAACTCCTGTGTAGGAACTAGCAATAACAGCTCTGGGAATTTGTTCTTGACTCTCTTGAGCATTTGAGAGCTGAGGTAAGCCTTTAGCCTCTTAGGTGTGACTTGCTCCCCATGTGACAAGTGACTGCACAGGCACTACTATAAAGTACTCGTAAAATGGCTGGGCTTTGAAGAGCTCCCTTTTAAACTGATGTTACCAGCCCTAGTTTCCCATCCCAATCTGCTCCTGTGTGAGTGTCTCTTCCACCCTAGTTAAACTCTGAGGGAGAAGAGTCGCTCCTAAGCTAAATCTTCGCTATCAACATTGGCTTTAGACAATGAGCTATCTCAACAACTTCCTCGAACCGCAGTAGGAGGCTAAACTATCTTAACACTGATCATTAGTCTGACAAATCTTAACACTTTTGTGTTTATTACCTTCCCTGTCTTTACTGAGCATATGAAGGAGCCAGGAAAGTCCTCATCTCTTGCCTGACTAGAAACCAACAAAGCCCAACCATTTTGTGTGCTGCATTCTGTGCTGAGTGCAGATGCAACTGTATCCTTGGCTCTTCCTGGGATCTCAGGTAGATGTACATGGCAAACTGACGATGAAACCCTTTCAGGCAAGAATCTAAAGTAATGCAAATGCTCATTAACAGTGTTAAAAGCTCTCTGCTAGATGGTATCTAACTAGAAACACAAAAGTCTTTAAGTACTTAATAGTTCTGCTTGTGCAGACCATGAAGATCTTGGTCTGTCTATCTGAGCAGCTTCCTCTAGTGTTCTGGAGTTGGTTTTTTTCTGGTCCTTCTTCCCCTTGGATCCATCCATCTAATAACAGTTCTGTCGTGACTTCAGTTCAAAATACAGATGTCTCACTAAGAGGACTGAAGCCTGTTTCCCAGTGAGAAAGGACCACAGGAAGCCCTAGGGTAGTGGTGGTTGTGTAATAGTGATTGTCTACTTGATAATTCACTGTTGCAAGACAACAGGCCAAAGAGACAACAACTGTGCATGAGTTAGAGAAGGTGATAGATAGAATACTGAAGAGGCTACCAGAGGAATAGCAACTCTGCAAAGGTGACCAGTTCCTGGGTGATGATCATAGGATTTTACTAGACTGTGGTTTAAGCAGCCAAAGCTGCCATACTTATATTCCTGATATGGTGGATTTGGCTTTATTTAGACCTGGCAACGGCACCTTTGAGCTATTGTACATTGCATTCTTCTCAAGTACTCCAGAGCTACCTGGTGTTACAAAGTCACCGGAGTCTGGTAGTAGCTCTAGTGAGCCAGCCTTGTGTTTAAACTAGAATCTCCTGGTTTACCTATTGCAAACAGTGTGCTGGACTTGCTGATGAATCCTGCGTCCATCCACAGCCTTTCAAATGTGTCTATCTGACCAATAAAGCATTGCCTTTCAATTACATGATGTCAATGTGCTGTAGTGTACAGGTAGACAACAGAACTGTTTACTGAGATCCCTCTCCCAAATTAGCGCTGAAGGGAAAAGGTGGCAGCAGCTGGTCAGCTGGTTACATGTGCACTTGCTGAATTAGCGTGTTCTGACATTTGTGTTCCTTTCAGCCAGTGCCCAGCTCTGAGGTGCTGGGTTGTTGGTTTTTTAGGTGGAAGAATTGTTACATAGACTACCTTAATATACCGGCATTTGTATCTCTGTCTTCATCTTGACTCCTGACAGTAGTGCCTCTGAGGAGTTTGGCTGGAAATCTTGGGGATAGGGGTGCAAAAGGAACTTCTGCCTGTAGCTGAATCTTTAGGAAGACTATAACCTTAAGACCTAAGCAGAGGTATAGTTAGTAAACGGAGCTGATTACCTTCAAAGTTAATAGATATTGCACCAATACAATGCACATCGATGCATTTTGAAGCTGACACTAATATGGTCACTGACATGGACTGTTGAAAACCTCTATCAACTGGGAAAAGATTTGTCTTCAAAGAATTAGGAATTTGCTTCCAGGCATTTGCCTTGTCCATTCTTGAAAGAGGAGAAAAATACAGTGGCAAAAGGGCAGTATAGCGAGAAACGGATATAATAAGACTGCAATTTGAGAGTTCTGTAAGAAAGACATTGGTTATCACAGGCTTTAAAGAATGAGATTGGTCCTATCAATGCTTCTACTGGTAAGAAAGCTTATGAAGTCACTTCTCTTCCCAAACAAAATTGACTCCAGCACTATCTTCTGTTCTATTAAAAAGTCCATTTCAGAATTAATATTACTTTCCCTTTTAACTCTAGTGATGTTTTCACAAGCCATCATAACTGACTCAACTCACACTGCTGTGCTGCGGGGGGGAAACTTCTGGCTTTTCTCTGTTAACAATCAGAGGTGCTAATGCATCTGTTCTCTGAATGAAATTGAAGTTGTGATATTGGAAGCTTTCCTTCTCTTGTATCAAAAGTAATTCTGGTGGGCCAGAATGTCTATGTTCAAAAAACATTCTTAAAACTACCCAGTCCTGTCCATGATGCCTCCTTGGATATAGACTAAATATACAGACACTTGTAAAATGTCACTTCTATTAAAACTCACTGGAGCAAACAGAAGTTTCTGTATTCTCTATTGCTCTGACTTGTCCATCCACTGCTTCCAGCACAGGAGCGCTGTGACAGAATTAGGATGCCATCTAGAGACTAGTAAATTTATAGGAGAGAAAAAAGAATAAACCAAACAAAGCATCTCAGCAGCAGAAAGATAAAGTTCCAGCGCTGTCATATCTGTACATGAACAAGCTGTACTAATGTAGTTGGGCTATTGTTACAGCAATCTGCTCCATCAAGTTCCTGATACTTTCCGTTAGGCTTGCTGAAAAACGTAGGTCCTCTCTGAACTTCTTGGCTGATAATGAGCACCAAGCAAAGAATATGGGCACGCCACTCTCCACTTCTGATACAATTTTGGCTGTTCTCACTTTTGAACTCCTTCTTACTGAAAAGAGGTGGAGTCATCCTCTATTTAAACCGGATACTTGGAAGAAAGTGAAAGGAGATATTAATGCAGGATATTGGCTGCTCAACAGTAAATATATCCTAAAAATACAGGCCAGACATATAGCCAAACCAAATGCTGAACTTCTGGGTGTTATGCTCACAAATGTTTCTGCCAAAATTCATAATAATAGTACAGGGTTGATCTCTTATCTAACCCATTTGTATAACTTGCTGTTAATATTAGAGGAAAATATTCTATGCTTTGAATGAACTTGTTCAATAGTCTGCTTTATGGAGTCTAATACTACAAACAGGAGCAAACAATTGAGCTGGAAAACAGAGACTTTTGTTAAATAATCCAGTCTGATTTCAGGAGTTTAAAGAATTTTGAATTAATATCTCACCAAGCCAGAAGTCTTCTCACTTCTCCTTCACCATCATCTTTGGTGTGCAGGGTAGCATCCCTTTGTGCAGGAGCAGGGCAAGAGCAGAAGAGCACCCCGATAAAATAAATTCTTGCAGCCCCTGGGAAGTTTCCTCCATATGCAGGACATGGATAGACTAAGGCATAGTGTTGTTAGGAGAGATCAAGCAAGTTGCAAGCTAGGAACTGAAATGGGCAGTGCTTCAGGGAGCTGTGGGACTAATGAAATTATAGCTTGACTAAGGATAGCACGTTAGAGAAGCTACACAGTCCCAAGATGGAATTTCAGCCCAGTCCAGCTACTCTAACATTCATACAGCAGACTGAAGTGACTTCTGTGGTTTACAGCTTAGGGAATGAATTCTTTCACACTGAGCCATTATAATCACCTGTTGAAAAACTTCCTTGTTTCTGCCTCTGTAGATTTGCCCCATCTTTGGCAGGCCAGAGTAGCAGTGGAAGAAGCCTCTGGAATTACAATAGAGAAAATACTGGGATATTTTGAAGAAGGTTATCATCTTGTGGTGGCAAAGGACTGCAGTTTATCAGTGCTTCTTAATGGAGATTCTTTATCTACTATGCAGAAGTACCGTAGTCCTGAAGAAATGTAAGAAGTGTGGCTTAGGGGTTGAGATCTACACGCTGAGAGAAATGAAAAGTGAAAACAGAATTTTGGGGGTTAGGGACGAGTGTTAAAGTAACCTGGTCTTGCTGAGTGGTTTAGATTTGGTTGTATAACGTGTGTGTTCTGGAGTTTCATGTAAATATTTGTTTTAAAGCCAATCATTTTTCCCTAAAATAATCCACAGCTTGGCCCAGGGAAACAAGTACATAACAATAGATTTGAACAGGAACTTTCAGGCTTCCAAAAGGTGCCAATGTAAACTTTTTCCTGCATGCTGGCAGAGGATTTAACTAAGAGCAAAGTGAACAAGTAAAATTGTCATTAATTGAATATATCTAAGTTTTTTTGTTTGTTTTTTTTTTTTTTTTAAATTGGCACAAAGCAGAATGTGAACTGTAAACCTCTAGATTCTTTGGTATGCATAATGTAAATTAAATAAGCACTTTCTTTGTTTGATTGTTTAAGTTAAGATTTTTGCCCCAATCTTAAAAATAAAATCTAACAGGAATAAAACATGAATGGGTACAAAACCCGTTCACCTGTGTTTTAGGTGATAGACACGGCTTAATAGGAAAAACTTTCATCAGATTTGTGTGTGTTCTGGTGTTTGGTTTAAAAACTTGGTAGTTGGCAGGCTAAATACTCATTTTCAGTACTCAAAAGACTTGCCTTGAAAATAATTACTGGGAGTAGAAGGCTAGCTACCTGAAACTGCCTCTCTTTCTAAGTGGGCTAGCAGGAGACCTGTGTCCTGCAGGGTAGAGAGAGAGGAAATAGATGGAAGAGAACATACAACCTCTTCTGCTCTGCCTGGGTTATTTTGCTTCCCAAGAATCTACATAGTCTCTTAAAATTTTTAATATGTCAGGATAATTAAGGATAATTCACTCTTCTGTGAATGTTTCCTTTCCACTATATGGAGCTAGTGGTGTTATGATCTAAAGCTTTGAGAGTGGAAGGATGTATTGTTTGTATGGGACTGTAGCTGTGTGTGTTGAAGTAGTGAGATGCCAAAACATCACTTGTCAAAAGTGGGAAGAGCAGAGCTTTGTACACTCTCTCTGCTTTCTTGCTTTTGAGGGTTTTGTCATCCTCCTGCAGCTCGACTCCTTGCTACAAGTCCCTGCTGTGTTTCTGGTGTTCCAAAACAAGACGTGATAAGTAATGTCATCTGTTTCCGTGCTGAAACTTGAAACACACAAGAGCAGAGCAAACTGCTCCCTGGAAGGTTTTTGAATTAGACATGAAATTAATCTTTCCTATGTCTGCATAGCAAATAGAATATATCTACATATCGTAACAAGACTTGGCAGACAGTGGTTGAATGTTCTTGAGTGGATTTATAATGTGGTTAAATAGGTCTGAATCATGTAGGAGTGCCAGTTCAGGCTGACTTTTCTGGAATTTGAGTACTCAGCCTTAGGTAGAAAAGTAAATCTTTGGTCACAGCTTACTTAAGACTTGGTGTTCTCTATGGATGTGCCTTAGAACTGAACATGGAAATCTCTTGCAGACAGAAAGACATCCAAAGAATGGCTTGGGTCAGAAGTGACCTATAAAGAACCTCCCCCTTGCCATAGGCAGGTACATCTTTAACTAGATTATGTTGCTCAAAACCCCGCCTAACCTGGCCTTGAATGCTTTCAGAAACGGAGCATCCACAACATCTCTGAGCAACTGGTTGTAGAGTCTCCCCACCCTCATAGTAAAGAATTTCTTCCCTGTATCTAATCTGAACATACCTTCTTTTAGTTTAAAGCTTTTACGCCTTGTCTTGTCACTACAGGCCCTGGTAGAAAGTCTCACTCCATCCATGCTCATACTCTTCCTGGGTCACCTCCTTTGGTGGAAACTGGAAATAGCAGCCCTACAATTTCCTTGCACCGTGGTGCAGTAGTTTCTCAGTATTTCTGAGTCTTCTAGCCTCAACTCTGTAGTGTTGGAGTCTGTGCTAGGCATGGTATCTTTGGATGATGCCTTCAAATATACTTTCTTTTAGCATAGGCTTGCAAAGGGAGGTAAACAGGCTCATGGCCCAGCTGCTAATAGGCACAGCACCTCACAAGCAACATCACTGAATGTAGGTGGATTGTTTTGTGAGTGATAAGTCTTGAGCTTTCCAAGCAGGTGAGTGAGAATCAGAAACAGAAGAGGCAAGCTAGTATTTCTGCTTACAGGTGGCACAGACCGGTCAGCCTCACCTCCATCTCTGGGAAGGTGATGGAATGACTTATCCTTGGTGCCATCTTAAGGCATATCAAGGATAAGAGGGTCATTAG
>VWZK01003777.1:0-26214 GCA_013396935.1 Baryphthengus martii | reverse complement strand
TATTGTGTCCAGTTCTGGGCCCCACAGTTCAAGAAGGATAGGGAACTGCTAGAGAGAGTCCAGCATAGAGCCACCAAGATGCTCCACTCCCTTGAGCATCTCCCTTATGAGGAAAGGCTGAGGGAGCTGGGTCTCTTTAGCTTGGAGAAGAGGAGATTGAGGGGAGACCTCATTAATGTTTATAAATATGTTAAGGGTGAATGTCACGAGGATGGAGCCAGGCTCTTCTCAGTGATGCCCAATGACAGGACAAGGGGTAATGGGTGCAAGATGGAACACAGGAGGTTCCTCTTAAACTTTAGAAGGAACTTCTTTACAGTAAGGGTGACGGAGCACTGGAACAGGCTGCCCAGGGAGATTGTGGAGTCTCCTTCTCTGGAGACATTCAAGACCCGCCTGGACACCTTCCTGTATGATGTCATTTAGGTTCCTGCTCTGGCAGGGGGATTGGACTTGATGATCCTTTGAGGTCCCTTCCAATCCCTAACATTCTGTGATTCTGTGAAGAGATAGAATTGTGGCTTGTTTTTTAAACTTTCTCTCATGGCCTTGATGCTTGGGTAGGGAAATAACTCGGGAGTTGCAATACTGCCAGCCTTTGGACAACTTTCCTTCAGTACATAATGGGATGCCTCATCTGCTTCTACTCTGAGGGTACTCAAAACTGGCAAACATAAGCACACAGTGAGAAGCTCAGGAGTAAATGAATTTCAGTGGATTGCATTCTGTTTCTGAAATCAGATCATGATCTGCAGCAGATTGGAAGATTGCTGACCTCAAAACAACTAGTGAAAAAAGAAATTCGCACACTTTAGTGATGCAGAAAAGGAATTAAGGAGGGGAGAAAAATGACCTCCTCTTTTGGAAGCCTGTACAGAACTTGATCTCTTGTATACAGAGACAATAAATGCAACGCTTAGCTTCAGTCAAATAAGGGTCACTAATTACAGACTTACCAACATTTTTAGTTTAGGCTATGGTGCTGTAGAAAAGGAATTAACTCAGAGATTCAAGAGGAGTTATCTCTAACAAACACAGAATGTCTCTGCAAATACTGAGAAAATTTATACCACTACCTTCAGAAATGTCATCAAAGCACTGTGCTTTTTGGTTACACTTACATTCTTGGTCTTTCTATTCTCTAACTTTTCCTGAATAGCATGATCCTGGAGCTCACTTCTGACTGGTTCTGTGGAACGGTTCCTTATCACTAAGGGACATCTGATCAAGATGGAAACCAATCACGTGCCCAAATAATTGGTTACAATGCTTGTTCCACATTGCATTGTAAATGACTGTCTGCATAAATATACTACAAGCAGCTCCCAGTAGCTTCCAGATATGGGTAGATGTCAGAAAAAAAAATTACTCAGTGGTCAGTTTTAGGTGGTTTGGAGGCAAACTACAGTAGATGTTGTTACTGTTCTTGATGTTAAGTGCCTTACACACTTTGTGACATCTTTATTCTATTTGCACAGTTACATTTGTAGCTTTGGCTTGTAAACTGTTGTATAAAGTACATTACTGTGAGTCCTCCTCCAAGAGTATATGTGGAAGGCAATTAAAAAAAAAAAGGTATAACCAACAGGGTTGTCCTCCTGGAGAAGGAGAAAGGGAAGTAGAGGTGGAATAAAACATCGGTGTGTAGTTCCTAGGGTCTTGTATTGCTCACTGGAGCACATGTGAGCAAGGCTGACACAAACTGAGGTTTTGTTCTTGTGGATCACAGGTTGGGCAGGCTCCAGGGAGCCATATAGGCTAAAAGATCATCGTGTAAGTCATTATCATAGAAAATGAAGTGTTCAGAAAGATTAAGTTGCTTTTCATTTATTTTCCATGATTTTTTTTATGAAAACAAGAAAAAGTTAACAGTAATCCTCACAGAAGAGAATTAAGTCATATGAATTTCTGACACTCATCTGATTTTATTTTTGTGTTAAGATACAGCTGTGCAGAGATAACAATATGTTCCCTGGCACTGAAGTATGATGAGAGAATACTTTAAATTATCAGCTACTGAGAATGCTTAAAAATGTCAGCTTTAATTTCTTTTTTTCAAGGAAGGCATAAACTCATTCTTCAAGGAGAAGCAACAGAGAAATCAAGGGAATCTTTTTGTGAGTAGATATTCAGGTTTATTATGTGTTAGATTTTGAGTAGACTTCATTTAACAGATGTATTTTTCAGCAGTTTTGAATTTGTGAGAGAACCATTGAAACAAAAAAAGAAATATTCCCCAAATCAACAGTCCTCTATTAACCCACCCATCCTTTGACTGGACATTCCTTTGAGTGATCATTTTTCTCCACTACTTTGTAAGTGCAGATCTCCTTATTGAAAATGCTCATACACTTCTCTTTATCATAGTCAGCTGGTGTTGCAAAGCTGTCATTGGGAAAAGAAATATAAAGAAGTGGTGAGACCAAGAAGTAAACAGCATCCATTTCAGATGATTACGCTTTTAATATGACGAGGCTATACTGAGGAGGTGCTCAGGAGCAGAAAAGGGATATCACACAGCTCCCAGTGCAAAGTTACTTAGCCTGCTACTTAAGCAGGATGAGGAGAGAGTTATAGTTTAGTGATCTGGTTTACATGGAAGGGATGTTTGTTATGTTTATTAGCTACTCCAGTATCATTAGTTTTTCTCTGCAGCCACAGTGTGGAACAATAGTTGCATGAGTGTTTGGGTGTCACTACAGGAAAAATTAGACAGGCCAATGTGTCTTGAGCTGCTTCTGATTCAAGAGAGGCAGTTTGTGGCTTTGGGAAGATCTGGATTAGGAGCAGCAGAAATTTCTTTATTTTCTACATATTCTCTCTTGAATCATGATCTTGACTGAAATTTTAGCCCCAAGAAAAATTAAACTCTTTAAAATATATATATGTATATAAAACCATGAATCATTTGTTAAACATGAGCTATAATTGTCAGTGGAACTTCTTGAATTCTCAGTAATTAGTGTTGTGTTAAGGCATAACTTTGTGATATGAAGAGAGAGAAGAGTGGTGGTCATTTCTCTGGGACTTCATTGTGAAAGAAAGTTGTTCGTGCTGTATCATGGCAGCAGAGGGAAAACCCCTGCTGCTACTCTGAACTTACCTGGTGCAGCAGCTAATTCCACCCCTGGAACAGGAGCAATCAAGGCAGTCATCTGTCTTCCATTCAGATCCAAATACATGTGGCTTTCCTTTTGAGTCACGACAGCCTGGCAGTGCAAGCAGAATTCAGTGTGAGACCTATGGCACTAATGCTGCTATTGCTTGTACAAAACAGGTGGGATCTTTGTTGGCTTTCAGATGTTCCTCAATGGAGCAGGACTATAGGTCTCCAACAGAGTGGGCATGGAGAAGTGTATCCTGGGTCACTCTTCCCAGTAGTTCTCAGCAGTGTCTGGTTTCCTGGAGTAGCTCATCTTTAAGTACAGGAATTGGAACACCCAGCAGAAAGACAACTGGGCACAGACCTGGTCAGAACTAAGAAAAGGCTTTGACTCCCCCTCTCAATTATTATTGACTCTTCTTTTAGAGCAAGACTAAATCTGCCTGGGAAAAATTTTCCCAATCTTTTGCTGCAGGAAAAAAAAGCACATATTGGATATAAAGTTCCTGCCCAACAGTCATAGAATAGACTTCCTAAATAAATGATCTGGAAAGCAGGATTTTTTTTGAGCATAGGACAAGACATCCTGGAGGATTTTAGGGTTCTAGATTGTGTCTTTGTCTATAAATATGCTCTGTTTCTTTGGCAATACTAAATCATTTTTCTAGTAGTAGCACTAGCTTTCCCAGAAGAAACTTCTATTTTAGGGCATTCTGTTTATTTTACATGTTGGCAGACATCAGCTCTTCTTGTTTCTACATAATTGCATGTTTCTTTTTTGAGCACTTATTTTCCTGTGACTCTGCTCATCTGTAGACTGATAGTCTAGCTGCATTCAGGAAAAGCAGTCCCACACTCAAGAGGAGCACCCATTCTGTTCTTAACTTGCCTTGAGATAGGGAAACAACTAATGAGTAAATTGATCAGTATGCTGAACACTTGTCAGTCTGTTCCTGCTTTGTACTGACTACACACACATAGAGAAAGGCCTTTCGCCCTTCTCTGCATTTCTGAAAATGCTGCCATAGTGAAAACACGAGTTACTACTTTGTGGAAGAGAATCTAGTGAAAGACTGGCTACGTGACCAAGGGCACGAGTCGGTGGACACGCTTGCATTGGTACAGATGGCGGATGGGGGGATGCGGAGGAGTAGGATGGAATTTTCTTGGCGGTGAATAAACAAGAACAAGAAGAACTTGGCTTACTTCAAGGACGATGTGATAAGAATGGACACTCATTACTTTAAAGAATGTGCTGCATCTTGCTGTTATTAGTTGGCTGTGATCACTAGTTGCCCAGAGCGAAAGTAACCAATCAAGAAGTGCCTAATACTTTTTTTTTTAGTAACCAATCAAGTAATATTTCTTTGTGTGTATTAACCAATAATAAACATGCACATGTATAAAAGAGCGCACGCTTGGCAATAAAGTAGAGCATTCACGATAACTCTATGAGTAGGTGTGTTTGACTCTCGAGCTCCTTCTGCACTACTTCATGCAGATGAATAAACTAAGCCTATGTTACTTCCCTAGACAAAATGAATTTGCAATTTGGCTTGTGTGGTGCTCCTCAGAGAAACTCTTTTTTTTTTTTTTTTATAACATATAAATTCTGTGCTCTCCATACTCCATTTCCTCCTTGTTTCCTAGTGGTTTCTCTCCACTGTTTCCACTTATTTCTAAATAGTGATAAATCACATAGAACAGCCAAATCAAATCAAGCGGTGCTTGTGGTGATATCTGTCAAGTTGAGGACAGTGGACTTCTTACCTATGACCTCGCCATTCGATGTCTCTGGGTCCAATGGCTGAAGCATGCAAGAAGCATTGGAGAGTGGCACACTAATTGCAAGAACAAGAAGGCAGGCCAAGATGGTTTTCTGAACAAGAAAGCAGAATTAATATGAATACTTTAACTATTTAGATGTCTACACCATTAGAAACAGGAAAATACCTTGTGGTTTCAAATCAATAATTCAATTGTCTTTAGATGCTTTAATATGCCATCAGGAATACTGAACCATTTAGAAGAAGCAGAGGCAGAGTGTGTGTGTGTGTGTGTGGGGGGGGAATTTGTCTTTCCAAGGTGTTAAAACAAATCATTGTCTGATATAGGGCAGGCAGGCCCAGATACTGTTTGTGAAAGGAGTGTGTTCTATTCTTTCCTGCTTCACATTCAGTTTTCTTGTCCTTATTGTCCCCAGCTGTCTCTGATGCTAACCTCACTCATAGATGTAAAAACTTCTTCACTGGAGTCGGAAGAACTCACTGGATGTTTTGCCCTAATATTGAAGGATTTGGAACAAGCTGAAGAGCTTTAGCTGAAGTTGAACTCTCAAGACTTAGCTCTGCTTTGAGCAGGAAGTTAGACCCAATGACTCACAGGTGTCCCAATTTAGATGATTTAATATTATATAACCTTTGTCAGCAGCTTTTTCTGAAAGTTCAGCTTAAATTCCTCAGCTAGTCTCCTACCCTTCAATATCGTTTTGAATGTTTGAAGGGCTTTCATTGGAGATATGTAGGAAATAAGTGCAAGACTCTAGGATGGAATTAGCCTTCACGAATTTAAAATCTTGATAGGAGAGGAAAGGTAAGCCAGGAATAAACAATGACATGCATATACACATGCATTGTATATAAGTATTTATTTCAGACAGAGTAGAACTGATGGCTCATAAAAAGTCATACCTGAGAGATGAAAGGAGGAAAAACTAGCATTTTATTTTGCAGGCATGGTTAAAACGCACAGAACTGCAACAAGGCTGCAAATGAGGAAAAATCAGGGTAACATTTTTTGAGTTTAACTAAATGTTCAGACGTTATTCTGACTCTTCACAAAAATAAAAGCCTAGTCTAGGCTGACACAACAGAGCTGCTCTCTGCTGGAAAAGAGATTATCTCCAAACATCATGTAAGTAAAAACAGATTATATATAAAAGGAAGCCTTAGCTGGAGTCCTATTAGACATCGCCTGCTGTATATATGCTGATATATTTCTTCCAAGGTTCTTATCTGCATATGGCTATTTGATTTTTTCACTCTCAAAATACAGAATTTATACTTTTCCCAAGTTAATTAAATCTCAAAGTACTGAGATAAATGCAACAAGACCATCTGTAAAATCTATAGCAACATACCATGGGTCTTTTACAGTACAAGGTATAAGGACTCACCATTCTTGCAGAATTATGAGGCTTCCAGTAAGGAAACAGCCTGTAGGAAACTAATCTTCTCAGAGAACTTATATAGAGAGGCAATTTATGATACCAGTCTTTGAGCAAACTGAACACGCATTAACAACTCCAATGAGGTTTCTACAAAATGACCTCATGGGGTGGGTGTTACTAAAGCCAATTATATACAGGAAAGTTTGATTCTAAAAGGCACTGAAGAAATAGGTGCGGCTTTTGTGCCAAACCAGATCTGGAAGGCTGTTATGGGAGGTACTTCAAAAGGAATTTCAAGCCTTGGAGGAATATTTAGCACTTGCCCTGAGAAACATGTTAAAGACATTGTGGTTGTCACTCACAACAAAATTTGCATTCATAGTTTGAACTGTCTAGGTTTTAAAAGAAAGGAACTTTGAACAATCACTCAGATTTTCTGTTCATGCGCTGAAGATGAAAGAAGACTCTTGTGCAAAAGGAGTAGTGGCTGGAAGGACTATATGTAAAGCAGGGTTTCTGTGGAGAGTGGCTAGCATCTGTAGGCCCTTAGAAAAGTGTCCTGGATAGATATTTTTCCCTTGTTCAGTTTTCTATCATGTAGAAGACATATATACTCACGTCCTCTGAAAAAACAGGCATTGTGTATTTTCTTTCTTAATTCTTGTAGCCAGGGAGAAATGGTCCCTTTTCTGCAGAGGCTGTGCATATCAGGGGCAGACACACTTTCCAAATGCCTAGGACAGTAATTTGGTAGCAAAGGAGTCAAGTACGGTCCCATGTTGCTTAGCTTTAATCTAGTTGGTTTAAATATTTCAAATGTATAGCCTTGGTGGTTGGAGAACTCTTCCTCTTATTACCAGGGCCGCATAGTTTGCAATACCTGAACTATCTGCCTAAAAGTGTTACTTTATTGTGTAGGTTTGAGTAGGGGTTGAACTCCGAGCTATGGTGGCAACTCCACACCTTCTATCCAAACTCCAGAGCTGAGAACTAGCTCATGTGAGAAAGGCAGCATTATTACAGTGCAGGTCACAGTAATACCACTACTCACAGGGACATCTTAGCTGGCTTTCAACTCAGTAGGTTGGGTAAATCTTTCTTCAGGATGACAGAAAAGAGCTAAAGTGCTTGCAGGTGGTAACAGGTTTGATAAAGCTGCCCACAATCAGCCTGTCGCTAATAAACAAGATTTGGCAAAGCTGATGCATGCACTGCCCTGAAACAGGAGATGACTAACACTACATGGCTCACGCCCTTGACTTCTAATCACTGGTAAACTGACAGAACATGTCATCCTATGAGTACAGCCACTGCAAATTTCTTTACTCACATCAGCACAGTTCACATATCCCCTTTGGATCTCTCACAAATATGTATGAAACCAATTTAACACCATCATTGTGGTTTGGGATGCTGTCAGTGTTTCATTGGAGATAACTCAGAGCATGCACGTTTTTCTGTCTGGGGGGGGCAGGGAATGTTTCAATATAATAAAGTAATACACCCTGATTCTAGGCCAAAGCTGCCTTTTGTGTTGGTTGCAGTGAAGACGGAGGGAGTTCACACTTTCCCTTCCTTCCTATAGGGCCTGACATCTGTGGGACGGCTAAGGATGGGCCCTAGCTTTGCCTACCTGTTCCTTGTAATCTTTATGTGCTGAGAAGTAACTATTTCACTTTGGCTAACAGTACTGCAGGAAGTACTACAGATTGCCTTCTCCATGTCCTCAAAGGTAATCTGGAATGGGTATTCCATGATAGTTTGGGAAAGGCGGCCATCAAATTGCATTGCCTTAGTTCTGTTAATATTACTGAGCTATTTATTTTTTTGCTTCCTTCATTTCATGGAGTTTGTGTACAATAGTTTGCTGGGCAGGCACCCTGTAGCAGTTCTTGTATGTGAACAAAAGTCACCAGACACGCAGCAATTTGTGACGCTGATATGCGGGAGTGAAACAGAGAATTTGTTAAAGCCTCAACGCAGTCAACTTGCTGGCTTAATGTTGAGTGACAGAGAACACATTTGTTGCTTAACTACAAAAAAAACAAAAGTCCATCCAACGTGCATGTATGTTTTCTCTCAACTTTTCAGGCAAGCTGTGACCACGCTGTTCTCCCACTGCAAAACACTCCCTGTTTTCCAGGTGCAAGCTTTGCCAGGTATGGAGAGTTCTTGCAAGCAGCTTGTTTGGAATGCAGCAAGGAGCAGCCTGTCTAAGACCAGGCATTGTCTAGGGACAAAAAAGAAGCATTTTGTGTCTGTCATGTGTGAACTCAGGGGACCCTAACCACAGGCTGTGGTGCTGGAACTACTCAGAGAAGCAAACTCTATGTAGATAGCCCATTCATAACTTGACTACTGAGGTAATTTTTTGCCCATACAACATTGCATTTCTTCATGCTGTTTCTGTACAGGATGATAGGTGCCTTACTTGTGTGCAGAACAGGTATCTCCAGCAGACCTTGCTCTGTTGAAATCTCATGTTATCTTCCCAATCGGTTTATTTCTTACTAAAAGATTTCTAATATCATCAATGCTCTGTCCTGTTCTGTGCCCTCTTTCCACTTATGCTGAAGAACAAAGTATCCTGTTTCTTCTGAAGGCATAGAAAAATCTTAGGGACTTTCAGGAATATTTACGTCACTATTGTACTTAGTCCTCAGGTGGGATTTCTGGTTACATCTCACTGGTGACCACAGAGATAATGACAGTAATGAAAGATTATCAGCCTTGGTTTTTTCTGTATTTTTCAGTGCTAGACACTCAACGGAGCAAAATATAGCATGATTCCAGCACAGTAATGTTGTTTAAAAAAACAACAACAATAAACTAGGTAATACCTATGAAAAAAAAAATGCTCTATGAACAACTCAAAGCTAGAAGAGATGCACTAGCAATCTAGGAATCTTACTTCTTAAAAACAGCATTCTGGTACTACTTTCACTTTTCTGAGAGGGATGAGCTTTCTGCAGAAGACAGTAAGTTCAGGTCTCCTTATAGAAGATAAGTTCACATGTCCAGTCATTAAAATCAGTAGGTTCCCCTCTCATTGCCAGTGAGAGGGGAAAGCTAAAGGAAGCATGAAGCATATCAACTTATAGATCATAAATAAATGTGAGAGGACAACTGTTTCAAGAAAAAGCACAAGCAAACAGCACTAAAACATATATAGTGCACTGTTGACACAGAAATGTACTGTAAACATGGTAGAAGGAAGTTTTATCTTGGTGGGAAAATTTTTGTTAACTCTGAGGTTCGTATACCCACAAACCTCAAAGCCTGTGCCCTCAGAGCTCTCCTGGCATAGGAATTGGCAAATAAATGTATTGATTTTACAGGCAAGAGGCACAGATGGTGAGTGTGACTTGTCCCAAGTAACATGTAGCATAGCAGAAATTTGAATTGAGGTCCCCATTGAAACTGGGAGACCCAAGCTGGAAAGAGCAATGTCATTTCTCCCCTGATCTGAACACCCCTGTCTCCTTCCATATGTAGCAGAGTCCCCATTCCTGGGTGAAATTTCAGTTCTAGTTCACTGCAATTTCAGTGGGATGACAAACATTTCTCTTTTTTTTTCCTCATTTAATTCTTTGGGTAATCAAAGATCCCTCTTGCTAAGGTGCAAATGCATAATTTATTTATTTATAAAACATACGATAATTCCTCAACTAGTCTGGAAAAATCTTGTTAGGTCATGATCCCCAGATGAGGAATTAGTGCCAAGCAAGGGACACAGAGACAGACAAGATCTAAAATACCAGCCACAAAAGCCGGGCTATGTTTGCAAGGAGACCTCCATCTCTGCAGTGTGAGTAGCACTGAGGAAGATAGCCACAGATACTATAGCAGTGAGGACAGAAGTCCAGATATAGTAAAACAAAATGAATAAGGAGTGGCAGAGCTAGTCAAAAGAAATTTGGGGTTTTTTTAAATATTTCCTGTGCTTCTAACTTTCAACTCAAGCCACATGGTAAAAAAAAACTCTTGGAAATCTTCAGTGAATCAGAAAAGGACAAAAATGTTTATTCCAGAAATGAAAAAATACAGTGATTTCAAACACAGCTTACTACCCTGACCCTGCAGATGATTATGCAAATGAAGATCATAAGTCTAGGAAAAAGTAAAGACTTTCTTGGAGGCATGACTTGAGGAGTTAGCTATAGGAAGAGTGGCTGGTGGGAGTGTTGCTGTAGCTCTTGTCACTGGTGCCTCTGGCTTTGTGGAATTTACACACTGCAACAGAGGACTCTGCTCTGGCTGCACTGGCATTGGAAGCCTGTTTTTGGTCTCGAGCTCGTATCAAATTTATGCAGTCTTCCATCTTGAATGCAACCTGCACATGCATGCACAAAGCTTAACTTCAGTTGTATACTGGCAGTTACTTAGTTCAGCAATCTCTGGGCTTTTTTGGTGGGAAAGCTCAGTTAACTCTTGCATATACCCCAGCTACACTGTATTTCATTCTATTTAGAGAGCATGAGCTTGTTTCCATTTTCTGAACTTCTGAACTGATTCCATGAAGATAAAATGCAGTGGTTGGATAGTGTTGCTGCATGGACTCAGACTGGGGTGGGGGGAGGTCAGCCACAGAATGCTTAAGCCAAATCCATGTTTGGATATTTTCTTTTTTCTTATCTGTTGTTTTTCACTGTAATGGATAAAATCCTACTGTCTCCTGTTTCTTGTTCTACACCCTTCCTGTCTGTTCCTGGTGGGCAGCAACTAGGACAGAACAACATCAAGAGGGCTGTTGTGGCTCTTATCTATCACAGAATTGCACATGGGCTGTTTAGTTCGTAATAACAACATGAATTGCACAGTGGTGTCAAGAAGGAAGCGCAGGAAACTGGAATCCCTACAATGTTGGGAATACTTCTTGAAAGTATTTTAACAGTTACTGAGAGCATGCTTGTGTTAGGAGAATTTCTTTCCCCTTCTTTGAGAAAGCAGACAGGAATCACAACATCTGAAAGTGTAGAACATTTAACAGGCTTCACATCATTTTCTTCACAAAATCACAGCTAGCATTTTATTTTTGTTGTTCCTTCAAATGTGAAAGGGGTTGCAACTCAAATGCATGTGTGGTATTGCCATGGCTCTCTGATCACATATATCAACAGATTTACTTAAAGAGCTACGAAATCTTAAGAATCTGAAATTTGGATGACATAATAATAATGAGTTGCTTCTAAGGAGCTCTAGTATGAGCCATCTGGTGTATTTCCTGCAGGGGTGAATATAAAAATGGCACAAACTTACTCTTCAGTGTCTTACCAAGCAGATCAATTGCAAAAATATTTCAGGTTTGGAAGCTGAGATTTCTTAGGAAGTTATTGAAATTCGACTAGTAATCAACAAGCATTTTTATTGCTGTGAAGGATGGAAAATTGCACTGGTATCTCTCTGTGTTCCTGCCCCACACATTTCCATCATCTTTGGTAGTATATAAATAACAGTAAGAATTCAAAACAGGGTGAGTCAAGTATCTTCATACCTTCCTGCAGCTCAATCATCTCATGAATGAAAAAAAAAAAACAAAACCACAAACAAAACCCAACCAAATAAAAAAACAAAAACCAAGCAAACGAAAAAAGAAAATTACCTGCAGCGATGCTGTTAAGTGTTTTCCCTCTCAGTAGACGGACTTTCTGGTTTACAGCAAGAGATAGTCAAGATTTCTGAGCTTCATTACTAAAATTGTTTAATTTAAAGGGAAAGTAGTAGTTTGGTAGTACTATCTACTTTGGCAATAGAAAACCTGATTGCACATTGAAACTAAAAGATCATATTTTTAAAACATGTAGAGGGAATTTCTGGATCTCAGTGAAGCCAGATTGTTCTCTTGAGCTTCTAGGTAAGTTCTCTCTACGTTTCCTTGGCCTGATAAACTCACCAAAATTCATTTTCTTGCTTCTCCAGTGTCAGCTCTTGTTTGTGCTCAGCTGTTCAGATTCTGCTTCAAGTACACGTGGTGGAGGGGGTGCCCTTGCAGTGGACAATGGGCCTCCCCACTCATAGATAACTTATGGAAGGACATGCTAATCACATAGGTCAAATGTGCTAGTTCTTCCCAGTACCATAACGTTAAATATATTAAGCATGAGATCCAAAGCCTGTGCTAGAATTTTTTTCTGTTTCTGTCACTTATGCTTTTACTGATGCTGTCAGTAAATCGTAAATCTTGCACTGAGAAAGTTTTTTCATTTGTAAAAAAAAAAAAAAAAATGGGCACATGGATTCTACAGAAACTCTTGGGACTTCAGGAGATAATAAGGCATCAAATTATAAATAAATAAAATCCAAATAAGGTAATAAGTAGAATGAAATTCTATTTAATGTAAAAGTGAATTAAATGTCTATAAATCATTTAACATATGAAGCCTTACTGAAGACTAATACTGAGAACATGAATGTGACCTTATGAGGTAATAAACTAATTTTTGTAAGATTCAGAAGAAAAATGTAGCCTTAATTTGTAAGACTCTGATATGGAAAAACTAAAAAATTGAAATAATTCCGGTATCACATGGCACAGTTCCAGACTACAGTAAGCTGGATGTTAATCATGATGTGTGCACGTCTTAGTGGTCTGAATTAAAAAACAATCCATGAGGAACCTTCAAGTCACTTGTTAGCCATGAAAATGTTTACTTTTAAAACTAGGGTAAAAAAAAAAATAGGAAAAATAATAGGAAAAATAAATAATAATAAAAAAAAATAATAGGAAAAGCAATTTTTCTCAAGAAATAGTGCTGTGAGCTGTTTAGGTAGGAAGTCTTTTGATCTCTGTGCTCAAACTATTAGTTCACCTAAGAAGGTGCAGCTGCTTGTTCTGTAAGAGAGAACATTCCTTTAGGAACCAGCTGAGGTTGTGTTCTGTGTAATTTTGACATGAGCTGGCAGAAATAGGGAAAAGTCATTCAGGACAAGTTTCAAAACTGTTCCTCTCCTATACGATACAAAAATTCTTTGGAGAAAACTTAACTTACCTTAGGACCTTAAGCAATGTGAGAACATTTATTTCTACATGCTGCTGTTTAGAGGAATGACATGATTAAATCAGGGATGGTAGTCAGATTTTAAAAAGGCATGTGCAAATGTTTATACTGGAAAAAGCTGAATTTGTTCTAGTTTTGGCCCCTCGTATTCTTTCAGCCTTGCAGGAATACAGAGGTTTTTGATTGACACCTAGCCAGCAATGCTGAGAATTTTAAAAGGTGAAGTATGTAATGCCAGTGCTTGCAAGATGTTTGGACCTATTTTCCCAGAAGGAAGTGTCTTAATTGACGCCATAAGAAATTTTAAAACAATGTTCATAGGCAAATTACCAAAAATAAAGCCAGAGAAAGCATACCATGTTAAATCACTCTGATTTTCCTGATGGATTGAGATGGTTTGTCTTGAGAAGCAAGTACCCCTGCTAAATAAATATATGCTGGAAATTGGTTATTGGGATGATCCCTGCCCTAAGAATGCTCAGCTGTGTGTAACCTCATACTTTTACAAGACATAATTATTGCCATAATTATGGAGCACCATCAAATAGTCCTCTTGTTCTGGAAGGTGTGTTTCTTTTCAGATCGTACAGCAGTTAACTGCAGACTGTTGTGGTTTTTGTAATAATTCTGGAGTGAAGAGGCCATGTAGAAGCAGCGTTTTATAGAGTATTGTTGCCTGGTCTCCTATATGTGGGCAGATCTTGGATATTACCAATTGCCAGGTGGAAGATTCAGTTTTGAAACCAAACACTGGCTGGACTTCTCAGGGAATGTGGGGGATTTTTATATTGGAGAGACAGAAGGCCCTTTATTAGTACCTCAAGCTCTGCTGCAGTGAGGAAGCGCTGTCTCCAGGGGCTGGTCTAGATATCCTTATCACTGTGGGCAGAAGTCACTAATGTCACATGGTGTGTATAGACTTTCAGGAGTGGGGCTTGGAGGAAGACACGTACAAGCAGATCAGAGAGGGCAATGAAGAGGAACAGTCACTGCTATTGGGTGATGACTTTGCTGAAAAGAATAAAAAAAAAAAAAGGAGGGGAGGGGGGAAGGGGAGAAAAAGGTCTATGATCTTCCATTCTCACTGTTTTTACAGGTATTAGCAGCACGCATCTTGCCAAAACCCCTGCAGCAGTTCAAGTGTACCCTGTGTGCACTGAGTAGGAGCCATTGTACACCATTGCCCAAACAGTACATTCCTTCCAAATGATAATGGCTTTTGACACCTAGTGAGCTCCAATTCTTGGCTAGAACAGCACCTGCAAAGGGTGAGAGCGGCTTGTGCCAGGGTACTAGTGCATGGCATGTTGGAGTAGCGAGGTGAATGTATTCCCTTCTCAAAGAAGGTGGCATTACCCCGTGTTGTTACCAAAAAAGAATCATCATTTTGAACCATTTTCATCTGGATTTATTGTATTCAGAAAAGCTCAGTGAAACCAATGCAAGTAATGACAAAAATGATATGTATCTGATTATGCCTCTTGTATACTGGATTAGAACAATTAGGAGATTAGAACTGAGCTGTTGAAGTACTCTCTCTTACAACATCTCCCACATCACAGCTTTTCTGTGGTGGCAAAGTGTTCGTAGGAAGCGAAGGAATTTCACAATGCAGAAAGGTTTGGAGCAGGTAGGTTGTTAGCCCACACGAGAATAGACAACACACTCCTTTGAGGGGTCACTCTTCTGCAGCACGTCGTAGTCACATTTTTCTTTGTTGAAAACGACTTTACAGTTCTCTTTATCATAACTGATAGGAGTATGAAAGCTGTCATTGGCAAAGAGAAAGCAAATGTTAGATTGAAAGCAATAAAAGATTCAGTACTTCAGTGGTTTAGTGATTATAGCCTGAACTAACGCTGAGTAAGACATTTCTGAAACTGTGGCTAAGCCTAGCCTGGTTAGCTTGAATGCCACACAGCTACAGCTTCCAGGACCTTGAATGATGCCTTCCTGCACTGCACTGCATAGAGGTACTGGTATACTTAGCACTAACATAGGGATTTCTTGCATAACACTCCACAGTGTGACATAAACACGGCCCTGGCATGTTTTATCTCTTTTTCCATCATTATTTTTTTTGTTGTTGTTATTGATAGTGGTAGATGTTTTCTGATAGATTGAGTGTCTCCTAAGCAAAGGTGATGATCATAATCAAGCTATTTTGGCCCTTTGAGAAGGCAGGGAAAGAGAAAAGGAGGATGTTGGAGATAGATACTTTAAAGCAGGGCCTTGTCACTTTAAGGTCAGCATATTCACTGGAGAAAAGCACCTTCAGAAAGGGATTCAGATCATCAGCCCTTTTGAGGAACTTCACTTAAGTTCTTGGTGGAATTAATTCCTTTCTACCTTCTTTCACTGATAAGGAAAGGCTTAACTGCAGTAAAAGAGGGGTTCACAAATTCCTCAGAATTAAAGGCAAGCACCAACTGGATGCATCTGGAAGAGCCTGTGTCCACTGTTAATCAGCAGAAAGTGAGCTAAGGTAAATACAGCCAAGGATCCAAATGATCATGAGTATATGTGGCTCTGACATGTGTGAGGAAGGATTCTCTTGTGCTCTTAAACTCATTTATCTCCAGCAAATGGAAATCGGTGCTCTTCCTGTGGGCAATGACGTTGCCAAGAAGTTCAAACTTACAGTGAGCAGCAAGCTATTTTCTGTTGGCTGCAGCTGCAGGCAAAGCAATTTTCTGTCCTTGGGATCTCTCCAAAGGGGTATAGTTTACCATCCACGATACAGCCTGTATGGGACAGCAGCAAACCAAAACGTGTTCTTTAAGCCTCCACATTAAACTTTTCGGCCTTTATATTTAATTCAAGTTTTCTGAAGATGTTGTTTTTTGACAATAGTAAAGTAGAGGTCATTTTATTCTCCAGGTTATTACTCAGAATATTTTCAGAGCCTGAATGTGTTTCTTCTTCTCTTGTTAAGAGAGAGTTTCAGTGTGGTAGATCTGGGATGAAAGAGAGGAACCAAACAGCCAGGTCTGTCCCCTGGCACTAGACTCTAGTCGGAACAACTTTCAACTCTTGCACCAGCTCCATGTGCTGGAATATCAATAGCAACTTACCACCAGTAACACTAATATTGCTGCAATCATACTTAGTCCAGGGGAAGAATTTGCTTTTCCCTACTTTTGGCACCTTGGTGCTGAAACCTCATATACATGTCTTTCTGACATCTTCCCCTACCCTTGTATTTTGAGCCGTTCCTGGCAGCTCCGCATAGAGCTAAAGTACCACAAAACAATTAAGTGGATCTTCCCTGTTTTTACCTTTGTTAGCCTCTCCTGGCTTGTTTAAGGAAGTAAAACAGTACGCGTCAACCAGTGTCACTGTGATGCCCACTGCAAGCAGGAAAGTCAGAATACTCTTCTGTAAAAGAGACACAGAGCCCATGTCATGAATTTCAATCCACTTTGATTATTTCTGTTTTCAAAAGCTGTCATTAGACCTTAAACAAAAATTAGCAATAACTTTATGTTTACATGAAAAGGTTGGAAAAGGGCACTCCAGATATTTCACTGCATTGATGAATCTTTTTCTTTAGCTAGGAAAAGACAAAATGATATGACATAAATATGTCAGCAGCATCACTCCCTGCCTAAGTCCAATCTCTAGAAATCGCAAAAAGCTTCAATAGCATTATACACTTAAAAGCTCTGTCAGACTCTTATTAGCGCTTCACTTACTGACTTTGGGTCAGATGTAGCTATTTTTCCAGCATATCACAGTATAGCATCCCCTTGCTTTACGTTTGGGTACAACAATTTCTCCAAATTTGGCAGTGGAATGGAGATCTCAGACCTAATTACATTGCAGTAAGTTTTTTCAAATAAGTGTCTGGGTGGAGAAGGGAGACACAACTTAGTGTCTCAGGGTGAAATTCCAGTCCTGCACGTTCCACTTCAGCAGGGCATGACCCATCTTGTCAAGCCGCACACATGCAGGTCTGGGTGTGTTGTGGTTCACCCTCCCTTTTATCTAGTGGTGGCAACAGCTGAACATCCGTAACAGCTCTTCAGAGCTGGAACCTGCTGAACAACCAGGACTCTTTTGAAAATGCCTACATAACTTTGTAATGTCGGTTACATGGGGATAGAGGGACTGAAGTATGAGATAGTAATGGATTGCTCAAGCTGGATCACTTAAGGCAAAAGTATAGGAATGGCCAGAGACTGAGAAGCGCTGGAGGAAGTTATTGAAATTTTCTTAATAGCACTTGCAGATTAACCTGTAAGTATTATAAAACGAGTAGATCTTTCCAAGTTACTGTTTTGAACTCCAGAGGCTGTTGCTACTTGAAACTAGGGTTTAAAATAGCAGTGAGAGGCTTTGGTTTCCTGCAGCTCTGCTGTCTAGCTTGGTTTACTTGAATCATGAATGTGAAAAGATGCTGAAAGGTCCTGAACCTTAGGCAGATTGTGAGCCAATCTCCTCTGTCTGCTGTGGAACAAACACACTAGTTGTTATTTTAATTCTTGATGTGCTTCTTTCTTAAAGGGCCAAGGGACATTTAGGGTGTAGTGAAAGGAGAAAGCGTGGTCTGGGAAGGGTGTAATATTTAATTTCCATAGCAGTGCTGTGATTTGAAGCTCCTGAAGCTTTGGGGTTGAATAGAGCCAGTTGTCATGCTTAGTACTATAGCCAGAAAGAGACTAGTTAATAAGCAAGACTTAAAACTCTTAAACTGTGCCATATTGTAGTGTCTGGCCAGAGTAAAACTGTCTAAGCAACTCCTGTTCCGTGAAGTTGTGGGATGTAACATTGCAGCTGGTCTCTGTGGAGGCTCCATGTGTATTTGACGTGGATCCGTATGGTTATCTGCGCTATGCTGCTCTCCAGGGCTTTGGGAGTTCAGTGAATCATGGCTTGCTACAGACAATCCAGACATGCTTGGGATACTGCTTGCTGTATATTAATCATCTACCTTGAGTACCTTTCCTTCAAACTTACTCAGGTGTTTGCAACAGCACAGGCCAATTCTACCAGAGGTCTTACTGCTGTCACTCATATATTCATAGAAAAGACTAAAATCCTCCTTTCACTGTGCTAGACTGTCTTCTGTCAATGATTTATCCTTTGTTTGCTCCAATATTTGTCTTTATCTTGCTATTCCTAGAAATGTCAGTCAGATGAACTTAGGCATGCTCCAAAATTCTAGACTTTCCACTGAATCTAAACAGAGATAGAAGGGGAAGTTTGCCATGTCTAATTGCTATCTGAACTGGCTTTATGCTGAAACAACCAAAGGATACATCAGTGAAGTTACACGGTGTCTCCATTTCAGGCTCAGGGCAAGCCCCACAGAGCAGGATTCCTATGACCCCCCTGTCCCCCTTCCCTCCCAGCGGAAGAGGAATAAGGAAGAAAGTGCCCCACCCAAAATTGGAAGTTAAGACCATCACAAATTTAATGAGTAGCAGGAGATAAGCAGGGGAAAGGAATGCGGATGGAAGAGGGATATACAACTTCATACAAAACCCACTCTCAGATGGCGATGGATTGCGCAGGGCACATAGTCAGGCCCGGCTGTGCTGAGGGGTGGTTGCAGCAACAGATCCAGGGAAGGAAGAGCCCCCAACCTTCCTGTCTCCTTCTTTTATAGAGTGTGGCAGGGTAAGGGGAGTGAATAATAGCTGCCATCTAACCCCTTAGGGTGCTGGGGTTATCACCTGTCCCCCTCCCCACCCCCCTTCGATTTGGTAACCCTTAAACCACAACACATGCAATTAGCAGATAGGGCCCACGTGTAAGTAGGCTGAGCACAGGGGATATCAAACAGGTAAGAAAGCACAGGCAGAAACAGAATCATTTTTTAGACATGGCAGAAACGATTACTGTTGCACTGATGTCAAGGGCTCTTAGTTAAACATCAGAGTTGTGTTGTACTGGGCAGTCTGCGAGAGACACTTCATGGAATTGTTGGTTTTAGGATTTTTTTGCTCCCTTGCTGTGTTAAAAAGGCGACACCATCAGCGGTCTTGCAGAACAGAATCTTCCAAAGTGGATTTAATGGCCTTTGAAAGTGGGTGAATTAATGTGGAATGAGATACCAGATCATTTTAAGTCTTGTCTGAATATAGACAAGCCCTTGGGAAAGCTGAGGCAGGAGAAAGAAGTAGACCATAATTTCTCCTTTTACTACAGAAACTACTGCCTTTTCTGTAGAATTTCCTGAGATTCTCATTAAAGGTAGTAATTGATGTCTGCACCTTCGGGGATTACATGAGCATAAATTAGAGGAAAACTAGGCCATAGGGCTTTGTCTATATATGTAACATTACTTAACTCTTGGTTCAGATTCTGCAAACACATTTGGAGGTTTGAAGAGCTGAAACAGGACACAACTTGGTACACGGAAAAAAAAAATAAAAAGCAGACAAAATACACTATGTATTACAATTTTCATTGGAAAGAGTCTATATTTTAAACTGTATTTCACATCTGTAGATTTTAAAAGCGTGGTTCTAAATGTTTACAAATTCCGTTTTCACAAGTGTTTCTGAAGAATGGGTAACAGCAAGTGAAAAACCAAGAGATATAGGTGTACAGATTCTTGCAAAGAATTACGCAACGAAGAAGGAGAATCACAGTAACCTTCACAAAGGTGTCTTATTTTCATTACATCTTGCAGTTTTTTAATAGAATATATTCATATTTTAGTGAGTGTTACTAGGTGATTCTTTTAAATATCTTTCTTTTACAGTTTTAAAGCAAGTAGCTATCTGTATCCTCATTTAAAAATAAATAGCTAAATAAATAAATCTAAACCTTTGTCTTACCATTGTGGAATGCTTGGCTTCCAAAGAGTTCCAAGTCTCCAGAAGAGCTCTGAAAGTGCTTTATGTGGAATCTGAGAACGAATACTTTCATGGTGCTTTTATGTTGAGCAAGTCTAGAAAAAGAAAAGTTTACTGAACTCCAATGCAGTTATGTTGAAATTTCTGAAGAAATCACTGAAATTTTGCCAACTGGCAATGAGAAAATGTTTGATTCTGTAGGGCATTGACCTGGATAAAAGGCTGAACCCAGAACTTTGTATTTGTTGGATGTATTACGATTAGAAGAAATGTCTTTCTGATGAAATACAAGTACTGATAGCTAAACTGCAGGCAGTATTGTGGTTTTAGGTGATTTTTATCTGTGGCAGGAACAGGTGCTGACCACTTCTGCTATCAGTGGGCTGGAATATGCACAGAGTAGGGAACTGGTATTATACCTTAGGGAAATTTTGCTAGTTCTTTGCATACTCATGTTTAATGATGCGGTGTGCACTGTACGATAACCAAAGGCACTTGGCCATTACCAATATTAAAACCTGGGTTTTTTAGAATGAATTAAGGGACTGTGGCCCTACCTGTGTTTCCTAAAGAAATACTTTGTTACAGACACTGGCAAGCAGTTTGAAACATGTTCCGGGGCGGGGCGCGTGGAGATTAATCACCAGATATAGGAAATTCAACATATGATTTCAAGACTGCATTTAGAAACTTTGGACAAATAAATCCAGTATTATTCGGCAGTACCACAAGCTAAACAGGATCATAGATCAGTTCGGGTTCAAAGGGACCTTTAAAGGTCATCTAGTCCAAGCCTCTTGCAGTGAGCACGGACATCTTCAACTAGAGCAGGTTGCTCAGAGCCCTGTCCAACCTGAATATTTTCAGGCATGGGGCTTCTACCACCTCTCTGGGCAATCTGTGCCAGTGTTTCACCACCCTCATTGTAAAAAAATTTCTTCCTTATATCTAGTCTAAATCTACCCTTTTTTAGTTTTAAAACCATTATCCCATTATCAACCTTCTCCAGGAAAGCAGGATTCCATCATATCTAACAGCTACTTGGGAAGACAAACACCATCACTCTGAATATCTCCCATCCTCCTTCTTCCTCTAGCTTTATATGCTGAGCATGAAGTCATATGGTCTCAAATATCCCTTGGTCAGTTGGGGTCAGCCATCCCAGCTGTGTCCCCTCCTAATATTTTTGCACCCCTACAGCCTTCTCACTGGTGTCAGAGCCAGGTGAGAAGCAGAAAAGTCCTTGACTCCGTGCAAGCACCACTCTGCAGTAAGGGAAACATACCTGTATTATCAACACTGTTTCCGGCACAAATCTGAAACATAGCCTCATACCAGCCACTGTGAAGAAAATTCACTCTACCCCAGCAAAAACCAGCACTCTCTATATACATCCCATGATCGTATCTGCTGTAAGCACCATATTGTTCTAGATAAAAAATGCTTGTTTTCCATCCTTAATTTTTTCTCAGGTTCACTCTCATTAATATAGATATTCTGCTTTACAAAGTTTTAAAAAATTCATATTTCTACAATTTTTTTTAAATCTCTAAAGCACGGATTAAGTAAACACAGTTTATTTTACCATCAAGATGACCAGACTTGTTCATTTTTTGTCACATTAAGCATTGTTTGCAAACCCCATCAGCAATGATTTTATATTTTCTCCCAGATCATTTCATACATGTATTTCATACATTTCATCATATTTCATACACTATACAAGTGTAGAGAAAATGATGATGATATGCACCAACCTATGGCTTGCATCAGTTTTCCAGCATTCCTTTACCTTCACCTATGCTATCTTGGCTTTGCTATCCCCAGGTCACCCTGGGCTTGATAGGAAATGTTATGCTAGGCTTTCTGTGGTTTTTGATAGAGAACTCAGTGCAAAACTGTTCTTCCTATCAAAATATTTGTTAGGCATAACACCTTATTCTTCTGTCAGTGAGTTCTTGATAAATGTTGGAGTCCTTCTAGCCGTGCTGCTAATTGTCTGGTGGTTTGACACTCCTGGGAGTGTCTTTGAACCTCCTGCTTCAGAATATGCAGATTTAGCTTTAAAAGAATTTAGTCTCTTCTTAGTTTTAGATCCAGCTACGTCTCCAGTACCTAAAGGGGGCCTACAGGAAAGATGGGGGGAGGGTCTTTATCAGGGAGTGTAGTGATGGGACAAGGGGTAATGATTTTAAACTGAAAGAGGATAGATTTAGGTTAGATATAAGTAAGAAGTTTTTTATTGTGAGGGTGGTGAAGCACTGGAACGTGTTGCTGAAAGAAGTTGTGGAAGCCCCTTCCCTGGAAGTGTTCAAGGCCAGGTTGGGTGGGGCTTTGAGCAACCTGATCTAGTGGGAGGTGTCCCTGCTCATGGCAGGGGGTTGAAACTAGACGATCTTTAAGGTCTCTTCCAACCCAAACCATGATTCCATGCTCTTACTTTTCATCAAAAAGATTTCCCTTTCAGATGCTGCACAGCCAGAGGACAGAGGCCCTTGTGATGGATTAATACTCAATGAGATATCAAGTATTTTGCAAAATTCACTGCTGATTTCATAGAACATATAACATGCAGATAAATATTTGCATGTAAGTCACTCAGATAACTGAATTATCTAACTCCTGCAGCCTTCAGATTAGATTTTAGGGCTTGGATCAAGCAAAGCACTTAAGTATATCCTTAACTTTATCCATGTGCATAATTCCATTGTCTCTAGTGGAACAACTCATTGTTCTCAAGAACAGATGAAAGGCTTTTGCTGGATCTAACCAGGAACATAAGTTCTGTGTCAGCGCTGTGTTGCTTTATCAACTGACTTGAGAAGTTTAGTTTCTTGACCTCTTTACAAAAGTGGGAGGATAGTACTATTTCACTAGTCCTGTGAGTTTCATGTTTCAAAGTTTTTCTAAAGACTGAGGCAGAAAACCATGGGACTGTGATTCAGGAGCTTTTCTATTTTTTTTTTTTTTTTCATTCTGTTACTGACTTGATGCATGATCTCCGGTGACTCCCTTAAGTGTGTCAGAGAATGCAAGTGTCAGAGCTTATTACCTGACTGTAGGGAACTGCAGAACCCAGACATGGAACCAAAAAGTCAAATTTCCACATTCCTCACACATTAGGCATTCCTACTCCACACCGAGGGAACTCCAGGATAATGGCCACCCTCCAAGACCGTGATTTTACAGTGAGAGATGAACTTTGGGTATCAAAGAAGGATCAAACCCATGAGCCAGCGAAGTCTTGTGCATCCAAGTGCAGTTTTCTTTGGAGATATAACAGTTCTGCTATGAATGTTTTTTTTAATTTCCTTCTTTAGGATTTCTAGCTACCTGACCTGAGTTTATCAGCCTGATTATTTTTTTTTTTTTCTCCTTGAACAACAAGTTACTACAGTAAGTCATTTGCCTAGCACACAGCAGTAAGGGCTTTTAGGTGAGGTGGGTAATCAGAATCTGCTTATTTCTGACACACAGATTATAATCAATTATTTTACAGGAAAGCTGATTTTGAATTCCCTGAAGTGAATAAATACACTAGTAGGCGAGTGGTGTGTTCTGTCATTGTATTAACCAGCAATGAATCCCAAGCAGAAGAGAAAGTACCTTTAGGGGTTTCGGGCTTCTGTGCTGGTCCAGTGACAGCACATGTACGTATATTTCGAGCACCAGAGGCTGAGGCATGACTTCACTCATCACCTGCAAATCCTTTTGTAGCCTGCAGACAATGCAGGTGCTGGGAGGTCTTGGAGGCTGGAGAGTTCTGGTAATTGCATGACTTGGACAACCACATCTCTCCAGATCTGTACCAAGCTATACAATACAACCTGCCCATGAGAACGAGGAGTGGCAAGGGAAAATGAAGAACAATGCACAAGCTGTGTTTGGGTTCTTTCCTGTGTGATACTTGATGACTTCGTTTGTTTGCATCCTGTTCTAAGGTTATAAAACATATTTATTTTCTGTTAGCTATTAGGAAAACTGGCTGTGGTATTCTCTTTCATATTTTACCTTGTAAATATTTGCGAGTTTAACCAAATGCACTGTTTATCTGAGCTTTTGTTAGCACTTCTAGTGTAAGGCAACAGAGAACAGTACTTCTGATAAAGTTTTTACACATAGGAAAAAAAAAAATCAAACAAGCATTACCCAGGTTAGTTATACAGTACATCATTAACTTGATATATATTTTTTGGACAAAACAATTTACTACTTGGTTTGACAGGATCCAGTCAGGATCCACTCCAAATGAAAATGTTTGTTTTCAGCTCTGCAGAAGTTGTGAAAATAGAATAAGTTATGATCATACATAACAAATGCACAATATTGGCCTCCAAATTACTTTCAAAATTGCATCATCTTGTTTTTAGCCTTCTACAACCATTCTGCAGCTGCTAAAAGTTCTGTGCAGTCCTGTGGGAGCCTGTGGAAATTATTGTGGGTACCCACTGAAGACTAAGTCCATGGGAAGGAATAGGTGTCAGCTATTCCTGTGTGCAAGAATTTAAAGACTGGATTTCCTTCTTTGTTTTGTAACTGCTTCTTGTGCTTATGCTGACAGATGTTTCTTTGTGGACATAAAGGACAAACTTTTAGATTGGTTTAAGCATAGGTTGTGTTAGCCATTTAAGGAGTCCCAGTGAGCTCCCTGGTCTGGATAACTCTGACCGTTTGCAGTACCCCTGCCTCCACTTTTTGTTCCCATTTCATGCCTTGGTTTCACAGGAAGGAAGCTTAGGGATCTAAGCCACAAGAAAGCCATCCAGATTGCTACAGCACAGAATCCCTAAATGTGCCAGGATCAGTCCCCACTGCTCAATCCAAACTCTGCTGATTTCATTATTACATTGAGGAGGCAAACTACAGACACACATTGACATCTGTATTCCCAGTCTAGTTAGGAAATCCCAGACCTAGCTGTAGTTCCAGGCATATCCCTGATGCCAAGTCTGTGTGTAAGCAAATATTCCCACTGGATCAACAAACTTTCATGAGTGTTGTCTCCAGTTTTGAGTGTCGGTTTATCAGACCTAACCAGAGAATTTATGGTACGGCAGCAGTCTGGGGTAGTAAATTTTGAGACAGGCCTGAAAAGTAATTTCAGGATCAACAGTGGCTTATTCCCACCACAAAGCAACACTGCAAATAAATAGGCTGAAGTAGGACCGGGAAGAGATCCATAAAGGTTTGTTTCCTCTTGCATCATGTCTGCTTAACTCTAGCATCCTATTATACCATGCTAGTTCTTCTCCAGGAAACAGAGGGCAGACGAGAGCAGCACCTGCTGTATCTGCTGTGTTTCACAAACCTGTCTTGTATATATTTTTATTCAAACCCTTTGTGTCCTGTACTCTGGCCTACCTCTATAATCCACAAGGGCCTTCCAGAAACTTTACTGCCTGACTTCACCTTAAACACTTTCACTGCAGCATTTCAGAGTCCCACCAAAAGACCTCTGGCTCATTTGACACTGTTGCAAATGCACAAGGCTGAGCAGTTGCATGGGACTGGCAGGATTGCTACAGTTTGCTGTAACTTCTGTCCTTGCGGCCATGCAGGAAAGAACTTGTCTCCTAAATTGGTTCCAGAAGCACTCTGCCCTTCTCTGGAAGGTCCTAGGGAATCTGAGCTGCACAGACACCGATCTCATGGCTATACAAAAGCAGCAAGAGATGCCACATAGGTAAGGCATGCCTGGAAGCAGGGATGTCGTGGAGCTCATCTCTATGCGATCTTACATGTTCTGTTTTTTTTTAATATGTAGATTAGTCCCTGATGATATATGTGATTTTTGAATACCTTTACATTGCATGTTCATACGGAAAGTTCTGAGGGGTACAGCAAGTAATTTTTCTTGTTGCCATCTTCTCTCCAACTTTTAGCAGGAAACTGTCTAAATTCCTCTCTAAAAGGAATTTTAGGACTGAAGCGCTTTTGAGAACTCTGGCTACAATGTTTAAGTTGGGACTTCTAGAAAGCAGGTTTTTGTTGTGCCATTTTGTTGTGCCAGCTCTCATTGAGAGGGCTTTAAACTAGAATTGAAGAGGGAGGCGGGCAAACCTAGGGGGGACATACAGATAATGCCTCCAACACTGGTACCTTGGATGAAGTATATATACCAATGCCTGCAGCATGGGC
>VWZK01003776.1:11548-28646 GCA_013396935.1 Baryphthengus martii | reverse complement strand
CCAGGCCAAGGACCGGGTCCTGCCATTGGATCACCCTGACCCCCGACACCGCTCCAGGCTGGGGCAGAGTGGCCGGAAAGCGCCCGACAGGAAGGGATCTAGGGAAGGGTGTGGAGCAGGAGTGTGGGGAGGAGCGGCTGAGGGAGCTGGGCTGGTTCAGCCTGGAGCAAAGGAGGCTCAGGGGAGACCTTCTGGCTCTCCACAACTCCCTGGAATTCAGGAGCTTGGAGCCAGGGCGGGTCGGGCTCTGCTGCCAAGGAACAAGAGGAATTGGCCTGGAGTTGCCCCAGGGGAGGTTGAGGTTGGAGCTGAGGAGCAATTTGTTGCCCTTTGGGGTTGTCCAGGCCTGTGCCAGGCTGCCCAGGGCAGGGCTGGAGTCCCCCTGCTCCCTGGAGGGGTTTCCAAGGCGTGGAGCTGTGGTGCTGAGGGACAGGGCTCAGGGGGGCCCTGGCAGGGATGGGGCTGGGACTCCAGGAGCTCCAAGGGCACTTCCAACCCAAATGTTTCTATGATGATGGGATCCATAGGTTTGGAAAGGGTCAGTATGGGAAGCAGGGATTAAGCCCTACCCAACCTGCAGACCCTGCAAAAACCAACACAAAGGGGATTTTTTCTGGGGAAACCCCCAAAAAACCTCATTCCGAGGCAAAGACGTTGCCAAAAAATCACCTAAACCTCCCAACCGCCCGTAAATCCCCAAATTGACCCTTTATTTAGAAAAAAACAAAATGGTTTTAAACCCAAAAATACCTCCCCTGGTGCAACCAGAGCTGCAAAGTTTTGAGCATCCTCATCCCCTCCATCATCAACAGGGTCCAGCACCGACCTGAGGCTGGTTTTTGGGGTGGATTTGGGTAGAAAAGGAATTTTTTTCCTCTATTTGGGATTTTTTTTCTCTCCCCAAAGTAAATCTCTCCCTCCTGCTCCTTACAGAGTGTTTCCAGGCTGAAGGGCAGCTCCCGGAAACGCTTCAGCTCCGACTTATCCATCTTTTTGGGGCCATCCTCTCCGGATCGAAGGTAGCGGTTGGGGGGAGGACTTGGGGTCATCGTCCGCGTGATAAATCCCAAGCACCCAAATGAAATTCCCCAAAGCCTTTTGAATATTTTTTTTTTTAAACTCCAACTTTAAATTCAGAGAGTTTACCTTAAAAAAAATAACAATTAAATTGAAGAGGGATTTTAAGTTAAAGTTCCATGTTGAAGCTCCAAGTTGAAGCTCAACTTGAAACTTGAAGTTGGAGCTCCACGTTGGAGCTCAACTTGAAACTTGAAGTTGAAGCTCCACGTTGAAGATCAACTTGAAACTTGAAGTTGGAGCTCCACGGTGGAGCTCCACGTTGGAGCTCCACTTGAAACTTGAAGTTGGAGCTCCACGGTGGAGCTCCACGTTGGAGCTCCAAGTTGAAGATCAACTTGAAACTTGAAGTTGGAGCTCCACGTTGGAGCTCCACGTTGGAGCTCCACGTTGAAGCTCCACTCAAAACTTGAAGTTGGAGCTCCACGTTGAAGCTCCACTCAAAACTTGAAGTTGGAGCTCCACGTTGGAGCTCCACATTGGAGCTCCACGTTGCAGCTCCACGTTGAAGCTCCACATTGAAGCTCCACGTTGGAGCTCTGAGAACTTCCTGCCTGAATAAATTTGAGCAGAATTAACCCAGTGCTTAAAAAAATTAATTAAATAAGCTCTGGAATTTGATTTTTAAATTCATTTGCACGGGTTGATTAATTTGAGATGGGTAAAACCTGCAGCTTAAATCCGGAGTTTGATGTCACGAGAGGTGACATCAAAGCCCATCTCTCCCCCTCCCCACCAGCCCAACGCTCTGAGGGTCATCACACCAGCGGCGGTGGAGGTTCTCCTGGGGATCCTGCAGCGAGGAGGAGGCGGGACCCCCCCGCCGGTCCCCGGCTTGCTGGAGGTGACGTTACGCGTGGTGGTGGCCGTGGTCCACGTCCTGCACGGCGGCAGCCCCGGCGCCGGCCCCGTGCCCTTGCGCGTCCTCCTGGACGGTTACTTCAGGGTGCTCAATTCGGACCTGCCCGTCGCTTCCTTGGCTCCGGAGGCGGCCGGTGACCTCATCGCTCTCCGTGTCCTCATGCTGGGTAGGGCGGTTGGGGACCGGGGTGGGGCTGTGGGACATGGGATGGGTGCTGAGCCATCTCCGTCGTGCCATAGATGCCATCCCAGCCATGTTGAGCTGTGAGGACCGGCCGGTCCTTCAAGCCGTCTTTCTCAGCAACAACTGCTTTGAGCACATCATCCGGCTCCTTCAAAACAGCAAGGTACCGAGGTGACCGCGGTGGTGTCCCTTCCTCTCGGTGACACCGGAGCTGGGCACCCTCAGCTCCATCCTCACCCTTTCTGCCTCTAAACGATGTGGAGTCTCCTTCTCCGGAGACATTCCAAAGGTGCCCGGACCCTGCGCTGCTGGGCCCCCTGCTCTGGGTGACCCTGCTGGAGCAGGGGAGTGGGCACCAGAGGAGCTCCAGAGGGACCTTCCAACCCACACTGTCCTGGGGTTCCACGATGCTGGGACACAGCAGCATCCATGAAGTGGGGACCCTCCATAACCTCCTTCCCTCCTCCCTAACTGGTGCCCACTCCACGTCCCACAGCTCTACCTCGGCAGCTCGCGGGAGGCAGGCGAAGCCCAGGATGAGGTCCTCAGGCAGCCACTGGACGGGGATGGGCTCCAGCAGGTACCGTGTGGGACCCCCTCCCTGTAACCAATCCACCAGCCCTGGTGGGCTGCGTCCCCTCGAGCCCGTGGCTGGGCAGACCCACCACCCCCCGTGTCCTCCTAGGCCTTCGACGGCAGCTCCGACGCCATCGCGGTTCACGCCGTCGGGGTGCTCACCGCCATCATGAGCAACTCGCCCTCGGCCAAGGTGAGCAGTAGACCGGAGGCGGGGAGGACGCCCCAAAAGTGGATGGGTTTGGGCATTTTCACCTTGTGAGGTGGGCTGGGGCGAACGCAGCACGTGGTGGGGCTCAGCACGAGGTCCCACGTGGGCTGGGTCCTTGCAGGAGGTGTTCAAGGAGCGCATCGGCTACGCCCACCTCTACGAAGTGCTGAGGAGCCAAGGCCAGCCCACCCAACGCCTGCTCCAGGAGCTCCTCAACATGGTGAGCATGCCCCCTTCTCCTCCACGCCAAGCAAAGCCCTCGGCAGGGGTGGTTCGTGGTAGATCTCAGCCCTGCTCCTCGGCCCAGAGTCCTCTCCACTCTGCTAGTCTCCCATCAGCTGCTTCCCAAGGAGTTCTGGGGCCATCTTTAGCTGGGAGTCATGCTCAGCTCTGGGAGGTTTTGAGTCCTTTCTAATGTGGTGCTGCTTGCTCTGGTACTTCTGGATGAGACAGGGTCTCCAAGATGCTCAGTGCACAAGGGTCTCCAAGACTCTTGATATACAAGAGTTTCCAAAATGCTTGGTGAAGGGGGTTCTGCAGAGTTCTTGATGTGCAGTGGTCTCCAAGACCCTTGTTGTTGGAGGTCTCCAAGATTCTTGATGCACAAGAGTCTCCAAAACTATTGATACGTGAGGGTCTCCAAAACTGTCAATGCACGAGGATCTCTGATATGTTTGATGCGTGGGAATCTCCAAGACCCTTGATGCATGGGTGGTCTCCAAAACCCTCGACGCATGAGGGTCTCCAAGACTTTTGAAGCATGGGGATCTCCAAGATGCTTGCTCCACAAGGTTCTCCAAAACTCTTGATGTACAAGGGTCTCCAGGGGGCTTGGTGCACAAGGCCTCTGCTGCCAGCCCAGGGTGGCCAGGGTGAGGATCCATCCCTCTTCCGCAGCATCAAGGCTGCGCCAACCAGCTCTTGTGTTTCGACAGGCGGTGGAGGGCGACCACAGCTCCTTCCCGGTGCGTCCCATCCGCAACGAGCAGCCCCTGCTCATCCTGCTGGCCTGGTTGCCAACGTTGACCTGCCGGGATCTACAGATCTTCCTCTCGAGCTGGTTACGGCGTCTCTGCGAAGCTTCCTTGCCCAGCCGCCTCACCTGCGTCAAGGCAGGCATGGTGGGCTACCTTCTGGATGCCTTGTCCGCCCGACCGGCGCTGCCGGTCTCCTGCTCCGAGAACTTACTGGAGCTGCTGAGGGCTTTGGGCGGTCTCTCCATCCGTCCCGGGGAGCTACGGCAGCTGCTGCGGCTGCTGCGTCACGAGCGGGGTCGGGGACCTCACCCCTACACGGCGCCGGTCATCCGGGCGCTCTCGGGGATGGCGCGGACGGAGGGACCTCCCCGGGCTCTGCAGTGCTTCGACTTGACGCCCGGGATGGCGGGGATCATGGTGCCCACCATCCAGAAGTGGCCTGGCGGCGCCTTCGCCTTCCACGCTTGGTTGTGTCTGAGCGAGGAGGAGCTCGAGCCGCCGGCGAGGCCGAAGAGGAGGCAGCTCTACAGGTGATGCTCGATGGAAGGGCTTGGCGGAGTGGGGCTGAGGTGAGGATGAGGAGGGGCAGCACCGCCATCTCCGCCACGCTTCTCCTCCACCAGCTTCTTCACGGCCGGCGGGACGGGTTTCGAGGCGTTCTTCACGGCCGGCGGCGTGTTGGTGGTGGCCGTCTGCACCAAGAAGGACTACATGACGGTGGCCTTGCCGGAGTTTGCCTTCAACGACTCGGCTTGGGTGAGGATCGTCCCCATCCTCATCCTCACTGAGGGGTTGATGAGGACACCGAGCTGCCTGACACCCCTTCCCTGTCCCCCCAGCACTGCGTTGACATCGTCCACGTCGCCGGTCGCCGGCCCTTTGGCCAGAACGTCGTCAGCATCTACGCCGATGGGCACTTGCGGAAGACGGCGCAGCTCCGCTTCCCGTCCCTCCACGAGGTGGGGACGCCCCCACCCTTCGCCACCCAACCCAGTCGAACTTCTCCCCGTGGTCCAGGGCTGGGGGATGAACACAACTCCTTCTCCCTTCCAGTCCTTCACCTCCTGCTGCATCGGTTCCGCGGGCCACCGGACCACCACCACCACCTCCGCCACCACCAGCGGCCACCCACCGGCATCCCACGGGCCGGAGCTGGTCTTCCCCCCGCACCCCACGCTCGGCCGATCCCAATCCGTCCCCGCCGCTCTCGGTCCCCACGCTTGGACCCCCACCCAGCCCCCCACGGAAGGGGTGGTGGCCACCACAGCGGCCGGCAGCCAGGACACCGAGTGGGGCAGCCCCACCTCTCTGGAGGGTCACCTCGGCTCCGTGGCCATCTTCTGCGAGGCTCTACAGCAAGCTCAGGTCAAGGCGCTCTTCTGCACAGGTGGGACACCAGAGGGATGTCCGCAGGGGTGCTGGTGGCAACTGAGGTCTTTTCCACCGTGTCCCAGCTCCGTGCCCGATCCTCTTCCCCCTAGGACCAAACGTCACATCACCGTTTACACTGGAAGGTGACTTGGTGGAGCTCAGCGGCAAGCTCTTGCTGTACTACACCCCACAGGTGAGGAGAGCCACCCCACTTGGGGATGGGGACAGCACTGGTAGGCCCTCTGCCGTAAGTGACATCTCCAGGAGCATGGAGATGCTCCCATGGTGCTCTCTCCTAGGCCTGCAGGAACAACATCTGCCTGGACCTCTCTCCCAGCCATGGCTTGGACGGGAGGCTGACGGGGCACAAGGTGGTCAACTGGGACGTCAAGGTACGCTGGGCGCAGGGTGGCCCGTCCGCCCCATGGCATGGAGGCAACTGGGTCCCTTCTTGGGTGTGAGGCCAGAGCAGGAGCCCCATGGGGTGTTGGATACCCATGGGGGTGCCCCTGGACCCTACAGGGACTCTGCTACAAGGTATTGGGTCCACCGAGGACCTGCCTGACCCACGGGTCCCCTAAATATCTGTCTGCCCCATAGGTCCTCAGCATCCAGAGTGGACACCACGAGTGGCACAGGGTGCTTTTTGGGGAGCTTTTTTGGGGTTTGTGTTGTAGGTTGGGTGTGGGCACCATCTGATCTCTTTGATAGCCACAGGGCCTGGCTCTCCCTGGCTTGGGTTGAGCCCGTGAACATGTAGGATGGGCCTCGGGTGCACGTGCAAGCTCCTCCTCTACGCTGCCGTCGCCCCACAGCAGCCAGCAAAGCCTCTCACCTCCCTCCGGCAGGACGTGGTCAACTGCGTGGGTGGGATGGGGGTGCTGCTGCCCCTGCTCGAGCAAGTGGTGTCCAAGAAGGAGGAGCCCGAGGATGAGGAGGAGACCAATGACCTGGTGGGACCAGAGCTGACGTCCTCCAGGAACGCCCAAGGCATGCTCATCCCGCTGGGCAAGTCCTCAGGTGAGGAGCTCGGGGGACGTGGAGCAGGAGCTGTTCTGCTTGGGTGGCTGGAGGTAACCTCACTGCCATGGAGGCGCTGCCTGGAGTGGGCTGATGTCTACTGTGGTCAGGAGAGGTCTTACCTGGGGCACCAGGAGTTAGGGGGTGATGGAGAAACCGCTGAGATCCTGTGAGTGCACCCTCAGTCGGTTTGCAGATGACACCCAGATGGGTGGGAGTTGATCTGCTGAGGAGTGGGAGGCTCTGCAAAGGGGTCTGGCCAGGCTGGATGGGTGGGCTGAGGCCAATGGGATGAGGGTCAACAAAGCCAAGGGGGGGTCCTGCCCTTGGGTCACCCCAACCCCGGCACCGCTCCACACTGGGGCAGAGCNCGCTGGGACTCCAGGAGCTCCGAGGGCTCTTCCAACCAAACCAATTGTGATCTTATGATGTTTTAATGTTATTATGACCCAATTAGTCGTAAACAGGCATCTCTGGGAAGATGAGGTGGCTCCAGGCTGCTTACCTTCAGCTTGCTTTTGCGTGGAGTCTGATGTCTTATAGTAGGGCTGGGTTCCAACAGGAGCCTTCTCCTGCCTCACTGGGACAGGCTTCCTCCTGACCTTTCTGCTGCTTATCTCCAAGCTCAGAGCAACAGGAGTTTCCACTCATAAATTTGGGGGAAATCGAGGAACGGGCTGAAACATCTGCAGAGAAAAGTTGATGGTGGGGTCTCTGTAGGAGACACCAGGATGAGCTCACAGCTACTGGTGGGGCTCTGCCCTGTGCCTTGCAGAGAGCAGGCTGGAGAGGAACAGCGTGGCCGCCTTCCTGCTGCTGGTGAAGAACTTCATCCAGAACCACCCGGTGAACCAGGAGAGCCTGGTGCAGTGCCACGGGCCGGCCATCATCGGGGCGCTGCTGCAGAAGGTGAGGGGTCTTACCAAAGACTCCATCTGGTGGTCCCCGAGGCCGTTCTCCAGGGAGGACGCTCGGTCTGCAAGTCTTCTCTCTCACCCATGACAGGTCTCTGGGCCACTGCTGGACATGAGCACATTGATGGCCTCGCAGATCCTCATGGAGCAGGTGGCCTCGGAGGGCAGCGGGCTCCTGCTCCACCTCCTCTACCAGCATCTCCTCTTCGACTTCCGTATCTGGAGCAACAGCGACTTCGCCGTCCGCTTAGGTGGGAACTGAAGGTGCTTGGGGGGGTTGTTGTCCATCCCAACCGGCTTCCGTGGGTTGTTCTCCATCCCACCTTCTCCCTCCAGGTCACATCCAGTATTTGGCCAACGTGGTCAAGGACCACAAGCAGCGCATCCGCAAGAAGTACGGGGTGCAATACATTCTCGACTCCATCCGGACCTACTACGGGTGAGCAACCACCTGTAGCCTGGACCTCCCAAGGCTGACGTTGATGGTGGACTTCACCCCTCAGAGCTGCCCTTTGGGGTAGACCCCTTTTGCCTGGGGCAGTATCCCCCCTCATGGGATAATCTCCCGGTGTGGGAGCACGATGGTGGGTGCAGGACCTTCTACTCTTCATGGTCGTGGCCTGTCCCCAAGCTTCCACCCACAGCTTGACCGGTCAGGCCCCAAAACCACCCCCAGCATCTCTCCAGCAGCAACTGAGATCGTGGTGGTACCTGAAACAAGGTTCTTGTCTGTTTCTCCACGCCCGTGATGCTGGGGGTGCTCACACCCTGCTGAGACCCAAATGCGTGGGGTGGACATTTCCCAGTGGGCAGAGTTGGCCAAAAGGAATGTCCACACCAGGCTGCCCCAGAGCTCCTCAGACTTCATGGTGGGATTTGGGATCACGCCGGCGATGGGACGCAAGGGGCAGGAGGGTGACTGTGCACGTCCCCAGGGGGAATGCCAACGTGTGTCTGTCCATCAGCACCTCCAGGGAGAAGACCACGGCCACCGATGACATCAAGACGGTGCAGACGTCACTCTTCAGCTTGGTGAAGGATTTCTTCTGCAGGAGCTTCTCCGGGGAGGAGATGCAAAGTTTGCTGAGCTACTTGGCTGGGGCCCACGACGAGCAGCAGGTACGACAGCGAGCCACCCGGGTCCCCTGGGTGCCGTGGGCTGGCCCGGCACTTGATAGTAGGTGAGGAGAAGTCACTGAGGTCCTGGTGGGGCACGTGGTGGGCGGTGGACAACCAGGCCCATGTCCTGCAGGTCTGCGGGGCTCTGGAGGTGATCCACAGCCTGCTGAAGGGCTCACCTGCCCAGGAGCAGCTCTTCACCTTCCTCTTTGAGCCAGGCCACGTGGAGGTCCTCTTCTCACTGCTGGTGCAGAAGAAGTTCTCCGATGAAGTGCGGGAGAGGGTCTTCAAGGTAAGGCAGGTCCCCAGCGCCAACCTCTTGCTGTCACCAGTGGCTGGGGGCTTTGGCACAGCGTGGTGGCCACCTCTCTCTGCCTCACCAGGTCCTCTACAAGATGCTGAAGTACGAGAAGGTCCCTGAGCGCAGCAAGAGCCGCCTGAAGCTGAAGGACATCGGGTACCAGGGACTCATCGCCTGTCTCAGTGATGTCCCCAGCTCCATGTTGCTATTCCGCTGCCTCTCCGAGCAGGTCCTCGGGGCAGGTACCATGTGACCCTCTGAAACCAGACTGGCCCTGGCCACCTATCCCAAACATGTACCATGGGGTTCTTGTCGGTGGCTTCCCATGAGGCTCGGCCGATCTTGGGCCTGAGGCTTTTTGGTGGCTTTTGGGGACAGAAGGAGGTGTCCCACCACCGTACCGTCTCTCCTTGTCCGTAGATCCTCCCAACTACAAGGACCTGGTGGCCGTGGTTTACCTGTCCCACCGGGCTGAGCTGACTGTCCGGCTCGATATCTGCCGCAAGGTGAGCAGGGCGTGATGCTCTGTGACCAAGTTGGGTGCCAAGCCCCCCAAGAAGCTACGAGGAGCTGAGGCAACATCGTCGGGTCTCCTCCCTGTCTTTCTCCTGCAGCTCTTTCACTTGATCTACGCCCAGCAGGACATGGTGAAGCAGCTGGCGAGGTTGGCCGGCTGGCAGGACACGCTCACCAAGCTCTACGTCAAGGAGTCCTACGAGTCCTGTCAGCACGGCCTGGGCAACGGAGGGGGCTGCCTGGAGCTCCTCCGCCTCTCAGACCCCGCCGGCAAGGATGGGCCGAGCCCACCACCGGCCGAGCTGCAGGAGCTGGACGTCTTCCTGCCGCTGGGTTACGAAGCCTCGGACCAAGAGCTCTCCGAGAGCTTCTCCGACCGCTCCATCTCCCCGAGCGGCCGCATCAAGTCCTTCCACTCCTACAACTTCAAGTCTTTCGACTCCTCCGACCGGGCCAGCCGCTCATCTTCCAACCCCGGCGACGGTCCTCCCTTCGATGGCGTCTACCACCCTCTCTCGCCCTTCTCCACCTCACCTTTCGACTTGGGCCTCGACCTGGCCAGCACCGGCTCCAACGCCACGGCCGAGAGCGGCACGCAGACCCCTGCCAGCGGCCCCGGCACCCCCTCGCCCCTGGAGAGCTTCAAGCCTTTCCCGGGAATGCGAGCGCGCAAGAGCTCCAGCCTCTCCAACGTCCTGGACGAGAGCAGCTACCAGGACGCGCTGCCCAGCGACAACGTCTCCAACACCAGCAACCCTCAGGTGAGCTCCGAACCGTCGTGCTCACCACCCTGGGCTAAGCTGGACGTCAAACCTCTCCCCTTCCTCTCCGTTGGCAGCAAACGCCCGAGGAGGAGCTCTGCAACCTCTTGACCAACATCATCTTCTCGGTGACCTGGCGCGGGGTGGAGGGCTGGGACGACGCGGCCTGGAGGGAACGCGGGCAGGTCTTCTCCGTCCTCACCAAGCTGGGGACGGCGTGCGAGCTGGTGCGGTCCCCCGACGAGATCAAGCGCAGGTGAGTCCTGCCCGGGTTTTGGATTAGGGAAGGGTTTACCCTAAAGGAGGAACCGCCTTCTGGAGCCGCCTCCTCTCCCACAGCTTGTTGGAGATGATGCTGGAGTCGGCGTTGACGGACCTGAAGGAGTCGGGACCGGCCGCCCTGCCCGGTCTCACCCACAACGCCCTCAAGCTGCTGAGGCTGCTCCAGGATTTCTTGTTCTCCGAGGGACACAACAACCAGGCCTTGTGGAGCGAGAAGGTGGGAGGGGTTCCTCATCCCAAACCTGAGCTCTGGACCCTAATGCCGACCCCTAAACCCTGCCGCCCTCGAGCCTAACCTAAGAAAATGACCCGAGCTTTCACCCTAAACCGTAACCTGCAAATCAAACCTAACTCCTAAAGCCAGCCCTAAACCCCCTGGGGGGGACCCAACCTCAACCCTAAGGCTTGACCCAAACTCTGCACCCTTGCTGGGAAGGCCGGTTTTATGCCCTTAATCGCAGTCCTATGACCTTAATCGCAGTCCTATGACCTTAATCGCAGTCCTAACCCTTAACCCCAACCCTAACCCTTCATCCCAAGCCCTTAAACCCTAATCTCGATCCCTTAACCCTAAATGCTATACCCTGATTTCTAATTCATTTGTAACTCTAACTGTAAATCCTAATCCTAAACCTTAACTCTGCTTCCTTGCCATAAACCTCAGTCCTAACGCCGATCCTAACCCATAATCCTAACTCTTAATCCCAACCTGACAACTTTACTGTAAATGCAAATCCTAATCCTATGCCCTAAACCCTAATCTTAATTCAGAATTTATAACTCTAACTGTAAATCCTAATCCTAAACCTTAACTCTGCATCCTTGCCATGAACCTCAGCCCTAACCGAAATCTTCTTAGTCCTAAAGCCAATCCCAACCCTTAATCCTAACCCAACAATTTTACTCTAAACCCAAATCCTAATCCTATGTCCTAACCCCTAATCTTAACTCATAATTTCTAAATCTAACCATAAATCCTAATCCTAAACTTTAACTCTACATTCTTGCCATAAACCTCAATCCTAACCCCAAATCCTCTACCCAATCCCAACCCCACAACTTTACTCTAAACCCAAATCCTAATCCCACATCCTAAACTCTAACCCTAAACCATCCCCCTAACTCAGAACCCTACCTCCTTAATCCTAATCCTAAACCTCAGCCCCACATCTTTGTCCTAAACCTCAACCCCGGGCCCTCACCATAATCCCACGCCCTAAACCCCAACCCATAATCCTCATCTCAAGCCCTGCCTAGTCCATCATTAGGGTTATGAGTTGGGGTTCTTCTCTACCCCTGAACCCCAACCCAGAGCCCAAACCCACGTCAAGCAAAGCTGAAGGTGGTTGGGTGGTGGGGACAGACCTGGTGGCTTTGCACCCGGCCAGCTGGGCAGGGGTCTCACTGTGTCACCGCCCACCCCAGATCTACGAGGGGGTGAGCGGTCTCCTGGACAAGCTGGGCGTCTGGTACCACCTGGCCAACGGCACCTCCGACCTCAAGGAGATGGCCCAGACGGGTCTACGCGTCCTCGTGGGCTACATCATGCTGCAGGACCCCCAGGTGGGTCACCCTTTCCCTGGGGCTTGAGGTGAGCCCCCAGCTCTTGGGGCAGGGCAGGTGGTTCCATCTGATAGAATCTTAGAATCGTTCTGGTTGGAAGAGACCCTCAAGATCACGGAGTCCAACCGTTAACCCAACACTACCAGGTCACCACTAAACCATGTCCGATGTCCCATGAATCCTAGAATCCTAGACTGGGAGGGGTTGGAAGGGACCTCTGGAGATGATGGAGTCCAACCCCCCTGCCAGAGCAGGATCCCCCAGGGCAGGACACACAGCAACAGATCCAGGGGGGTTGGAAAGTCTCCCGAGAAGGAGACTCCAGCACCTCTCTGGGCAGCCTGGGCCAGGCTCCCTCACCCTCCCACCAAAGAAGTGTCTCCTCCTGGGGAGGTGGAAGCTCCTGGGTTCCAGCTTGTCCCCGTTCTTCCTTGGCCTATCCCAGGGCACCCCAGCCAAGAGCCTGGCCCCTTCCCCTTGACCCCCACCCCTCACAGATTTCTGGCCATGGAGCAGCTCCCCTCTGGGGCTTCTCTTCTCCAGACTCAACAGCCCCAGGGCTCTCAGCCTTTCCTCCCAGCAGAGATGTTCCAGGCCCTTCCTCATCCTCGCAGCCTCCCTTGGACTCTCTCCAGTATTTCCCTGTCTCTCCTGAACTGGGGATCCCAGCACTGGATCCAGGATTCCAGGGGTGGTGTCCCCAGGGCAGAGCAGAGGGGCAGGAGAACCTCCCTCGACCTGCTGGACATGATGCCCCATGTTCCTCCTCCAGCTGCACTCTCTGGCCTACGTGAAGCTGCACAGCCTGCTGCAGACCTCCTCGGCCCCCAGAAAGGACGAGGCTTGCTACTTACTGGGCAAACTGGAGACCCCGCTACGGCGCTCGCTGGACGCCAAGTCGGAGACCTTCTCCTGGTTGGTGCCCATCGTCCGGACGCTCATGGACCAGTGCTACGAGACTTTGCAGCTGCAGCTCTTCCTGCCCTCCCTGCCCCCTACCAACGGCAGCCCCACTTTCTACGAGGACTTCCAGCTCTTCTGCACCACCCCAGAGTGGAGGGGCTTCATCGAGAAGCACGTGAGTGCCGTGGGACGACGTCGCCGTTGGGGGGGACACCTTCCCAGGCTTTAGAGATGGGTTCTGCGGCAGGATCCCCTCGTCGCCACCAGATTGGGACAGCCTGCGGGGGTGACCTCCCTGCCTTGGAGACCACCTCATAGCCTGGGAGGTGGTTGCTGGCTGCCAAGCTCCGCAAACGCCTCCCGTCTCATCCCGGTTCTCTCGGCAGGTGCAGCCCACCATGGCCCAGTTTGAGATGGACACCTTCGCCAAGAGCCACGACCACATGTCCAACTTCTGGAACGCCTGCTACGATGCCATGATGAGCAGCTCCCAGCGGCGGGAGCAGGAGAAGGCGGCCAGCCGCAAGATGTTCCAGGTACTGCCTGCTCCTTGCTCCTGGGACGTCACCCCGGGGATGTGCTCCTCACTCTGGGGATGTCATCTCGGGGACGTGCTCTTCTCCCTGGGGATATTAATCCAATGTGTTCCTCATCCCAAGGATGTCATCCTGGGGACATCCTCTTCACCCTGAGGACGTGGTCCTCAGGCTGTGCTCTTCATCCTGGGGACATCATCCCAGGGATGTGCTCATCAACCCAGGGATGTTGTCTCAAGGATGTGCTCCTCACCCCATGGACATCATCTGGGGGTCACGGGGAGGTCCCTGGGGGCATTAGTCCCGGGGATGTGCTCCTTGTCCTGGGGATGTCATCCTGGGAAGATCCTCCTCACTCTGGGAACATTGTCCTCAGGATGTACTGCTCATCCTCAGGACATCATCCTGGGGATGTTGATGCAGGGATGTGCTCCTTGCCCTAAGTACATGCTCCTCACCCCANCTCACTCTGGGAACATTGTCCTCAGGATGTGCTGCTCATCCTCGGGACATCATCCTGGGGATGTTCTCATCATCACAGGGTTGTTGTTCCAGGGATGTGCTCTTTGACCCGAGTACATGCTCCTCACCCCGGGGACATCATCCTGGGGACGTGCTCCTCACTCTGGGGATGTCACCCTAGGGACATGCTCCTCACCCTGGGGAGATTAATCCTGGGAATGTGCTCCTCATCCCAAGGATGTCATCCTAGCAACATGCTCCTCACCCTGGGCGCATTGATCCTGGGGATGTGCTCTTCATCCCATGGGTATCACCCTGGGGACATGCTCCTCACCCTGGGGATGTTGCCCTCAGGAAGTGCTTCTCATCCTGGGGACATTCTTACGGAGACGTGCTCCTCATCCCAGGAGCATCATCTGAGGGATGTGCTCATCGTCCTGGGAACTTCATCCTGGGGACGTTGCCCTCAGGATGTGCTCCTCATCCTGGGAACATCTATCTGGGATGCGCTCCTCATGCTGGGAACTTTATCCTGGAGATGTACTCCTCACCCCAAGCTCATCATCCCAGGGATGTTCTCCATACCTTGGGGACGTCACCCCATGGACATGCTACTCATCTCGAGAACGTCCCCACACCCCAGCCCTGCTGTCACTTCACTCTCCTGCTCCTTTGGCAGGAGCTGGTGCTGGAGCCAGTGGCCAAGCGCTCCAAGGCAGAGAACACCCGTCATGCCAACGTCCTCAAGCAGGCCAACAACCACCACAGCACCGTGCTGAAGCAGTGGAGATCCCTCTGCCGTCTCCTCACCTCGCCTCGCTCCGCCTGGGCTGAGCGGTGAGCCCCCACCTCAGTCCCCAGGGAGGGGTGGCGAGGCTGGGGCAGTCCCCAGGTGTTCCTCACGCCCTCCTGCCCCCCAGGAACCCACCGGAGGTTCACTGGAAGCTGTCAAGTGCCGAGACCTACTCCAGGATGAGGTTGAAGCTGGTGCCCAACCTGAATTTCGACCAGCACTTGGAGGCCAGCGCCCTACGGGACAACTTGGGTGAGGCTGGTGGGAGTGGGACACCCAGGGATCCCCTCATGCCATGGAAAAGAAGGTGTCACTGGTTGGGGGCATGTGGTGGGGTTGACCTGGGAGCTGTCATGGACCCTGTTGGGGTTGAGCAGTGGGATGGTGGCCCTTTGCAGGATTTGTCCCCCAGCAGTGGAGGTCCAGGTGACACTTTCCTCATTTCAGGAGCTGACCACCTCCACAACCCCGCCGAGTCCCTCCCACTCGCCATGGCCAAGGAGGCCAAGGTGAGCGAGCTGGAGGATGACCAACTGGCTGAGGAGGACCTCCCCGTCCTGGACAACCAGTGAGTGTCTCCATCTCCTGCCACGGTGCTGGCTCACCCAGGCTGGGCACGTCACCGATGTCACCTTGTCCCCTTGTGTCACCCAGGGCTGAACCCAAGGAGCAGAACCAGCGGGAGAAGCTGGTGGTCTCTGAGGACTGTGAGCTCATCACGACGGTGGCCGTCGTCCCCGGCCGGCTGGAGGTGACAACCCAGCACGTCTACTTCTACGACGGCAGCAGCGAGAAGGAGGAGACAGAGGGAGGTAACAGCCTGTGCTCCTCAGCGGGTCCCTGTGGCAAGGAACCTCCCCCACCCATCCCACCTCCCCCAGAAGCCCATCGTGTTGGTTGCTGGCGGATTTGGGGGTGGGTTCCTCCCAGCCCCAGGGTGATGTTGGCCCCATCCCTACCTTGGGAATGGAGGTCCCGGTGACTGTTGACACCCACGGGGCTCCGCGCCCCCACATCTCGGCAGGGATCGGCTACGACTTCAAACGCCCCTTGTCCCACCTGCGCGAGGTCCACCTGCGCCGCTACAACCTGCGCCGCTCTGCACTCGAGCTCTTCTTCATCGACCAGGCCAACTACTTCCTCAACTTCAAAAAAAAGGTGGTGGCATCTTTCCCACCCCCCTCCCCAAGCCCTTTCCCGGGGCCACCACACCGTCCCGGCTCCAGCCACCCCACCTCCTTCCTGCCCCGTCCCTCCAGGTGAGGAACAAGGTCTACTCCTGCATCCTCGGCCTGCGGCCACCCAACCAGATCTACTTCGGCAGCCGGTCGCCCCAGGAGCTGCTGAAGGCCTCAGGGCTCACCCAGGTACCACCGCCTCCCTTGGCCACCCCCATCCCATATTTTCCCTTCCTTGATGGCAAAGGGGAGGGTGCCAGCGTGGGATGGGGTTGGCCATGGGACCAAGGATGATCATGGTTTGGAGGAGACTGTGAGACCAGGGATGGCTGTGAGACCGGGAGTGACCGTGGGTTGGAGATGACCATGGGACCAGGAGTGACCATGGGTTGGAGGTGACCACAGGATTGGGGGTGGCCATGGGACCAGGGATAGCCGTGGGGTGAGGACAGCCATTTGACCAGGCATGACTGAGGATAGAGATGGCCATGGGTTGGAGATGATCGTGGGACCGGGGATGACCATGGGACCAGGGGTGGCCATAGAATGGGGATGACCATTGGACCAGGGATGGCCATAGGGCCAAAGGTGGTCATGGGATGGGGATGGCCATGAAACCAGGGACAGCTGTGGAACCANACCCCAGTTCCCCTGGATCCTACGGGATTACGTCTCGGAGACCCTCGACCTCACCAACCCGGCCGTCTTTCGGGACCTCTCCAAGCCCATCGGGGTGGCCAACGAGAGGCACGCCCGGGACGTGAAGGAGAAGTGAGTGGGCCAAAAAAAATGAGGGATGGAGGATGTGGGGAACGCCTGGCTGGTTCCTGGTGGNTGGCAAAGGGGAGGGTGCCAGCGTGGGATGGGGTTGGCCATGGGACCAAGGATGGTCATGATTTGGAGGAGACTGTGAGACCAGGGATGGCTGTGAGACCGGGAGTGACCATGGGTTGGAGATGACCATGGGACCAGGAGTGACCATGGGTTGGAGGTGACCACAGGATTGGGGGTGGCCATGGGACCAGGGATAGCCGTGGGGTGAGGACAGCCATTTGACCAGGCATGACTGAGGATAGAGATGGCCATGGGTTGGAGATGATCGTGGGACCGGGGATGACCATGGGACCAGGGGTGGCCATAGAATGGGGATGACCATTGGACCAGGGATGGCCATAGGGCCAAAGGTGGTCATGGGATGGGGATGGCCATGAAACCAGGGACAGCTGTGGAACCAGAGGTGGTCTGGGACCAAGGATGACCATGGGGTGAGGATATCGGCCCCCTCTCCTGCCCTCCCCAGCCCTTCTCAGCCCCCCTTCATTTCTCTCCAGAAATGGGTCCTGCGGGAGATCTCCAACTTTGAGTACCTCATGCAGCTGAACACCATCGCAGGGCGCACCTACAACGACCTCTCCCAGTACCCCGTGGTGAGCCCCATGTCCCCACCCCTCCACCACCACCCTCAGTGATCCCATAGACCCCTCCCCGCCTCA
>VWZK01003775.1:18217-30153 GCA_013396935.1 Baryphthengus martii | reverse complement strand
AAAAAAAAAAAAAAAAAGAAAAAGCCCCAAAACTATATGCGCTTTCTCCAGCTCACTCCTGCCCAACCTCAAGTTTTTAGAATTCTCCTACAGTGCTTCAGCCAAATTTGTTCAAAGGAGATTCTTTTGCAAAAGTGAGCCAAGAAAGGAATAAATGTAAAAGGAAATACTGCCTTCAAGAAGTAAACCTGAATAAACACAAAGCTCTTATGATCATACGAGACAACATTACATTTTCCACACATAAAAAATAATGGTAAATGAACCAGGGCAGAAAAAAACACTGTAAACAAACAAACAAAAAGTACCAATAACATCATTTATCTGTGGAAGACAAGTTGCTCACATAGTTTCTCACTTTGTGATTTGGTTTGTGTAAAGACTGGTGAATCAGACATACAAACATGAATCTTCCATTTGTTAAATAGCTGAAAGAAACGCAAGATAAACACTTACTAAAGTTAAAAACTAGCAACGAAAATAGCTCACTTTTCTAAATATACTTGTAATCTGATCTAATCTATATGTCTACATTTATCATTTTCACACAAAATACTGTATGAAGTTAAGGTAAAATTCAGCTTCCAAAGTGTAATTCTTCTTGCAGGAGAATCTGGTCATTCACAATACTTAGTACTATGTACGCAGATTGTTTAATAAAGTCCAAGAACTACCTAATAATTACTTAGGATTACATATTTCTCTCTTTAATGAACTATGAAATCAAAGATCTACAAAAACCATGGAATGGTTTCCCATGGCCTCCTTAGCACTTCATTTGTTCTATAAAACTATTTGCAACAGGCCCTTCTTCCACTTATGCAATCATTTCTGAAGTGTTTTTCCCAAGAATCTGTTATTGTAGTTTTTGTAAGAACTCAAATTTTTAGCATCTTCTCAAAAACACTAAGAGAATTCAACAGTTTAGAACTTACCATATCTTGCAAATCAAATCATCTCCTCTTTAGATTATCAAATACGGTAGCAGAAACACCTGCAAACTTCAGTAGTTGAGAATTATCACCACAGTAAACATGAGTTTTCAAAGTTATTTCAGATGCTTGTGCCCATCTGCATACTTTGAATCCTTAAGTGTTACATACAGTATGGAAGGGGCAAAATTATGGAATCACAATGTTTCTAACCATTTTCCGTGATGTTTGTCATCCCCTCACACCATGTATGGAAAATGTATACCCCCCCAAAGAAATGTACACCCCCCAAAAAATTTCAGGAAATAAACTTATACCTACCTGAGAACTTTTTTCTAAAGAAGAAATCAGGATATTCTGGCCTACACTTAATAAATAAGATGTAAACAGTCAAGTAAACATTAAAAGAAAAAAAAAAGAGAGAGAGAATCTCTTCAGTATTGCTGCTGTGCAGAAAGTAAGCATCTTACTTCCTAGGTAAGTAATATGAACTTTTACATTAATGAAAACCTTTATCAGTAGGAGTTATCTAAAATGGCATTTTCTAAGGTGTTAAGACCAGACTGCTGACAGCGACAGATAAATATCAGCCTCCAGAGCTGGAAAGAGATTAAAGAAAGTTTGTATGCATGTCTCCTGCCTCCCTTGGAAGACAAGACATTATATTTGATGGCAGGAAATAACCTGAGCTCACTAAATCACAGTGCAACTTCAGTCAAGCCACCTTATTCCTCTGAGCTCCAAGCTCTCTAAGACAATATTTACCTAGTGCTGTAAAGCACTTTGAAGGCTGAGGAAGGGCTGAGGCAGAAGCTGGAGAGAAAACAGAAAGTCATGTTACTGAAGATAAGAAGTGTCTTCCTTCTGATATTTCTGCAGAATATATTTCTAAAAAAGCTACAGATACGGCAAGAAGGAAGAAGCAAACAAGAATTTTGCCAATCTTTCTTTACATATAGGGATAAAGGAAAATCAAGGTCCTTTACACTATATCACATATTTCTTGTATGCATATTTACAAGCACAAGAAGCACTATAAAAAAAAAAAATAAATACCAAACCAGAAGGCCTTCCTACCCTCAAAGAAACCAAACTAGTATGGTCCTCAGTTAAAACAGGTAACAGATAAAGTCCAAGTGCAGAGAAGCTGTAGTTCTAACCTATAGGTAACTGTTCCAACTTCCTGTAAAAGAAGGCAGCCTTAGCCTGAATCAAACGCCTTACAAAAAATTAAGAGGTAACAGACAGTGCAATTGTCAGGAAAGGAAAGTCCTCACAATTAAGGCATAACAGAAGACAAGACTGACCTAAAAATATTAAGACTGTGTAATTTGCACAAATAATTGAAATACCATCTGGTTATGGTCTCAGGTTCTGAAACTGCAAGTTTTTACCTATACATAAGGAGTAAAATAATAGTGTCATTATGTAAAAATAATTATATTTAAGTGCAAGTTGTTCAAGGCATGCCTGACACTTCATAAAATGATTATGTATTTTTAGTTACTTTCCATGCATTGAAATTTCCATGCATTTAGAGAAAGAAAGATCCAGAAATTATTTCTGGTAGTATCTCTCTTGCTCTGCTTACATTTAAAAAATGAATGTTATGCAACAGATCAATATTTTATGCAGCACTATTCTTTTAATAATTAATACAACAGGAAAGTGCTGCAAGTAAATTCAGTCAGTGAGCAGAGTATGGATCTAGAGAACGGGGTCATGAAATAAAGGCAGAAAATTTAATTACATGTATTGTCACAGCCATTTCACTTTAATTATCTGCAAATATCAGAAAATTGAAAAGGAAAATTAAATATCTCAGTGTCAAAAAGTAGTATCCATGCAATGACATTGTTCTTCAGAATCTACTAATTACTTTCACTTTCTCCTTTTCTTATTACTATGTCTAAATAGTGGTAGGCACTTCCTTGGATAGGGGAAAAGCAGTGGATGAAGCCCTTAAGAATTTTAGCAAGGGCACAAGGGAACATGTAAAGAAAGAGTAAAAGGATGAAAAAGTCTTCAGTTAATCTAGTTATTTGAAGGTAAGTTCAATCAAAAAGAAATATATTTCTAGTTTCCTTTTTAAAAAGTGTTCATATCCCATGAGAATTTCAGCATAGGTACAATGGTACAAAATCTGCAATTCCTACAGAACTGTTCTAGCAGCAGGATATTCAGACGCTCAACAAAGAGTTTAACAATAATTATGATAGAAATGGCAAAGAAATAAATTGAAAGCAGGAGTGAAAATAGCATACATTTCTGACATCTGGCAAATTACCTAAGACCTTTCGGTGACAAAGAAAATGTCACCGTATTGAGGTAATAAATACGTACTTATGGTCGGAAAAACGTCAAAGTGGACCAGTGTCATTCAAATTAACCTAAATGTCAGAAGGACAGGCTGCTGTTGATTGCTCAGCATCGTATCTCAAATGTGCATGAGGTCCTGACCTAAAGTAATTCCCTGTACTCCCCCTCTGATCTCGGTTTTCTCAAACAGCAGCTTCTGCCAGTCCTAGCATAAACCAGTTTTGTTCTTTAGGGTCCAAAATATTTTTCTGAATGTTTCAGTTGTAATGAGACAGAAGCTAAAACCTGAACTCATCAAAAATTTCAGGGTATGGAATAGATTTTAATTATTAACTTACAAGTTGTCATATAGCAAAGATAGAAGCTACTTCATTGACGAAAACAAGTTTTCTCACTATATAAAAAATTACAGCCTAGTGTAGGCAAACGTGCTCTAGCAGGTGGGTGGACCAGGTGATCCTCAGAGGCCCCTTCCAACCGTTACCATCCTGTGATTCTGTGATTCTGTATTTACTGCCTGGCACTATTCATTATTTGATTCTCACATATACACTTGCCTAAGTCCTATAACTGTGGAAGAAAAAAGCATATTTTTCTCCGCATCTCCCCAGATCACCGTATAGGAGGTTTTAGAAAAATACTTCAGAGAGAACAGCAGAGTAAGAATAAATTAAGATCCAGCCAGATGACAATAGTGATTCTTGCTATTTTGCTTGCACTTTTGTTTTGGGTGTTTTCTGTATGTAAATGAATGGATGCTTATATTTCTGTTTTTATACCAAAAGTAACCCTCTCTCAAGGTGTTCAGACAATTGCCTATATAACTTCTCATGTATTACACTCATGTCTGTGAGCACTAACTATATTAGAAGAAAGTTTTTAACCTCCTTTAAAAGGAATATATCAAAATGGCAGACTACATATTGCAATAGCTGCTTGCCCCAGCAAAAATATCTGATTTTTGGGCGTGCTTTCAGAAACAGACTGCTCCTTCTTTCACCTTGTAGGCTTGAAAGCAGCAAATCCCCAAATAAAGTGTTGTTACCTAAATATGCTAGAGAACTAGATCACAAAACCCACTTTCTGTTGAAACACATATCAATATATTCATCTTTAACCATTATACTTTGTCTGTCAACTCATTAACGACTCTACCCATCATTACGAGAAAAATAACAGAACTAATTTCAGCTTCCGCTGCCAATTTTGGATTGACAATTCCAGCATTGCTGCAATGTGAATTGCTGGCAGAAGACCCTATTGACAATTACAATTTGATGCCCTACACCTGTTGACACTTTTGTATTTTATCCTATCAGCCATACACTCTCCCTTAAGACAGATGGCATTTTATCACTTCCTGTCTAGCATTTCATCCCTCATTTTTCCCCATGGGCTTCTACTACCTAGTAACTCCAGTGGCACCACTAGAATTGAAAAGCAGGCGAATGCCTAAAGGAATAGCTTTTCTAAAACGTATTTTTCTTTTAATCAAAAAGAGTGGCAAGGTCGTTTTGAGCCAGTTTGTTTGAACAAATTTCCCTTATCATGCTTTCCACATTCTGAGAGCAGTGCCTTTATTTCTTACTGCTGATACAGTTCTCAGTGAGGTCCTACCAATAGTTTGAACATTCCTTTAACTAACACCTGCAGAAAAAGGATGAGAATGCTCTTCTGAAGAGTCCCTAGGATGAGAGCATTTCAAGTATGTTGCTTGGTAAGACTTACTCTCAGGTACCCCTAAGCATCTGTGAACCCATGCTCACTCAGCCGAAGCAGCACAGAAATGATGAAGTCAATCCATTAAGTGCCAGTTACTCTGCCACAGCTTGAAGTTTTAATGTGAGCAAGAAGGTAAACTGGCAAAGAATTCTGAGAGCAGATGTTGACGTGACTGGTGAAAGATCAAAACTGGAAAATCAGGCAGTAGTTTGTGTTGACAACTGCCTAGGCGTATTACAAGATGGTCAGTGAACAATGGGAAAGAAACATAAATGCACAAGTGTTTCATAAATACTTCATCACACCATCTTTCATATTGTAACATACAGATGATGGCCACATTTCTCAGAATCTGAGAATAGGGAAAAGTTCCACCTGCCCAATACATTGCCAAAAATCTCTTTCATTGACTGGAGTTCAATGCTAGCATATAACCTTGACACTGTGCATTTCTAGGGCCTCTTTAGAAGACAGCACATCAAGTATGAACTGGTAGTAACACTTCAAATTAAACAGTTTATGAGGTCAAAGCTCATAGCTTCCTGTCAACAGTAACACCTTCTGTAAACCTTTCCTTTCTAATCAAGACAATGAAGTATTTTGAGGTTTTCTTCGAGTACTGTGGTATTTTAAATTATCAGTAAGTGTTCTTAACAATATAATTATAGTTTGCAAATTGAAGCATATTTAGCAGACCGTCATCATGTTATGCATGGAATGAGAATGTTACATAAAGATCAGACAGAAGAGAGTAAATAAACTCAGCAGGAATGATCCTTTTATAAATGCAGTGCTGAGTAAGAATATTTGTGTGGTACCTTGAAACTTTGCATCTTACTGCCACAAACAAGTTCATAAATAAATTGTCCTGGAGGTCTTAGCTCAAAACCATTATGTTTATCTGAAAATGTGCAACTTATTTTAGTAGCTTTATGATGACACATTTTTTCTACAAGATTCCTAAGACTTCACATAAATATGAGTAACAGGCTATAAAACGAATGTTTAAAAAAGCAAGCATATGGTAGCATTTACCTCACCTACAAATAGGTCACTTTTTTTTTCTAGTTCATTTAACAGTTCATTTCAAGACGATAAAGCTGTGTAACAACGAATACTTAATTCAATTGGAAAAATGGGGGAAATTGAATTTAAGAGAATGTTTAATTACTCTGGGAAGAATTTGGCTAGGATGTCTGAGCTAACAGTCCATCATTCATGGGAAGACATCATAAAAACCTTGCAGGTTTTTTTTGTTGCTTTTTTTTATTGTTTAAATGAGTTGAAAGCATTTTAGAAAAACAGCATTTCCAGCAACAGGGGCTCCCTAAACTCATCTTTGCCAGTATAGAAGTAAGAATATGAGCAGGGAACTAAAAACCTGCTATCATTTGAGGGCAAACTGACTATTTTGTACACTCAGCACTGGTCATTTGGAATAACCTATCTCAAAGGGAAAACCTAATGCTTCACAGCCTGCCAGCTATTACATGCGCCTCCTCAGTGATACTTCCCCGGCTGCCTAGAAGAGTTCAATGAAGTTAGGAAGGCACCGTCCCAGTTCACCCACAGGGCACAGGAGTACACCTTTGTTTTGCGCCCTGAGCTTGTCTGGGAGTCCTTACATAGTGAGGTCCCAGCAGAGATGAAGACCTAGAACTTGTGCATTATGCATTAATTGCCAGGGATTTGGTAGCGAGGGGCAGCAGGACAGAGCTCAGTGGGAGGAAGTGCCCTGGGACAGGTACAGCCGATTCCAGACAGCTTGACAATGGACAGGTCCTGTTTCCAGCCCATGCCCTGCTGGTGGCCTCAAGCCTGGACCATCACTACGGGAAGACCAGGACCACTTAGTAGAACTGGGGAGCCTAACCAATAGTCTCTATTGGAGTAGCGGAGCACTAGCAAGTGCTGAGCTTGAAAGGCAACCAGCAGCCAGCACTGCTGAGGTGCTCATGTGGGAAGCTGCTACCCAGGCTGCAGTGGGAGGGAAGGTGCTGCCAGAGAACAGGGAGTGACTGCCTGGACAGGAACCCCAACATCTGGGACAGTAAAACAAGAAGCAGAAGGGCAGCAGGAGAACCAACTGCAAGAAGAGACCAAGGGCTGCCAACTCCTCAACAGACTCGCCACAGGTAAGCACATGAGTGACAGGAGAAGAGGTGGTAATACAAACAGGTTGAAATGCTGGGACTACAGGGAAAGAGGGAAATCAGACCTGTAGAAGAGTAGTATTCAAACCTGAAAAACTAACAAAGTAATGCTGCAAATAAGGTAACACCATCGGTATGTTCCCAGCAGTAAATAACAAAAGAGCACAGCAGGGTTTTGCTTCCTGCAGCTGCCTTTTCCTCAAAACTTTTTTAATGGCATTAGCTAACAGTGTGGCTCCAGCTCACTCTTAATGGCCATTTTAAAGGAAATTTGTCTTTCCTCCTTAATTTAGCCACATAGCGCAGTGCCAAAAGAACGAGAGCAATTCTGCCATCTGTAGATCATCAAGCATTGTACAAAAGGTCTGGCCTTGCATCAGAAAGTATGACTACTAAGTATTCCCTATAATAGTGGTATAAACCATTGTCTCCTACTTAATACTCAGCTTAACAGCTTTGCAAAAGGTGAAGCATGCATGGCTCTGTGTTACTAGAAGCCCCAACAGGGAGCATTTTATTCCTCTTCAGCCTTGAAAATAAATACAATTAATTGGATTTTCCCAGTTATTTAGATGTTGGCTTTTTTAAAAAAAAAAGTAATATTAAAAAAATCCTTATATATAGATGTGGAACAGCTACCTAAAAACTTATCTATGGCACTCCACCTGCAGTTCATATCAGGGTCACTGAAATGAAGTGGAAACAATTTTAAAATCTATTGTAATTTTTACAATGTAAAATATCAGAAATTCCTTTTATTAGTAGGATGGTTCTGTATTTTAATGAAGAAATGTGTATTAAGAAAGTTGAAACTAGTTTTCTGAGAGAAAGCCTTCTAGACAACCACAACCATGGAATAAATGTTTTACTTTCACTCCCATATGCAGCTGTCTACTAGGAGCTACGAAAATCTGCTGTAATAAAAACAAAAATCCCCCAACATAATTTTGTATATTAACGATGGAAAAAGATACTATAGGTAGTCACCTACTCTCTTTTTCAGAGATATAAGCAATTCTCGTTCAAGAGACTTCAGCATTTTCACTCCAAATGTGTATATCTGACCGTAATTCCCACTATAAAAATACAAATGCTTAACTACTTGCAAACAATGAAATTAACTGATATATCAATAAACAGATGGATAAATCATGATATTTACAAAGTTCTTCAGTCCATTTTATCAACTTCTCTGCTTACTTCTGACCTTACTGAAGTCCCTTACATTCTGTGTAATTTTTTTTTCCCAGCCTATGAAGTGACAGTGTCTTCCTCCTACCTGGAAACAACGAGCTGTTTGGACAGAAAGCAGTCTCTGGAAGCTCATGGGCAATGTGAGAACTGATGCCCTCTTTTCAAGTAATAAGAATTTTGTCTTGAGGTTCAGGAGTTAATTATGTCTCCTCTCAGTGCCTTCGGCACAACAAGCTTGAAGCTGTTGCTGCCTCTGAGATCATGCCTCATCACAAAACAAAACAAAAAATTGTATTTGAGTATTTTCAAGAAAAATTTTTGTATACATTGTAGAAGACCTTTAACTAATCATGAAGGCTATATCATATCAACAGGTAAGATTTACAGCTGAGCAGGAGAAAGAGACCACTCAGCTGGAATGGACTCAAGTACAAATAAATACTGGACAGGCTACTACATTACTTGTCATAGAAGCAAGTCTACAAAGACCATGTCTAGAGTTTTGTATGAAGTTCATCTATCACCATATTTGATTATTACTACTTAATAGAACATCAACTAATTGTCAAAAGGGGTAAAACCTAGGATTTCTGTACTGGACCTATCATTTTCTTGGTTTTGTTTTTGTTTTTTTTCCAATTTCTAGCAAAAAGTAGTTAGATACTTGGGTCTTGCTCTTACATTAGAATTTCTTTTCAAGTAAATGCAAGAATTACTACCAAACACTCAAGTTCTCTGGCTCAAGGACTGCAAGAAAGCCACTACTTGTGCTACTGAACAGTTTCTTACATGAATATTTAATAATTGCTCAGTGGTATGAGAAAGACTGTGGAATGAAATTTTAAATCTAAGAACCAAATTCTGCTAGTCTTTGTTTGCACAGTAAAATACTAAATTAACTCAACTCAAATAAATGCAACTGATTTGTCCCATGAATAAGAGAACAAATTCTGATGCTAATATTTCTTCTTAAATGCTGAGCTACCTTTAAACTTTAACTTTGAAAAAGAAAGAGCATACCTAGTTGCCCCTTTGATTCATAATTAACCCTGCAGAACCACCATTCCTCCAGAATAGCTGCAAAGTGTCTTTGTCAATAGCACAACTTTCATGAAAAAAATCTGAAACAAAAGGTTCTATAAAAGATTTTGACTTTATGAACTTTCAGGTGGTGAGATCAGAAAAAGGTTTCTTTCAGCTTTCTCATAAGCTGAAGATAAAAGACTTTAATATAAGAAACAGCTATTCTGAAAATAAAGTAATATGGGGAGAGCTGCTGAACCATAGCTTGCACTGGCATAGCAATCTGAAATAAAAAGAGGAATGTGATCAAGTACAGAATCTGGGAAATCACAGAAGTGACTCTTTATATCAAATAGTCCAGTAATCAAAACAAACAAGACAGGAGATCAAGTAACACAAAAGACCATTGAGAAGGCTAAAGAAAAAGAAAGCCTGTTTAAGAAAAATCAGAAGTAGGTGTACAGATAGGAAACAAAAAAATAATTAAGTACTGGCTGTTTTCTGTCTTCTTTGAAGCAATCTATAACAAACATACATTAAGACGATGATAAAACAGAAATAAGACAGAAGCTGTAAGTAAATCAATGAATCTGCAGAAGAGAAGTGAGCATTACCCCACAGAAAATATCAAGAAAACAACAACAAAAAAGACAACAGACTGTCAACTTTAACAATTTTTAATACTGAAGGAGCCAACAGTAGTTGTATTAGCATAGCAAAATGATGTGATTGGAAGCTCTTGGAAAAAAGTGACTTCTTATCTCTCCTCTCTCTTGTGGTTTAGGCTGTACTGTTCTCACCATCACTTACTGCTACTTATTTCCACTATCAACAGCCCCTTAAGGCCTCTTCAACTTACAGAGTCTCTGTGTCAACTTCCTCCTGGTTCACTGTCCCTCACACTATTTCATCTTTTTACCCAACTTATTTTTTCTAGCTCATCTTTACAGGGAGGGATGGGGCAACAGAATATTTAATTTGTCAAGTATGGCTTTACATCTGTTACTAATGTGAAAAAAAAACAAAACAAACAAACAACAGAAGTCTGTAATAAAGTACACATAGAAATACTTCCTCTGAATCTTTTTCTAGCCTCCAACAACTCAGGTATCTGACGGGCTGTAAAAGATCTCTTGGTATTTAACAAACATTTAATCCTTGAAGAATTTTTCTTCCGTGATTTTGTCCCATTACTTTCCAAACTTCAAAAGTGTACAAATTCCAGCTACAAAGAACTCCACAGTTTTGATACATGTACGAAGAACTATCACATTTTCATCTAAATTTCTCACTACTTTATTTCTTTTGATGCCTTTTATTTCATGTATTGGCAAACATAGTCAACAGTTGGTCCATATTTATCCTTTGTATGTCACTTAGATAAATCTTCATCATGCTGGACCTGTTGTCTTGCTAGTTAAAGAATATCCCGTTTTACTGTTTCTTATATGTAACCCATCCTATACTTTCATCATTTGTCGTCAACCTTTGATCCTTTTCCAGGCATTTGTCAATTTTTGTGCTTTTTTATTTTAAATAGGGCTGTGGGCCTGAAAGAGACAGCATGCATGCAAGCAAGCAGATGTACATCTAACATTAAACTTTATTTTTCAATGCTGTTGAGCACTGAACTGAGGTTTTCAGGGAGGCTGTTACTATAATCCCAAAATCTCATTACTGATGAGTTAAGTGTTCAGTTAAGAGCTTGCATTTTTTTTTTTTTCTCTTTTTTTTGTTAATACAATTAAGATAATTTTTGGTATATGTCTTCGTTACCGTTTATCTACAGTGGATTTCCTGTGCCATGTTAATGTCCAGCTACTAAGCTTCATAGTCTTTCTACAGCTCTTGACAGCTGGCCCTTCTCATTACCCCTCTAAATAACTTAACATCATACTAAAATTTTATCACACCACTAGTAAACCCTCCTTTGTATTGCTGTAGAATATGCTGAACAGCATGGATTAACTGAGGGCTCAACTGATGACATTTCTACAAACCGTAAAACCAAATTACAAGCACTACGAAAACAGAACAAGCTATTGCTACCCTGTTTAATATTTTTACATGAGAGAGATTTTCTTATGACGCAGTTTTATTGAATGTATTTGGTGAGTGCACCTGCCAAAAGTGATCTCCGTGCACTGCTTCAGTCAGATTGCTTCTGAAGGAACCATGAAGCAGGTGAGTAAAGAGCTTCAGTAAATTTGTGAGGTATGTCATCCATTTTCAACAGCTGTATTGGGCTAGCCCAGTACTGCATATTTATCCATGAATCTTCTAATTCTATTCTTTATCATCTTTTCCATTAATTTATTTGGTACAAGTATTACAGCAGCCTCCCTAGATATGTGGAAGGATAAGCGTAAAGTCAGTCAATAACACGCCGTATTAGAAGAATAATCACGGACTGGGATAATCTTACACTTCGGAGATGTTCAGAGTTCCTGATGCCCACATTCTCTTGGTCTTCACTGCTGACTAAGACAGCAAGGAGGCATGATTGTTCTCAGAAAACGGATGAATCTAAGGCTGAACATAAACTCTGTGGCCAAAAGATCATTTTGAAATACTTTAGCCTTCTTTCGAGAAC
>VWZK01003775.1:7281-18202 GCA_013396935.1 Baryphthengus martii | reverse complement strand
TTTCGAGAACTTACTTTGCAGGAAGCGTCCTGGAAGCTTAAAGCATTGGTAGGAATGACTTTGACTCCTTAGAAAGGGCTGTATGTCCTTATATACATGTCATGATGTCTAACACACAGGATTAGCACCTTTTGTATGTGAAATATTGAGAGGTGTACAGATCAACAAAATTATAATTATGATTTTAAATTACACGGCCTTCATTAAAAATGTCCATACAGAGAGTCTGCTTTCCATCAGCTGAAATAACTTCTGACTATGAAAGGTTGTTCTTCTCCAAGGATTACTGCAAACAGATGCTCTCAAGACTGAAGAAAAAAATCTACCCTCCAAAATCTCAAAATATTCACTAAAATTACTGTAGATAGTGTTTGTCAAAACCTCTGAATAACAATCAAAGTCTGTATACATACATCCTTGTCATACATTCTTCTCATTTCTCTTGCAGGAGAAGAAATACACAAATCATTTTCAACTGTAACAGTAGTTCCAGTAAAACCAGATTTACTGATAATTCCCTGATCTCAAAGCTACTTCTCATTTAGGAGCTCAAGCAAGACTGCATTCAGATCTCTTAAAAGTCATATCTGGGCTCCGAGGAATCTGGTTAGGAAAATAAATTGCATCTCAGGGATGGAAGGGTGAGGAGGGAAAGAGAGGAACAGCAAGAGAGATGACAAGTGTTAACTGGGATATTAAAATATCAACTCACTTGATCCAAGTATATGCTTATAAACACTCACCAGTCATCAAAGAGATTTAAGCATACAATGCAAGCTGAACTGAATGCTAAACCTCAAGGGTTAAAAATTTGCTGTAAGAAACCGGATTCCAGCTGATGATACCAATTTTCGCGTAACAAAGGAAGTATAAGGAAAACAAAATAGATGTGTCAGAAATTGTGAAGGCATGAAGGGAAGAGAAAATGAGGTGCTGAATATCAACAATGAATAGCAGCAGTGCTGTGATGAATGTATAAAAAGGCAGGATGATTTGTTGGCATTGTGCTGCTGTCATTATTATGCCCATTAAGTAGCCGAGGAGTGCATCAACAAACAATTATAGAGTCAAAGTGAATATGAAGCTACCTCCAGACTCAACCGTGCCCACTCATGCACAAGCAGGCATACCATTCAAGTTTACAGTGAATAAAGTTGGAAGCAAAAAGTTATACACCTGTGCAAATTATAATATTACAACAGAGTATATTATATCCATGAAAACATACTGTGCTTTTCTGACATGTTTAGAAAGTATTTTGTGACTACAAAATGTCCAGGAATTACAGATTATTAGGTATAAATGTTACGTGTAACACTACAGAAAGAAAAAGCAAAATCATTATAAGTCAATTACGCTCCATGCATCTTTCCTGACTGTCTGAAATCATATTTCTATTGACTGTTAGCTAGATTGATGTCAGCTTAAAATTACTGGGAAACACAGTTTTTGTACACCATTATACATACACAGGTACCTTCAGTACCTGAAGGGTTGCTACAGGAAAGTCGGAGAGGCACTTTTTATAAGGGCATGTGGTGATAGGACAAGAGCCAGCGGTTCTAAACTAGAACAGGGTAGATTTAGATTGGATATTAGGAAGAAGTTCTTTACTCCGAGGGTGGTGAGACACTGGAACGAGTTGCCCAGAGAAGTTGTTGAGTCTCATCCCTGGACGTGTTTTAGGACCAGGTTGGATGAGGCTCTGAGCAACCTGGTCTAGTGGGAGGTGTCGGAACTAGATGATCTTTAAGGTCCCTTCCAACTCAAACAATTCTATGATTCTATGATTAAGTTTATATTATTTTTTGATACTTAAATACCATTATATGAATTTCTCCCATACCACAATTCTCAAAATCAAGTGATAATCAATGGATAACTTTTTTTCTACAACTATAGCGTACAAATAATAATCATTAGCAGATCTTCACTGGCTGTTTAAAAACAGAAAATAAGGTATCTGGTGATATAAATAATGCATTCACGTTTTAGATAGCAGATGTTTGGCTTTACAACAGTGGCCCAGAAATACTTATACATAAATAAAACTAATTCACATATTATCTACTTCTGAAAAGACAGTAAGGACTTTGGATAGCCTGCCTATGTTTTTATATGCATACTTGTCAGTAGGTTAATTTTTTTCAACTTTTTTTGGTGCTGAAGGAGCAGAAGGTCAACTGGTTTTTTAGCCATCTGTTCCCACTATGTTATGCTTATCACCTCATAAACAGAAGCAGCTTCACCCACAGCGCTTTGTGATTGCTTTGTACAATATACCACCAGCCTAACTATGCCAAGCATGCCTGCTGTGCAAACCAGCTCATCCTTCCCTCTGAACTAATTGCATTCACCGCTCCAAGTTAACAGAATGCTTTTTCTGTATCACCATTGCAAACCACAACAGCTGTTGCAAAAAAATCCTGCAGTGCATACTCCTAATACTTGTGGCCTCTTCCTCAGTTGTGGCTATGCAAAACATCTTGGGATAATGTGCTTCTCTAGAGGGTGCCGGCTCATGGAGTACAAGACATAATCAATGTAATCATATCAAAAACTATAAAAGTCACCTTAAAGCCATGCATCTCTTGAGTTTCTGCTATAAAGTTTGTCCAAGCTCATACTTTGTCATTTGTAAAAATTTCAGACAATAATAACGATTCTAGATCAACATATAAATTTACATCTTTCTGATGAAGTTAAACATTTAGATTCCTAAATATATTTCCACTGGAACTTTCTGGAAGAGCTCACTTGAAATTTCGTCAAAGATTCTTTTCACAAAAGAACCCACCTTTGCTGACTGAGCTGATTAAACCAGCTTTTTATTGAAGATCTTTAAATCTTCATACTGAAACAACTACAAAATTTATTAAAATACCTTTTAAATCATTCAATATAGCAATTTTTGCTACTCAAAACAATCAAATTCTGAAGCAACATGATTAAACATGATCTTCTAATGCCTCCAGTTTATTTTGTCATTGTAGTGTATCTTGCAATTAAGAATTGCCAATCTCTTCATTACTAAAATAATTCCTCTCTACCTACAAAACATTGACAAAAAGCTCAAATTGCCCCTTGCAGAAGAATTTTAGTTATAACAGATTCTTTTTCACTTACAGATAACACCTGGGAGGAATCGTATCCTCTTTGCCTTTAATAGCCTCTTCCTTTAGATATTGTCCTATCTACCTTCTCTTTCTGGGACAAAAACCTGGCTTCTAGAACTACCAATATGATATTCTGCTCATTTTAATCTTGCAAAATTTCATTATCAACCCAAAGTTTCAAAACATTAAACAAAAACTCCTTATTCAGATAGAGAACTGTTTATAGAGTATTTAAGTATGAACCATAATGTAGGAAAAGAGGAAATAATGTAGAAATAGGAAAAAGCCAGGAAAACCCTACCATGTTGACCGTGGTATCTAGCTCAATAAGAAAGGTAGAACTGAACATAGTCACAAGGTGAGCAAAATTTAATTTCTAAGAGTGCTCTTATTTACATACAGACAATTTGATTATAATCTTTTACCACCTGACTGCTAATTTTAACTTTTTAGGAGTTACAGTGCACTGCAGAAGTACCACTAGCTCATTTCAGCACAAAATGACTAAACTTCATTTAATACATAGTTGTGTACATACCACTTAAACATTTGCACAGCTCCATGCTCAACACGTCTCATTAAGCACTACTTGTCTCAGAGAAGACAGCTTCTAGTTATAGCACAAGTTCTGACTTAGCACAGTACTACTATCCTGGATTTGGCTAGGATAGTGTTAATTTTCACGAGAAGTTGAGCAGTGAAAGCCAGTATAGACAACTGAACCAGCCAACGGCATATTCAATACCATACTGATGTCATGCCCGTGACATAGGGGTGGGCCAGGCAAAGCCTCGTGTTCTGGCTGGACTGGTCGGACAATGCTGGTTTCTCAGCTTATTCTATATTGTTAGTTTTGTGTATTGTTTCATTACTATTACTGTTGTTGTCACTTCTCCTTATGTGTTGCTGTATTAAATTCTCCTAATCTCAAAGCAGTGGGTTTTGTAGTTTTCTCCCTCTTCTCCTTCCCATTCAGTGGGTGGGGGGCCAGTGAGTGAGCAGCCATGTGATGCTCAGCTCCTGTCTGGGTCTAAACTGTAACAACTACTAAGACAGCACAAGCAATGCTGAAGTAACACTCAAACCATTATACATAACTTTCAAACTTGATCTAAGAGATGAACGGCAGCTGGATCACATCTCAACATGGGAAAACACTTTTTTTTTTTCCCCTGCAGGAAGCTATTTCTGCATCTGAGCACTCCAATGTCATTAAAACAACTTCATGTGACTTAAATAATAGCAAGGATCAACTAGAATATAAAATAAACCCCAAACAAGTACTGATTTCAGCTCTGGTATATTCAGTAGTAACTTATTCATCATAATTTAAAAAAAAAAAAAATAATTAACACACTTGTTAACCTAATACTTTGAGCAATCACTGTACTTTTCATTTTCACTAAGAATTTAAACTTTTAAAACAAGAGTTGCAATGCAGTCCTATTAAAAAGGGTAACAACAGCAGAATATTCTTTTCCTTTAAAAAAAAAAAAAAAGATCAGACAAATAGTACACTGTTAATTAAGACAGGCTGTAACTGCAACTGTTAAAGGCTATGATCCATGCAACGCAGAATTAAAGTATGCACAAAGAAGCAAATCTGCTAGGAATGTTTTGACATCCCTGCTGTCTACTCGTGTTTTTCCCCAGGCTTAGAGTATGATCACTTGCATCATTGCTTTGTAACTCAGTGCCTCAGAACTTGCTCAGAAAGTCTGTGACTCATCTCAGTGATAAACCATATTCAATTGTTCAATTTTGCAGAGTCTTAAATCCTCTATAAAGGTGCACATGGAAAGGGAGTGAAGGTAAACAGTACCCTGTTAACAACTAGCATCTGGAAGACTAATTCCTGAACTTTCAGGACTATCATGTAGTTGCACGATTTTATCCATGACATGTATATAGGGCTCCAGATCAACGTCGTCACACTTACCTTTGCTCCTACATCTATAAAAACTTGTACAAAACAGAACATTTTAAAATCCAGGAAATGGTTATGGGCAAATTAAGTTTCTACAAAATCACATATAGATGTGATTTACACTGAATCTTTCTGGTATAACAATGTCCTACAGTAAGCACAGATTTGTTTGTAAACACCAAATGTTTTTTCACTTCCTGTCATACCAAAATATATTTTAATACCTTAGTGAAATCTAATGAAATTTAGTAACCTAAAGTAAAATAATAATAAACTGGTTTAAAATACTTACTAAATCTCAGTAGTTCTTGAACTACTGAAAATCGTGAACATTTTGGAAAAAAACACATTTCACTCAGAATCACAGAACCAAAGAAGCAAACTTAAGAAGAATATTAATTCTAATCGGACTTTTTCAGAATACCAGTTCTAAATATGTGAAACGCTAATAGCCTGTCTGCCATTTTATGATTAATAACCTGCCCTTAAAAAACAATTCACAGTCTTTAACAAAGAAATACTAATATGTTCTACCATAGAAGTTTTCTTCTAAAACTTTTTTTTATTTTAGAAAAAAATATGTATCTGGACAGATGCGTAGGGACAAGTATAAGTATTGAGTGCAGTGGGAATGACGAGAATATCCAGCAAATGTATAATATTTCAGTTTTGCATAATGAAGCTCATCTTTATCACCATTTAGCGGTACTATCTCAAAAGGAAAGAAAACCAACACATTTTATGCAGCATAGTCAACACTACTGATCATTTTTCCAAGAGTTTCTTGGCATAGTATCTTACTGTATTTTCATTACATTATTTTTACTCATCCTACCACCTAAGTCCTCAGTTCCATTTTTCATGAGGTAGGATTTCAGAATTTTGAAAGAATCACTTGTATGTTAAATAATCCATAATTTTTCTGTCCATCGTTTTAATAAAGCAAACATTTTAACAGCCTCAGGGATACTGATTACATACATTTCATGTTCCACTACAAGGCCTAAAATAATTTAGGCAGGTAAAAAGCCAAAATACAGATGTATTTAGTCCACATTATTTTGACTTTCAGTGAAAGCTTGGACCACATGAGCATTTATATAGCCAGTTTCAATTCAGTCAGCAGTTAACAGTAGTGACTTCATTCACTTTCGAGGATCATAATCACACATGCACAGCATACTAAGACTGTGACTGAGATTTATATGACAGACTAGGTTAAACCAATTGCTTCAAAACTATGTCAAGGACGTATGCACAATCAGGAATACAACCATCTCAAGTGTAATGCAGATATAATTTTAAGACTCAAAGTGTCAACACTTGAAAATGGAATTAAACAGTGGAGTCTCTTCAGACTTGAAGGGTGCGTCATCCTCAATATTTGACTATTATCTCATCTAGTACTGCAATACACCTTGTTTTTTCTCCCTGGAGAACAGAAGGCTCAGGGGAGACTTCATCACAGTATTCCAGTACTTAAATGGCAGCTACAAAGAAGACAGAGGCTCTCTCTTCACAAGGAGCCACATGCAGAGGACAAGGGGCAACAGATACAAGTTGTACTAGTTGTACAAGTTTCACCTCAATATAGGAAGTTTTTTTTACAGCTAGAACAATCAGTCACTGGAACAACCTCCCCAGGAACACGGTAGTGTCCCCAGGAGTCGACGATTTCAAGATGTGACTGTACAAGGTAGTAGATAATCTCATTTAGGCTTTCTTTTCCACAAATCAGGGGATCAGATGATCTTTAATGGTCCCTTCCATCCTGGGCCATTCTATGATTCCAGTCTAGCACACTTTTTCAGGGGGTCCCATGTCAAGGAAAAAACCCATAGCATGAATAAGTGGTCCCACATGGAGAACTGAAGAAGCTTATTATAAATCATAAGAAAAAGCCTGAAACAAACACAGTAAATTCTCTAACGTATGGCAAGGCCTGAATATTAGAGATCTGGTAGTTTTCAGAGTCTCTACATTCCTCTGTTCTGAATAATTATCTTTTATGACCTGAAAAATTTCACCCATGGAATCTTTCATTCCTGCCATAAGATTAAATCATTTGGATAACGGAAGAAGCCCTAATAGAATATGATTTACTTCTGACAAAACCCAGAAAGTTTAAACCGTTTGGATCCTGAAACTAAAAGTGTTCAAAATAAATTTCTTAAAATTCTGAATTCTTCCACAATGATAATGTACAGACCAGATGACTAAGTTCACTTTTGTCCTCTCAGACACTTGCTGCAAGCAGAAATAGGTAAGGCAGAATCTGAATGACTAGTAAGTCAGTACATTGTATTTTTTTCATAGATATGTTTCTTTTCAGGTGTTTCTAACAGACCTCAGGTGATATTCTAGTTACATCGGTGTGACCAAATTCACTTTTTGTAATACAGAACGTTAAGTAAAAGGAAAACTTATCCTGAACTTTACTTACTCAATGCTATGCTTGGCAGCTTAAACCAAATATTTTAGTTCTACACAGGACACAGATTCTTTCTATGCCCCTGTACTTACATTATGAATATATAGTTTTGCTGTTTTGAACAGTGCAATTTTGAGCTTAAAGAACTTTTTAACTACTGAACAAAACTGGATTAATGATCTCTCTTTTAATTTCTTACTAATCAATGAATTGTGCTGTTTATGTATGACAATCTTCTTTACACTCATATAAACAGAAGTATGGTTTACAGGCAAAATGAAACTATAATACATACAGATATGCACAACTGTCACATTGTAAAAAAACCTCTAAGAACACGCTGCCCAACCGTCAACCACAAAACGAACAAAAAAAACCAAACAAAAAAATAAACCAAACAAAAAAAAAAACCCACAAAAAACACTTCAACATCCCACTAGAGCATGTCCTGAAGTGCCTTATCCACATGTTTTTTAAATACCTCCAGGCATGGTGATTCCACCACTTCCCTGGGCAGTCCATTCCAGAGCCTTACTACTCTTTCAGTAAAGAAATTCTTCCTAATATCTGATCGAAATCTCCCCTGATGCAACTTAAGGCCATTGGCTCTAGTCCTGTCATTAATTTACTTGAGAGAAGAGGCTGTACCCACCTCACTGCAACCTCTTTTCAGGTAGTTGTAGAGAGCAATAAGGTCTCCCCTCAGCCTCTTCTTCTCCAAACTAAACAATCCCAATTCTCTCAGCTGCTCCTCATAGGACTTCAGAGACCCTACATAAGCTTTGTTGCCCTTCTCTGAACTGGCTCCAGCAGCTCCATGTTTTTCCTGTGGAGGGGGCCCCAGAACTGAACGCAGTACTCAAGGTGCAGCTTCACCAGTGCTGAGTACAAGGGCACACCAGGAACAAAATTCCATTATGAAGCTGTTTAAAGAAAGTAGCTGGAAAATACTTGATTTCTAATATCTTTCTCATATGGAAATAGGACTTCAGCCCACATTACTGAATTCCTCTGATTATTCTCGAGAGCTATTTGTTGTAATTAACCATTGTTTCTCTAGCTGGTTAGCTCCTGATTTATTTTTCTAAGCAATAATGCACAAGAATGAAGGAGGGAGAAATGAGTGTTAACAAGGAATAATGAGTGTTAATAAGGAATAAAGTAAAACGAGACAAACATTATTACAAAAAAAATCCAGGTAACATAGTAAAATTCTGTGCAAAATATTACCTTTTTTTAAAACAAATAAATCGTGTTAATTTATTTCAGGTTCAGCTATTGTTATTTTAACAGGTCATGAGAATTTAGATTTATCTTACATTTTAATAATTGATTAGAGAAAAAAAATGATTTATAGTTTACAATACAGGATAAGGAATAAGCTCTACCAGAGCAATTATTATTAGGAAATAGCAGTAATATAAGCTGAGTAAGTAACAGCCCAGAAGCTACTCTCAAGATTAAAAGGAAAGATAAATCAAAGATTATGCTATCTAGAAAAACATAACAAAATGGATTACCTACACACAGTCCTCTCTCATTTCATAACACTCCTACTGATCTGGTCTGCCAAAAACACTGAGTACAGCAGACAGAGGTAGTAGTTAAGTGCCATAAAGCAGCAATCACCTGGAATACTCTCAAATAACTTCCAAATAGTCTTCTAGAAATAAAAATCCACTACTGAAGACAGCCTGTCAGCAGAAAAAAAAGCTAAAACAATGATCTTGCTTCAGCTTTGTAGAGGAAGGTGACATGAACTTCAAACAAAGTTGAATTATACATAACAGAAGTAAATACCTTGTCAGGTTTAAAATTACTGGACAAAAAAAAAACAAATCAAAACAAACAAAACAACAACAACAAAAAACAACTCAAAAAAAAAACAACTCAAAAAAACACACCTTCAGAAAATGTGCAACACACTTACTTCTGTTTGTTCGTGATTTTGCAGACATTCCCTGTTTTATATGTACCCACTGACAGGAAGTTCTCTCAGCAGCAAGTACATAAGACAAGGGAAGCAAAAAAGGAAGGTGATCTAAAACACCTAAGCTACTCTCCAAGTTAATTCTTAAGAAACTTATGACAGTACAAATTAATGGCAAAGGGCTATTGTGGAATAGTGAGCTGGAATTTAGCTGCAGTCATTGCAATTGCTGGGTTTGGCCAATAAATCTTGAAACTCTTTTTTCAAGTTTTAAAAGGAACAGCCAACAATGATGACTGATTTTTTCCCTTTATCTATGCCTTCCTCCAAGGGATTAGGAAAAATATTCTTCTAACTCAGGAATACGCTCTGCGATTGACAATAGCCATCTTACAGATTTTGTGATTTTGCTACCAAACTTTGGTATGACCCAACTAAAAAGGTTGTGAATAGAAACACTTTCCCAATTAAAGGCAAGTGGTCAGGTGCCTCAGCATATGACAGATGTTCTGCAAAATTTGAAATGGACTGCAGTAAAAAAAATGCCTTATAATCTATTCATAAAGTTGCAGTTACATTGAAATATATTGAAATGAATCCCAAGAGATCCTAGATGTAAATTCCATCTGTTTCGCCATCCTCTTCTGAAGTCTAAAATAATTTAACATAATACCTAGAATCTACTCTTTTCTTTCATTTACACCAATATAACTTAATTACTATAGTAACAGCCTAAAAGCAACTCCCAGACTTGATATAAAACAGGTTTGACCCACCAAAGCTTCTGGACTTGCAAGACTTACAGTAGCTCTGTTTTGAATTAGCATGTTGACTAACAATACTCCATTAAAACTATCTGCTTTGGTTTTTAAGTTGGCAAATTGCCACCTCCTCCATGTTCCTGAAGACAGTCAACTTTTCTCTGATTTAAAGGTGATTCAACGATGAAGAGAATTTTCTCCGTTATCATAGCACCATAGAATGGTTTGGGTTGGAAGGAACCTTAAAAATCATCTAGTTCGAGCTCCCCTGCCATGGGCAGGGACACTTCCCACTAGACCAGGTTGCTCAAGGTCCCGTTCAGCCTTGTCTTGAACACTTCCAAGGAGGGGACTTCCACAGCTTCTCTAGACAACTAGTTGCAGTGTCTCACCATACTCAGGGTAAAGAATTTCCTTCTTATTTCCAACCTAAATCTACTCTCTTCCAGTTTCGAACCATCACCCCTCGTTCTATCACTACAGGCCTCTAAGAATAGCCCCTCCCCAGCTTTCTTGTAGGCCCCTTCAGATATTGGTATGCCACAATTAGGTCTCCCCAGAGCTTTCTCTTCTCCAGGCTGAACAAGCCCAGTTCTCTCGCCATCTACAAGAACCCAAGTGATCAGGACAATACTCTGCCTCATTTTGGTACGCAGCAAAACTGCTCCTATATGAGATTTTAGACAACCAAATTGAGTAGCTCATGGAAATAAACATTTCAGAACACTTACCTGTTTGTGCACTCACACCAAAAAC